>CAUJRU010000040.1:2529500-2961895 GCA_963277665.1 Viscum album
ACATCACACAGTTTCAAATATTAACTAAAAGAAGATAATGATATGTCCAGAAAAGATAATGATATTCAAAGAAAAATTGTGAATGTTCTTCAATTGCAGTTGATAAAATTGCAAGCACATCAAAAAATAATTGTATGAGATTTATTATATGTAATGTGTTACCGACAAGAATGAACATTCAAGTGTAGAGGATCTGAAACCGAGCCCTGCCTACTGAGGAGAATATTCAGGGGAGAGGGGTCTGCATGGTCTCACAGTGCTATTGTTGTGAGAGTCCAAGATCGGAGTCAACAATGCATTTATTTTTTAGAAACGTTGGGCTGCTTTCCTATGGTCTCAGATTGCTCGATTCAGGTTTCCTTGCTGGGAGTGCCATTCGGTTCATGATCACATTTTGTTTTTGGTTTTTTGGTGTTGGTAGCAGGATGGGGGAGCGAACATCACGTATCATCATCCTGGTATCCATTTGTTGGACTATATGGGAGGCTCGCAACCAGGTGAGGTTGGGTTGCAGGAGGCCCTTATTATACCTTCAGGTCCGGATGAGAGCCCTTATTGCTGAACTATCCTCCCTTTTCAAGAATGGAGTTCATTCAGATATGCTGGAGGGCCTGGTTAATAGGCAGGGCGGGCAACGTTTGGATAGAGGATGGTGGGTAAGATGGCAGCCTCCAGATTATGGGTGGGAGCTGAATGTGGATGGTTCATGCATGGGAGGAATCATGAGGGGTGGTGGTTGGATTTGAGATTGCTGGGGTTCAGTTCTTATTGCCCTCCGTGCTTATTATGGACCAGGTAACTCTATGGAAACGGATTTTAGAGCCCTTCTCTCAGGTTTGATTGTATGTAGGAGGAAAGGGCTCCCAGTGATGGAAGTGGAATCAGACTCGGAGGTTCTGGTCAGATCTCTACAGGGCTATCATGACATCTCCTGGGATTTAACGTATGTTTATCGTAGTTGTAAAGTGGAGACTAATCCGGGAAGGATGGTTCACCATAGTCTGAGGGAGTCGAACTTTGCGGCTGACGCGTAGGCTCGTTGGGGCCGATCCGAGGAGACTCTGGTGGTTTATGATAGCCACAACTCTCTTCCTTTGGAGTGTGTTAATGTTGTTCGGAAGGACTCACTTGGCCTTTACTATTTTCGTCCTCCGTGACGTGTAATTTGGTTTTAAGGTATTAATAAAAAATAACTTTTCAATCAGTGTGTATCTTTATATATTTTCATGAAGTATATAAGTTTCCAATTTATATCTCTTCTTTAATTTTGAACTTAAGAATACAAGATAATCACAAAGGTTTAGCGAATAATCTATTGAAAAGTTGATGAGACAGGATTTTTATGGCTTGTGTCTATTCCTTCCATATATAAAATAAAATTCTACAATGGTTATGTTATAAATATTCTTCTATGGATCTTTTTATCCTTGAGATAATGACACTTCGTATAAATCTATATTTAATTAATTTGAAAACTCCTTTTATGATATTCTTAAGAGAATGAAATGAATTGTCATGATATTATACATAATTTATAAAAGTAATCATGTTGATCTTCACAACATATTATTCTTTCTAAGATAACTGAATGATAACACTATTCTGATAAGATAAATTTCAATGTATATTCATATGATAAAATATATCTTTAACTTCTCTGGTGCATAAGATAAACTGAACTCAAAATTGAATAAAATAATTCTTCTATATAAAAAAATTATGTTATTAAAATGTGATACTCAAATTTGAAAACTTCCCTTGGTACTTGTAAGATAATATTTTTTTTAGAATATACTTTACATAAGATAAATAATTTCCATAATTACTTTCTAACTGAAATATAAAAAATTAAACATGTGGTCACTAATTTTCTCTCTTCGTAAGATAATATCTTTCAATTTTGAGATTCTATAAGATAAAATACTTTTCTATAGATTAAATACATTACTTAGTGTAAGAAAATCACTTATGTTAAGAATAAGATAAATTCATTTGAAAAAAATAGCTACCCACTTATAACAAAAAAATATTAACTCTTAAGATAAATGCATTTGAAAAAATATAGATTTTTTGAATCATCAAAACACATAGAAACTATAATATTTTGGAAGAAAATAACTACACATAACAAATTACATAATCAAATGGAATAAAATGATAATAATATCAATTAAATTGACCAATACACGTGATTTTAAATAGGAACAACCAATGACACACAAAAAATGTGGTGTTCCTATTAGAGATCTAGTCCTTTTGACCTCATCTACTCAAGATCACCAAGTATGAAATTCATGAGAATAAGTCCCAATACTTATGACCCCCCATAAACTGATTGCCACAGATCATTTATTTCCTATCAACATGATGTTTTTAGGTTATAAGTTTAAGATTACTCTCATGGTATCTCTAGGTTTTCATTATAGTTTGAGAACTAATATAATCTTTTGATACAAAAAATAATATATGGGCATTAATACATAAATAATGGATGTAGAAATATAAAAACTATTATCATAAGTTTATATAATACATAACTCACTATATACATGTTGTGATAATAGAAAAGTACTATTTAGTTGGGTCTAGTTCACCCACTATTACAACACAGAAAAGATTTAAGTTGAGAGGAAATAAAAGGCGTAATGAAGTCCCAATGTCACAACTAGAATATACAAAGGCCTCATATAATGACCATACTTTTTATATGACTATTATATAATTTTTAAGATAAAAAACATATTAGTGTTTCAAATCCAGGAGCCAAATTTTCAGTTTCTTGGTAAAATTATTTTCATAAATCACATTTACATAATAAAACATAAACATTTATTTAAAACATTCTTATTTATCATCCTAAAAAATCATGTTCTCCTTAGTAAATATAATCATCTATGTTTATTCATCAATGAAAGGGGTGATTTAAAATCCTACTAAGAGGAGGAATAAGGGTCATGAATCAATATAACATGGGTAAACATAATCATCATCATCATATCATAAGAATTGGATCATCATCATAATCATGGGGGGAAGCATTTGATAAATTCATATAATTTGGAATATGTATAAAAATGAAACATTATGTCATAGTGTTCGTATACCACACAATTTTAAGAAAAAATCCAACATCATGTTCACACACAACATATGTGCATAAATAATAGCATCATCATTATGAACAAAGATAGAATATTGTTCATTCATAGTGAAACAAATCTCATGATATAATCATATTACCCAATTCATTTAAGGGATATATAATTCTATGACCACCCAAAACATTATAAATTCTCATAATCATGCATTCCACATAGAACGGAAGATAGTTATAGTCTTGAAATAACTCATGGAAAGGAATGTGTTTCATAAGAATTTCATAAAGCATAGTTTCATAAATAAACATTGATGTTCCCAAATGAATTGGGGAAACATATTTTTTATAAAATATTCATTCTTGAGAGAATAAGAAACAACTTAATATTATTCAATGATGTGTTTTGGAAAGAAAAGATTTTTTTTGAAAAATATTCTTATTTGGATAAAAATTCATTTTGGAAAGGATTAAAACATGTATATAATCAAAAGAAAAGGGAATAATAGTGAAAGGATATTTAATTATTGTTAGGGGCATATATATACTAAAATTATAAGAAATATAGATAACCCAAATAAATAGATTTGGGTTTGAGAATCCCCTTTCCTTAAATACCGCTTTATTTCATCAGTTTTCCTCTCCCTGAATAATAAACTTATTTTTATTAAAACATCGATACAAAATTAAATTATTTTAATTATTAAAACTTTTTCTCAATTATAATGATTTTATTATATTTCTTAATTTCCTTGGTTAAAGGGAAGATATTTTGAAATGATGTTTTCTTTAAAAAATTCATGTTTTGGTTCGATTTAATTATTATGTTCAATATGATTTATAAATCAGTATAAATAAATCCAAAAGATTGAAATAAAAATATTTATACATTTATGTATTATAAATAATTTATTATAACCATCCATAATAGTGGTGATATAAAATAATTTGGAAACATCCTTATTGGTGGTTAATTGACCGTTATCAAGAACGATGTCCAAAGGAGGAGAAAGAGAGGTAAAAAATATAAATACATCAAAAATATAATTTTTATAGTAGGTTAAAGAAATTAATATAATGTTATCATAATAAATAATTTATATTATAAGACTTGGTTTTTAAATGGATAGATAAAGAGAGGAAGAGAGGAGGAAAACACAAAGAAGAGTCGATGAAAACATACCCTCTTCTTGGCGTTTCTTCCCTTGTACGACACTAGAATTCTTTGATAGTTAAATTTTGATTAATCCAAATTATCCATGTAGATTATAAGATTCTTAAGAGAGAGTATTTAGGTAAATATTTGACTTTGGAATTTAATTACCTAAACTTATATAAATAAAATTCCATTTATTATTGCATTAAATGCCCTATTATGGTTATAGAAAACACATTCACATTTTTTGTTTTATTATATTATTGTTTCAATTGGGAAGAAATGATTGAGGGAACTGTCACTAAGGTGAATATAGTTGTTCCTGATGGTTTGATTGTGGGGGTTCATTTATTACATAATTATTAAAATTGTATCACTGTCATTCATAATGGAAACTCTCAATGGTTCCCTTATCCATAACTAGGTAAATAACTACTTTCCAAAGGCAGGTTTCTAATTGGTATTTGAGACCCAATGACTATTAGGGACTCGCATTGGTCGAGATGATGGGAGGTAGATCTCATTTAACCCTTTTTATGGTAATTTTTTCCTACTCTAAGACTCTATTATATATTTAAGATATGTTTGTGAATCTCTTCCTAATCCCGATACGGGACCGGTTACTTTAACAAAAATCATTATAGGTTAATTATGTTTATATAACAAATAAATGGAATATCATTGATGAACATGGGAAATGGGATCTAATTAGTGAGTTCATATATATGTATCTGAGGTTCTTCATCCATTTTTGAGTAATGGGTAGCTTCTTATGTGTTGAAGCCATATAGCTAGGTACTTCAGAATTTGTTTCCACATAGGGGGGAATTTAATATTCCAAGAAGGGAATTGAACCATTATGAGGTGTCCTACATATCTTGTTTGTTGAAGGAATAAAAACCCACATAGTTCCATGAACCTATTTAGTTTAATATTATGTGGAGAGGATATATGTATGAAAATTGAGGCACTAAATGTTTGAGATTAAATCTCGAGGATACGTCCTACGTATCATAATTATAGTAGGAATCCGAGTTACCATTGTTTGATCAAGACCTTAGGACTAGCCCTAAGGTAGATTCCCATATGTTTTGGGTTTTTTTACATCATTCAACTCATTGGGGATTACATATTAATATTTCCCTAGCTATTGTAGATTCATGATGCTAATGAGGTGTTCATTATAGATCCTTAAGCCCATGTGAGCTATGCTCAGTTTCAGAAAAATGGGATAGAAAATAATAAGAATCATTACATATGGATGTGAGCATTATGTGTTGGGATTGCCTTTTGGATGTTCATATGGAGCTCAGGCCACAAAGAGGTGTCTAACATATCTTGATTATGGCAAGAATCAGAGTCATCATAATTCAGTTGATTTCTCAGTCGCTGAGGGATGAGGTAGAATGATCAGCCCATGGGAATGAATGGGTCTTGATGGTTGAAATGTTAGAGACTTGGTGATTACATCTAGATGGATGTTTATTTGATCATGGGCCTTAATAATCCATCATAATTATCCTTGTTATTTTAGGAATCATAGTTCTTATAGTCTATGTAACACCCCAAGCTTCCACGGTACACTTCTCTTTGAATAATACTGTAGCGTGAGTTGTACGCAACTTCGAGTTCTAACACACACCACAACCAATCAAAGTATCCATTATGAATAGTAATATCTAATTTTTGAAATTTTATAAATTTTAACTTTCCAAATGGACTTCGTTTTTTTATTCAGAATATCAAAATTATCCTAAGTTGAATTTTTTGTAATTTTCGGAGAACTTCCAATTTTTTATGAATAGTGAAAAATACTTAAAAACAAATTTTTTAATAAAAATAATTTATAGTGATAAATTATACTATTTAAGTGTTTTAAAGTATAATTAGAATATATTTTTACCATTTTATCCAACGGTGTTCATTAGAATTAATTTCACTTTGAAATTGAACATAAACAATTATCAATCTTTTGATATATATTATTTCTTAAAAACACGCTATTTGTTGTGACAGTGGGAATTAATTATAAAATTAATTAATGCAACTTATATGTTTGGAATTTTTTAAAATAGACATAATTTTTGAATTCATAATATCAATTATAGCTTAGGGTGAAATTTTGGCATTGTTCTGAAAAACTTTAATTTTTGATGAATAGTGAAAGCACTAAGTGGTAGTTAAAAAACTAATTTTTCATATAAAGGAAACATTAACACTTCTGTGATTTGATTTTCAAAAATTCGACATACATGGTTGTCATAAGGAAGTAAAATGTGTTTCAATGGGATTAAAATAATTTTTTTGGTGAATATTAACTTTTAAGTTTAATTAATCACGATTAAAGGTAATTAGTGAAATTTAAGGAAAAAATGATATTATAAAAATATGAAAATACATTTACACTTGTCCTAACCCTATTGGATGAGTAATGGCCGACCAAGAAAATCCATTGGTCAACTTGGGGACCCCATGGATCCACTTTGTTAGGAAAATGACATTAAAAACTTTTTATTTAATGTTAAAATAAAAATGTCACAAACATGAGTTGTTTTACTAAAACAATTTTTAAATGGGGTTATACAAGTCATATTTTTGAATATAAATATTAATTAGAAATATAAAAATATTTCCTACATCATGATAATTTTTTTATAATTTTTAGACATTAAATAAATTAAATTATTTATGACACCATGATGATGCAGCGATTACCTCATTAATTAATGATTTAAATAAAATAAAAAGATAATGTAAAATCTAAGACTTAAACTTGTGAAAAACCTATTGTATGAGTATATTTCAAACCCTTATCACCTTATCCTTGAAATATATAATTGTGGGACCTTTAAAATCCGAAACTCATTATATAATAAAGTAACATTTCATGACTTTCCAAGAGTTCCCCTCCTCTCCTCTTATAAAAGGCCCCACCACTACCACCTTACTCACACCTTCAAAGCATTTTGGCTCGGCCAACCTCTGACCAAATACTCTCTCAACTTCCCTCTATTACTCCTAGAAGACTCACTTTGGGCAGAATTCTTCCCAAGGAAGCCTTTGGCTCAAATCAAAAAAGAGTTACCCGGTTTTAAGGTTATGTCTTCTCTTATGTTATTTTGTTTTATTTTTCTTCTCCAACCCCTTAAAATCTTTTTATTCCTTTATTTTGTAACAATTCTAGTATCTTCAATATACTAGGATGTTTTTATGAGAATTATTTTATTTACACTTACACACACCTTCGTCTAATGGTTATAGAACATATTGTTTCTGTGGGTGGCGAAATACTGCCTCACGAAACGATGATTGTTCATTATTCTTTTAACACCTCTAATGGTGTCCATTTTGATGACACTATTTTCATATATGATATATATATTATTTTTATGTTTTTTATGCTTCTTTATTTCTCATTTATGGCATACGTTTATGATTTCCATTATGGGTAAATGCGATAATTTCATTTTAGGAAGTGCGGACTACCGCCCCCTCAAAGTGATTTGAATCATTAATGCCATATGTGGGATGTATAAAGGATGGAGTAAATGATATTATATATGATATTATACTGGAACTATAATACACCTTTATATCATTATTATTTCATTCCATTAAATATTAAATAGAAATGAAAGTAGCGTTTATGCGTACGTACGGCTTACCATCTCCATGAACGGTGCATTTCATTTCTTACCTCTAAATGTTACGTAATATTATGAATGAATGTATATACTGGATATATATGATATATATGATATCTACATCATGAATATAATTCTTTAGATAATGAATATTCTACCACATACACACCTTTTTGTTATAAGAAGTTTATTGTTGACTTAAGTACCAAAGATTGACAAAACGACCGTTATTAACTTAAATGACTACATAGTTTTTGTAACATGGTAATAAGTGATATAGAAGGGATAATGAACATGAAAAAGGTTCTTAATAAAGTAGATATTAACTCTAGTTTATTATTCAGGAGGTTAAATAACGATCGAGTCAAGTCGAACACGAGGTAAGGGAATTTCTTAACCCAATTTCCATTTTTTGGGTTAATCTCCGACTTTCAAATTATGTCACAATATTATTATGTACTATCTTGTATTTGTATTTTCATTATCTTTAATTATAGTGAATAAACATAATATATCTATTTTATTTAAAAATAATCTTTGTAAGGGACTTCGTCTCAATCTCCATTCATTGAGGCATATTTTGTTTTATAGACAAATTTCTTTTATACAGTGTATAAACCCCTTTGACTTTTATGTTTATTCAAAAGGAATCTTTTTATACGAATCGTTTTACTAAATGACAAAAAGGATTGTTTTTCTTGTTGTATGTATGTGGCGACAACGACTTCTCTGCCGCTGTGACCATTATTTGAGTTTCAGCTTCCTCTACAAGCCATAACTTTATTTTAAATGAAGAATAAATAACAAGATTTAATTTTCTTTTAGTTTGGTAGTGAAAATGGGTTTGAAAGCATTTTTATTATATCAATGTGTTGTATTGATATCTTGTGATTGAAATGTGGAAATGTTATGTTTCCTTTATGCATGTTTTATGTGATACGATTATGTTATGGTTTATGATATGTTTAAACCTGTTCATATGAGGAATGCATTGGACTTAATAAGTGACGGGTGGAGCCCACTATAGCTCCTCGATGCATCGGAAGGTCTCATGAGACAAACTAGTGTCTTGGCATGAGGCCTTGACAAAATCTTATTTGTAGTCTTGGCACGAGGCCTTGGCTACGTGGTTATGATAGTCTGGCATTATGCATTCCATCATTATGAAAGTGGTTATTGATATTGCATGTGATTATTCGACCAGTAGAATATCCATGTGAATAAGTAAATGCAATTATCTCATTTTACTTTTTCCATATTATGTTTAAGTTCAAGTTTAAAAGGATTTTGTTTTAGTTATACATTGCCTTAAATGTTTATGTTTATTTATGAAAGCTTCCGCGATATTGTTATCCTTACTAAGCATCTGAGCTCACCCCTTCCAATGTTTTAATTTTCTAGGATGTGAAGAAGTATATTATGAGTGACCTGTAGGGATAGTCAGAAAGGGATATGAGTGTGGACTATGAATACCATGTTATTGTAGTTTTTTTACTTTATGATGTAATGAAAGACTTATGAATGTATCTAGTGTTTCCAAGGCTACTAAACTAATCGGTCTTTCAAGACTTGGTCCTTTTTGATCATGCCAATGTTACGTAATAATGCACCGACTCTGGGTAACTGGGGTCGGGGTGCTACAGTTGGTATCAGAGGCAGTTTAGTACTAACCTTGGAAGCTATATTTAGATAAACTCTGATTAGAGCACCTAGCCCAAGGATAGACTTTGAGGATTAGTATAGAAGAACTTCCTAGAATTTTGGTATATTAGATATTTTGTGAGTTTTCCGAGCAATAAATCCCTGTCTGGATACGAGCAGGTAGAGGCGGATCTGGCACAGATGTACCGAGGGGTAAAACCCGAAAACACCGCTTAGAGCTATACTAGAATGGGAACTGGTGCACGACAACGGGCCTTGCTGCACTCTTGGTTAAGACACTCCCGAGGGATATGCTTAGGATAATTCTCATTTTCCTTACAAACCACTATGAAGGGTTATGAGTATATACTTCCTCAAAGAAAACATTTTTATGATTATGGATTATATTCATAGATAGTTCAATTTATGTTAAGTGTTTTACAAGTATGGAATTATGTATTTTGATTCATAAACTAATCTAGTTTATGCCATTGTTTAGAAATGGCGCCTAGTGGGAGGAATGGAAACCGTATAAATGCACGCACTCCATGTAGGGATTTCCCTCCTGCTCAAGATAATTATTGTGGAGCTGGAGATA
This sequence comes from Viscum album, assembly GCA_963277665.1. Classification (NCBI taxonomy): domain Eukaryota; kingdom Viridiplantae; phylum Streptophyta; class Magnoliopsida; order Santalales; family Viscaceae; genus Viscum; species Viscum album. The sequence goes on from CAUJRU010000040.1 coordinate 2,539,634, forward strand.
CAACTGGTGCTGATCAACTTATCACCATACTAGGACAAATCACTCAGGTTATGAATAATAACCTTACTCGTATGGAGAACCCTGATCCGCAACGTGGAGGATCAATGTTAGAACGCTTCATGAGGCAACAACCGCCAACATTTAATGGGGGTACAAATCCATTAGTATCTGAACAATGGATAAACTCCTTATAGAAAATAATCCACGCCTTGGGGAGTAGCAAAAGGGAGAAGGTTGTCATGGCAGTCTACCGCCTCACTGGAGATGCCGATCAATGGTGTTCGCTGATTCAAAACAAAAAAGAAGATGAAGAAGTATCAAGTATGGAATGGAGGGAGTTTAAGGATATTTTCTTAGAAAAATACTTTCCACATGACCATCGAGCAGATATAGAAAGGAAATTTCTAAGTTTGAGGCAGAAGAAGGATGAGAATGTCTCAAAATATGAGGATAACTTTACAAGGTTAGCGAGGCATGCTGCAGATTATATACGTAATCCAAGAAGTAAGATTGATCGTTTCGTTGATGGGTTAAAACCATTTATCCGTCTATCATTAGTCTCACAAACCTTCTTGTCGTACGAAGATATTGTCTCGTGTGCTATCAAGACGGAAAAGGAATTCTTTAAGTCTTATGACTTTAAAGCAAAGCAAGAAAAGAAGAGATCTTCTAATCAATCTAGAAATGGAAATAAGGGGAAGAAGGGAATAGTTGAATATCAGTACTACGGTAAATGTGGGAAGAAACACCCTGGTACTTGCTTGAAGGGAATGAGAGTCTATTACAAGTGTGGTGAAAAAGGCCACCAAGCTCATGATTGCAAGGGAAATAAAGTTTCTATCAATGTGGAATGCTATAATTGTAGAGAGATGGGACATTATGCAAATGAATGTCCAATGTGTCAGGGAAACTTACCTCAGAAGAGGCAAAGGGATCAAGGCCAAGCTTATGCTATCACTACTGCTGAGGTTGAAGCTCCGAAAGACGTGGTGGCAGGTAATTTAATGGTTTCCTCAAGTTTATAAAATGCATTATTTGATTTTGGATCATCACATTGTTTCATATATTACCAGTTTTCTAAAAAAGTTAGATATTTCCAATTTGATTTAACAAGAGAATTGTCAGTCAAAACTCCTAAGGGAAGTATCATTACAACAAAGTTTTGTGAATCCGTCCCCATTAGATCACATAAATGTTCTTTATCCACTGATCTCATTGTCATACCTATGATTGAGTTTGATATAATCCTTGGTATGGATTGGATTTCAGACTATGATGCAAAGATTTTTTGTAAGAAGAAGGAGGTTATGATTTTTGATGATGATGATAAGGAACACCTTATTTTTAGAGCAGAATCATCACTACCTAATTCTTATTTAGATCCACCCCCACTAGATCAACTAAATTCAATTATTAGGGAGGAAGAGAATGGAATGACTAAGGGCGAGGAAAGGAATGTTCAAATAGAGGATGTACCTATTGTGAAAGAATATGTAGATGTGTTTCCGAAAGATTTACCTGGACATCCTCTAGAATGAGAAGTTGAGTTTTCCAATGATTTAATTCCTGGATCAAGGCCTATATCAAAGACCCCTTATAGAATGGCCACCATGGAATTAGTTGAACTAAAGAAACAACTAGAGGAATTGAGTAATAAGGGATTTATTCTCCCTAGTGTTTCTCCATGGGGATCCCCTGTCCTTTTTGTTAAGAAGAAAGATGGATCTATGAGGTTGTGCGTTTACTACCGGGAGATCAATGCTATAACAATAAAGAAAAAGTATCCCCTACCTTGTATTGATGATTTATTTGACCAATTGCATGGATCTCAATACTTTTCAATGATTGACCTTCGATCTGGATACCATCAGTTGTGTGTGAAGAAGGTAGACATTCCGAATATAGCATTTCGAACAAGATACGGGCATTACGAGTTTACAGTATTTCCTTTTGGATTGACTAATGCACCCTCTGTATTCATGGATCTAATGAATAGAGTTTTCAAGAAATATATTGATGATTTTGTGGTTTTATTTATTGATGATATCTTGGTATACTCCAAAAGCTATGAATATCATGAAAATCACTTGCGCATTATCTTGAAGACTCTTAGAAGGCATGAATTATATGAGACGTTTAGCAAGTGTGAATTCTGGCTTTAGGAGATTTCTTTTCTTGGCGATATTGTATCTAAATATGGAATTTCCGTTGATCCTTCTAAGACCAAGGCAATCCAAGAATGGCCAGCACTGACGAGTATAACTGAGGTACTCATCTTTATTGGTTTGGCAGGTTATTATCGACGTTTTGTCCAGAATTTTTCCCGATTGGCTAACCCATTAACAAAGCTCACACATAAAGGGGTTAAATTTGTCTGGACAAAAGAGTGTGAAGAATGTTTTTAAGAACTTAAGATAAGACTAGTCAACTCTCCTATATTGACTCTACCATCAGGGAATGATGGGTTCGTTATTTATAGTGATGCATCAATGAAAGGACTTGGTTGTGTCCTTATGCAGAATGATAGGGTTATTGCCTATGTATCATGACAGCTAAAAATTCATGATCATAACTATCCTACTCATGATCTTGAGTTAGCTGTTGTAATCTTTTCCTTGAAGTTATGGAGTCATTATCTCTATGGTGAAAAATGTGAGATATATACCACTCACAAGAGTTTGAAATATATTTTCTCACAAAAAAACTCAACATGAGGAAAAGGCGATGGATTGAACTACTCAAGGATTATGATTGCACGATACACTACCACCCAGGGAAGGAAAATAAGGTTGCAGATGCTTTGAGTAGAAAAGATCATGGAGTTTTGAACATGATGAGAGTGGAAATGGATCCTGTTTTCATGGATCTAGTAAAGATAGATATGGGAATCACCATGGAGGGTGAAACATCAAAAAATATTCAAATGGTTGCCAAACCATCTTTACTAGAAAGGATAAAGTGTTCTCAGTCCAATGATGAAGAGTTGAAAAAGAAGATTAAAGCTGTCAATGATGGGAGATTGAGTGACTTTGTATATGAAGATGAAATTTTGAAATTTGGGAGGAGACTTTGTGTTCCCGATATACCTGATTGAAAGAGGGAATTGTTGTATGAATCTCATAGTTCCAATTTCTCTATACACCCTAAGAGAACCAAAATGTATAAAGATTTAAAGGTACATTTTTGGTGGGATGACATGAAGAGGGATATTGCTGATTTTGTGTCAAGATGTATGGTTTGTCAACAAGTGAAAGCTGGAAGGCAACTACCTGGTGGAGTATTACAACCTCTTCCCATACCTGAGTGGAAATTGGATAATATTACGATGGATTTTGTCTTGGTACTACCAAAGACTCCTAGAAGGAATGATACAATATGGGTCATTGTTGATCGTCTCATGAAGTCATCAAATTTTCTTGCTATAAGGGAAGATTTACCACTTGAACATCTAGAAAGACTATATATTAATGAAGTTGTGAGACTTCCTGGAGTACCCCTATCGATTGTCTCAGATCATGATCCTCGTTTTACATCAAGATTATGGAAAAGTCTTCAGAAGGCCTTGGATATTGAACTTCTTTTGAGCACTGCTTACCACCCTCAAACAGATGGACAATCAGAAAGAACTATTCAAACCTTACAAGACATGTTGAGATCATGCTCACATGACGTTCAAGGAATGTGGGATCAATGTTTAACTTTGGTAGAATATTCTTATAACAATAACTTCCATTCAAGTTTTCAGATGGCACCATATGAAGTATTATACGGAAAGAGATGCCGCACACCAACCTGTTGGGATGACGTTGGTGAAAGAAAACTTGTAGGCCTAGAATTGGTGGAGGAAACGATGGAAAAGATGAATGTAATCCAAAACCACATCAAAGTATCTCAAAGTAGGCAGAAGAGCTATGATGACAACCAAAGGAAGGATTTGGAATTTCAGGTAGGAGATCATGTTTTCTTGAAGGTATATCCATGGAAGGGAGTTATACATTTCGGTAAGAAGGGTAAATTGAGTCCCAGGTACATTGAACCCTTCGAAATTCTAGAACGAATTGGGGTTGTAGCTTACCGTTTGGCAATGCCGCCAAGTCTCTCCAAATTTCATGATGTATTCCACGTATCACTGTTGAGAAAATACATGTCTGACCCAATGCATGTACTCACCTATGAGGAATTAGAACTGGAACCCGATCTGTCTTATTGCGAAGAGCCCATCAGGATTCTTGATACAAGAGAACAAGTGCTGAGAAACCGGACGACTCGTCTGGTAAAAGTTCTATGGAAAAACCATAAGATGGAGGAGGCAACGTGGGAACCCGAGGAACTTATGATGAAGAATCACCTGAGTATTTCTATACAGTGATATTATATGAAATTTTGAGGACGAAATTATTTGAAGTAGGGGAGAATTTAACACCCCAAGCTTCCACGGTACACTTCTCTTTGAATAATACAGTAGTGTGTGTTGTACGCAACTAAGAGTTCTAACACACACCACAACCAATCAAAGTATCCGTTATGAATAGTAATACCTAATTTTTGAAGTTTTATAAATTTTATCTTGCCAAATGGACTTCATTTTTTTATTCCTAATATCGAAATTATCCTAAGTTGAATTTTTTGTAATTTTCGGAGAACTTCCAATTTTTTATGAATAGTGAAAAATACTTAAAAACAAATTTTTTAATAAAAATAATTTATAGTGATAAATTATAATATTGAGTGGTTTTAATGTATAATTATAATATATTTTTACCATTTTATCCAATGGTGTTCATTAGAATTAATTTCACTTTGAAATTGGACATAAACAATTGTCAATCTTTTGATATATATTATTTCTTAAAAACACGCAATTTGTTATGATAGCATGAATTAATTATAAAATTAATTAATGAAACTTATATGTTTTGAATTTTTTAAAATAGACATCATTTTTGAATTCAGAATATCAATTACAGCTTAGGGTTAAATTTTGGCATTGTTCTGAAAAACTTCAATTTTTGATGAATAGTGAAACCACTAAGTGGTAGTTAAAAAACTAATTTTTCGTCTAAAGGAAACATTACCACTTCTGGGATTTGATTTTCAAAAATCTGACATACATGGTTTTCATTAGGAAGTAAAATGTGGTTCAATGGTATTAAAATAATTTTTTGGTGAATAGTAACTTTTAAGTTTAATTAATCACGATTAAAGGTAATTAGTAAAATTTATGGTGAAAATGATATTATAAAAATATGAAAATACCTTTACACTTGTCCTACCCCTATTGTATGAGTCATGGCCGACCAAGACAATCCATGGGTCAACTTGGGGTCCACATGGATCCACTTTGGTAGGAAAATGACATTAAAAACTTTTTATTTAATGTTAAAATAAAAATGTCACAAACAAGAGTTGTTTTACTAAAACAATTTTTAAAAGGGGTTATACAAGTCATATTTTTGAATATAAATATTCATTAGAAATATAAAACGATTTCCTACATCATGATAATTTCTTTATAATTTTTAAACATTAAATAAATTAAATTATTTATGACACCATGATGATGCAACGATTACCTCATTAATTAACGATTTAAATAAAATAAAAAGATAATGTAAAATCTAAGACTTACACGTGTCAAAAACCTATTGGATGAGTATTTTTAGAACCCTTAACACCTTATAATCAAAATATATAAGTGTGGGACCTTTAAAATCCGAAACTCATTATATAATAAAGTAACATTTCATGACTTTCCAAGAGTGCCCCTCCTCTCCTCTTATAAAAGGCCCCCACCACTACCACCTTACTCACACCGTAAAAGCCATTTGGCTCGGCCAACCTCTGCCAAAATACTCTATCAACTTTCCTATCTTACTCATAGAAGGCTCACTTTGGGCAGAATTCTTCCCAAGGAAGCCTTTGTCTCAAATCAAAAAAGAGTTACCCGATTTTAAGGTAATGTATTCTCTTATGTTATTTTGTTTATTTTGCTTCTCCAACCCCTTAAACTCTTTTTATTCCTTTATTTTGTTACAAAAACAGTATCTCCAATATACTAGGATGTTCTTATGAGAATAATTTTATTTACATTTACACACACCTTTGTCTAATGGTTAAAGAACATACTGTTTCTGTGGGTGGCGAAATACTGCCTCACGAAACGATGATTGTTCAATATTCTTTTAACACCTCTAATGGTGGCCATTTTGATGACACTATTTTCATATATGATATATATATTATGTTTATGTTTTAATTATTCTTCTGTATTTCTCATTTATGGCATACCTTTATGATTTCCATTATGGGTAAACGTGATAATTTAATTTTAGGAAGTGCGGACTACCGCCCACTCAAAGTGATTTGAATCGTTAATGCCATATGTGGGATGTATAAAGGATGGATTAAATGATATTATATATGATATTATATATGATATTATACTGTAATTATAATACACCTTTATATCATTATTATTTCATTCCATTAAATATGAAATAGAAATGAAAGTAGGGTTCATGCGTACGTATGGCTTACCGTCTCCATGAACGGTGCATTTCATTTCTTACCTCTAAATGTTACGTAATATTATGAATGAATGTATATAATGGATATATATGATATATATGATATCTAAATCATAAATATAATTCTGTAGATAATGGATATTCTACCACATACACAACTTTTAGTTATAAGAAGTTTATTGTTGACTTAAGTACCAAAGATCGACAAAACGACCCTTATTAACTTAAATGACAACATAATTTTTGTAAGATGGTAATAAGTGATATAAAAGGGATAATGAACTTGAAAAATGTTTTTAATCAAGTAGAGATTAACTCTAGTTTATTATTCAGGACTTTAAATAACAATTGAGTCAAGTCGGACATGAGGTAAGAGAATTTCTTAACCCAATTTCCATTCTTTGGGTTAATCTCCGACTTTCAAATTATGTCACGATATTATTATGTACTATCTTTTATTTGTACTTTCATTATGTGTACTTATAGTGAATACACATAATATATCTATTTTATTTAAAAATAATCTTTGTAAGGGACTTCGTCTCAATCTCTATTCATTGAGGCATATTTTGTTTTATAGACAAATTTCTTTTATACAGTGTATAAACTCCTTTGACTTTTACATTTATTCAAAAGGAATATTTTTATATGAAGCGTTTTACTAAACGAAAAAAAGAAATGTTTTTCTTGTTGTACGTATGCGGTGACAACGAATTCTCCACCACCATGACCATTATTTGAGTTTCAGCTTCCTCTACAAGCCATAACATTTTTTTAAATGAAAAATAAATACGAAGATTTAATTTTCTTTTATTTTGGTATTGAAAATGGTTTTGAAAGTCTTTTTATTATATCAATGTGTTGTATTGATATCTTGTGATTGAAATGTGGAAATGTTATGTTTCCTTTATGCATGTTTTATGTGATACGATTATGTTATGGTTTATGATATGTTTAAACCTGTTCATATGAGGAATGAATTGGACTTAATAAGTGACGGGTGGAGCCCGCTATAGCTCCTCTATGCATCGGCAGGTCTCATGAGACAAACTAGTGTCTTGGAACGAGGCCTTGAAAAAATCTTATTTGTAGTCTTGGCATGAGTCCTTGGCTACGTGGTTATGATAGTTTGGCATTATGCATTCCATCATTATGAAAGTGGTTATTGATATTGCATGTGATTATTCGACCAGTAGAATATCCATGTGAATAAGTAAATGGCATTATCTCATTTTACTTTTTCCATATTATGTTGAAGTTCAAGTTTAAAAGGCTTTTGTTTTAGTTATAAATTGCCTTAAATGTTTATGTTTATTTATGAAAGCTTCCACTATATTGTTATCCTTACTGAGCATCTAAGCTCACCCCCTTCCAATGTTTTGATTTTGCAGGATGTGAAGAAGTATATTATGAATGACCTGCAGGGATAGTCAGAAAGGGATATGAGTGTGGAATATGAAGACCATGTTATTGTAGTTTTTTTACTTTATGATGTAATGAAAGACTTATTAATGTATCTAGTGTTTCCAAGGCTACTAAACTAATTGGTCTTTCGAGACTTGCTCCTTTTTGGTCATGCTAATGTTACGTAATAATGCACCGACTCTGGGTAACTAGGGTCGGGGTGCTACGGTCTAGTTGGTTGGGTCTTTACACACTGACGTTTAACTATAGTTGAGACATATCATATTATTATGCTAGCTAGAGATTACACTATGAGATTTCCCTTTCCTTGGTAAAGGATTATGATAAAAATTATATGACCATTGCATCTCCCTAAGCTCACATGAGAAATAATCAGTATGAGAAACAATGGAAGGAAAATGATCAATCTCATTTCTTTTGAATGAAGGAATTATATACAGAGACAACCCTTTAGATGGTTAATATAGATGATGGGACTCATAAAAGCATCCCATATATCCTATATATGAACGTAATCTAAGTCCTCATAGTTACCTTGGTTGGGATTACACACTGAATTTTACCTATAATCGAGGATTACACACCAAGGATGGATAAAATCATCAAATCTTGGGATGCCCTATTACCTAACCTACTTGTCTTCCTGTCATGATTGAATATCATATTTACATGCATTGATTTTTAGTTTGAGATGTCAAAGGATGTCTAACAGATATGTCCAGAGAAAATCACATGATCCATTTTACTTGTTTAGGGGACATCGTGTATCTTATATGGCATGTTTGAGGGTCAATGAATGATCAAGCCTGACTTGTCTAGAGGATATTGCGATACCAGGATAGTTGATCCTAAAATCCATCAAATGATCTCATTTTTCTTTTATAGAGGGTGTCTCATGATCTAGATAATAAGCCTTGGTAATATTTTGAGAGATGGTTAACACACATGAAGGGCATCACAAGAGTCAATGTGGCATGTCTTGGTGGGTATCACATTTTTTAGATGACATGCCTGGAGGACATCATGAATCCTAGCTAGCATGTTCTAGGGACATTGTAAGAGAAGGATGACATGCCCAGGTGCTACCGAGAGACTTGAGAACATGAATTATTACCATTATATGAGTCGGGAAACATGTCTAAAGGACATTACAAGACTTTAATGGCTATCCTGGAGGTCTTCATAAAACTTGGGTGGCACGCCTGAGGGGTTCCATGTGATTTTCTTTGACACATACTAAGAACATCACATGACCTAAATAGTATACTGAAGAAGAATTATAAGATCTATGTGACATTTCCTAGTGATATTGTGTGTCTTGTATGGTTTATGTGAAGCACATGAGGGTTATCATATATGTCCTTCATGTAAGTCACCCACCTTTAGTATTTTCTTAAGACTTTATATTGTGAATGTCATAGATCTATTTAGTGTTAGTTTATTTTAAGTCTCTCATGGCCTATCAGGTGTGCATGATGTTCTTCATGTGTCCTACCCGAATTCATTAACATGATCTATGAGTGATCATGTGAAGTGATTGTGCATATTTTATGGTATCTTCGACTGTTCGTCGATATCATACCTGCTGGAAATCTTTATGTTTTCAAGATCCACCACTCCAAGAAATATTCTATAGCGTCAATGCATCTGGGTGAAAAGAAGCCAACCTTTTTTTTCAGATATCCATGGTCATGTGGTCATTGTCACAGTGCATTTTTCATGATGGGGTGTGGGATTTATAGTCCTCACAACCTTGGGTTTTTACCACTTTTCAGGGTGTATCTCACAAAAATCGAAGATGGAATCAACCAAGGGCTTCGTCATTATGCATATTCATGAATCTCTTCTATGGATAAATCTAAGGGCGTCACATGATTTGTAGCGACCATGAGTCCCTCTCATCAATGCCTCAGTTACTGTATTATTTTCAATTAATGGGGACTTGTTGAATCATGCAGGTATTCTGAAGGACTTCCATATTTTTACATTGACATGTACATGATATTTCACTGGACTAAGATGCCTACTAAGAGGTGTTCACTTTACACTCAAAAACCTGTCCATGGGATTTCATGATATCATGCTACAGACAGACTTCACACGTCTCCAGAGATTTATGATTATAAGAGGCTCCCACCTTTTTCCCCTTTTTATTCAATTTTTTTATTTTACAAAGGCTCGGGGGTCTCATGAGTTTTCTTGTATGTTGAAAAGAACAACCATTATCACCATCATTGATCCATTGGCTTAGTTTATCAACCGAAAGAGGATCCCATATTTTGTTATTTTCCTCCTATTTTTGAAGGACTCTTGGGATGGTTTGTTAGGAATCTACCGGTAAAAAGAATATGTGACCACTGAGATCTTATTTGGATACTTCTTCATGGATAGAGATTGTCTAGGGTTCTTTTGAGAGCACAAAGACTTATTTAATGGACTTCGTGGGATCCTCCTGAGGCTATGTTCTACACATGGTTCTTTCACATGACATTATGATGGCCATGCATTCACAAGTCATCTTGAATTTCAAATGATCCATGGATCCTTATCCACCTTCTTCTTTTAAAAACCCCCATACTGGAAAAAATAATTGCTCACCATATGTTTGAAATATATTTTTTATAGGATTAGTGGAATTTATTTATGATGTGTATTTCTTTGAGGAGGTAGTGATCGTGAATAGTTTTTGTTTTTTTATTTCATTTTGTTCAGTTTTGTTAAGTTGTAAAGCATGTATCTAATTCTCTAAAACCCAGACCGAAAAGTTCTGGAAATGTTTTTAATGTTGTGTATTTGTTCAATTTCTTGTTTAAGAAAATTCAAAACATTTATATATGGTGAACCCAGAAGCATGGGTTCAGGTATTCACATTGTTCCATTACTTTTTCTAGGGAAATAATACCCATACTCAAGTATTTATTCTTTTTTGAATTTTCCTATTCTCATTTGGTGGAAATTAACAAATTCCCCCTAGGAGTGATGTCCATGGGGAAAAGGGCTTTGTTTTGAGGAATGTAAATAACTACCTGAGTCTTTAGAGCTATCACAGTTCGCTTTCTTGGGTGATTCTTGGTCTATCAGACAATTCTTGGTATTCTGTGAGATTCCATATATATATAGGGTCATAGAGCATTTTATTTCACTAGATACTCATTCCTAGAGCACTCACAGCTAACTTCTATTTCATAACCTCATCGCTAGACCATTTCAAAAGTCCAAATAAAGAGATCCCACCATGAGCCTTGATTCCACAAAGATTGTTCTTCATGACTATACTCAATCAAGCTCCTGTTCAAACTAACTATGAACTTTGTTTTAGTAGTTTTTTGAACTTTGGACATGAGGATGTGTGATTATCTTTAGGGTTTTTACAGGGTATGCTAACTTGATTATATGGTCGATAAACTATCATTCGAATCACATGACCATGTCCATGTCATGGGATCACAAGTATCCAAGGGGTCATGTGACTGTGTGATGCCCTACAAGATTATGCAATTCGTGATATTTTCATGAGGTTGGTGAATCTTGAACTCCTTATAATATTTGTGGATCCCTTTTTGATTCATGAAATGACCATGATGCTTCCAGGTTTATTAGGTATTTTTGATAAGTTTTTTATTTTATATGCCTAACATATTCCACTTACTCTTGTTCAGATGGATTTTGTTTCCCTTTAATCTTCTTGAAATATTTTGAAGAAGGAGGTGAAGGAAATGATATCTTGTCACGATGTTATTACTTCATGTGTGGATGCTACATTTTTTCATTCTATTGGATCAGACTAGATGAGTCTGATAAAGTTAATAAGATTAAAACTCAATGACTAACCCCATTCAGACATATTTATCCTTTATGGGTTTGGTCTTACTGATGATTCTCTAATTCATCTTTCGAAGTCATCATTCATACCCTCTTCTTTGATCCAGATGAACCACAACACCTACTACGAAAACATCACTTTAGGGGATACTTTGTCACCAGGGGGACCGTGAAGACAAGAATATGCTAACATTCATTCACAAATAATTTTTAGGAACCAATCATGACTTTGATGAGGACATTCATATGTATCACTCAATAATATGAAAATTCTCCTCAAATCAAAAGTTCAGGTTGGTTTCCAATTGGGACATTGCATTAAGAGGTATATGCAACATGGAATAGGGATGTCCCTTCTAGGTTGAATAAATTTCTCATTAATTCACTAAGAAGTTGAAGAAAATTGGAATGTATGAGGCAATCAGGATATTGAAGGCATCTCCCTACTGAAACAAGGGTATGATGATGGAGTTGTTCAGTCTTTGGAGCCCATAAATGAGAAATTTCCACCTTATGCATGGAAAGATGGTCATCAACATTTGGGATATAGAGTATTTCTTTGGAGAACCTATATTAGATGGGATGTATGATGAGTTATTTCCCTCTCATTCCTCTTGGAATGACATAATGAGTACTCCTCCTCCAACCCAAGAGTTGATTAAGTTGGATGAAAAGTCCCTCTCAAAGGAGCTACTTTCTAGAGAAGATATTCCATTCAATGCATGGGAGGAATTATTTTTCAAGAAGACTGGATCTGATCTGGGAGCTAATAATATGAAATCGTTGCTTATGAAGGACTCATGTGTTACACTGAGTGCTTACTATCCCTTTTTTGAGTAAGGAAAATTTAGATAATTGGGATGGAATGTTGTCCCTATTATTGATTGGTCTATACAATTATCTTTTCTCCTTTCCGTGTAGTTGAGTGGGTACTTACTTCCCATGAAGTAAAAAGGTGATGTTGGAGTTTCCACTTTCATGATGGAAGCCTCTATGGTAGAGGGGGATCATCGGGTTATCCATGCCTATATTATCCAAAATATATCACATTTTGCACCATGTTTATAGGGGTAAATACTCTTATAGGATCGTGGTCCCCTTACAAGTATTATGGGGTTGGATAGGAGCTCACATAAGAGGTTATAAATATTTTAACATTCAGGGTATCCCCAATTTTAACTTCATACCATACCTACAATACATCAATTGGGTGAGACTTATTATATTGAAAAACTAGGATGTAAGGGATTATGTAAGATTTTATAATCATTCTCCATTAGGCCAAAAGTTCTAGTGATGAATGGTGACATTGTTGATACCGATGAGGCCAATCTTGACGCACAAGCTTATGTGACATCACTTCATAAAGGAGTTATTTCCACCCGTATTGATGGGGGCTTATTATTTAATGGTATGAACCATGTTGGTTCATACACAAATTCATATGTGTCTAGTCAATATGTACTTGCAATGTTCATGTTCAATCTAAGGATCATCTGATGGTATCTCACCAATTTTGGATGATTTCTACCAAGGAGGAGACTTGTGCTAAGATAAAACATTCCCCTCATAATGCAGTAGTTATTTTATCACTTGTTTATGATGAGGTTTGTATTAGATCATATCCAAGTGGGAAATTATCTCAATTGGTGAGAAAATCCTCATAACCACCAACTGTGGATCACAATCTCAGGCATTGAAATCAACTGACTCTTAGAGGGTCGACAACCCTAGAAGCACCTCACAAGAAGTCATGCATTTTCTATTGTTGGAAGAATCACCCACTGAAAAGAATATAGAAAACATTGTACAAGAGGAATAGAATATGATAACACTATTGTTTCATATCACGTCTAATCAATGAGAGATTTGGAAGATGAAAAACTTAGAGGCTAGGATCTTGGGTATATTGTGATAAGTTGATGTAGTTTTGGGAGGATAAGCCTACATCACTTCCCTTCCAATTATTATTTTCAAGGATCTTCTTAAGGAGGTCAGGTCCTTTCTTCAAGAACTTGAAACAATTTTGTAAATCATCAAGGGTTGGATTTTTTATTCTCTACTATTCCACCAGATGGTCATCTGGGGCATGCTTCAAATTGCTGCGAATGAACTGGGCTATTTCATTCCCTAAAGAAGCAGTAAGTCCAGGACTACTGCTATTATTAAAGGGTCAAATTTCCATTGAAACTGTATTTTCATCCTTTATATGTTAACATAGTGGGAGGATACTGAATATAATCGTGTTTTGTCTTCCCTTGTATATTCTTCCGATGGAATGGCTATGGGAGAGGAACTTAGCAGTAATCGAGGGACTAATGATAAAGGGTCCCCAGGTCAATAGGTTCATATGAGTTTAGTGATTTCCACTTCTAAAGCAATTAATTTAGTTTTATCACCTCATGTATATCCTTCCTTAGAAGGTAAGAAGAATAAAAATAATCAATCTACAATGTTAGGTCCTTATCCTCAAGAATCCCTAATTAATTGTGGAATTTAAATCTTCTCTTATCGTGGATCATTTGGGAAACACATTCTGAATCATAAAAGCTGTGTAGGGAACTTTTAGGATTTCCTAGAAGAGTATGTATATACTTATAAGGATATGGGAATGCATTTGGTTACTTTGGTAGAATCCCCAATGTCGATCCAGACCCATCAAGAAGAGAGGGTGGTAAAGGTGTCACCTCAATCATGTATGTTCTCTACTATAGACATTTCAACGATGGTACCATTTGATCTGGCATGAGTGGACACATTTTTGTAGGATTCCAACATATGTAGCTATTCTCCTACCATGTTAGCCTTGATGGAGGTGAGTTTGAGAGTAGGTGAACACTTGAGGATGGGGTCGCAGCAATGGATGTTTCCAGTGATACGAATGTGAAAGGTATGTTTCTAACCTAGATCATATCCACTGATTACCCGGTGATACAATATTATTCATCATGTAACTGGTAAACCCCTATTCCCATTTACTATAGTATCCCCACCCTGACATTTTAAGGCTCTAGTGCCTGATTTCTTCAGAGTTCATGTGACTGGATATATAAATGTGAAGGCTGGTTATCTTCTCTCATAATCAAAGAATATGAGTAAAACTCTCTCCTTGAGTGAATTGGTACTGAAATATGTTCTCTTTCCTAGAATAGGCTTGGGTGAAGGCTCATGGTCTGCTTCATTCTATAAGTTTATGAGGTGACACATGTGGATTGAGGTTTGGTCATTAGTTTTGGAGACCCCTTAGAAAAGTTTAAGGATTAATTGCACCACCTTTGGTTTTTGTTTGCTACCCTTGGTTATGAGGTCTTTGATTATTCTACCCTTCATGACTTGGTGAAGGAAGTGTCTTCTCTAAGGGAGAAAAAGAGGGACCTTGAATCGAGATTGGCAGTGCTGAGGCTTCCTCTTCGGTGAAGAAGAACAAATATGAGCTTGTGAAGGAAGCTTTACATCATACAATAGAGGTGGACAATCACTGAGGCATAATTAATTGTAGGAAGGTTAAAATTGGTCACTTTTAATATGAAATCATTCATCTTTGATCTGAGATCAGTCATCCTTAATTAGAGTTACTCCAATTTCAAAATTCACTTTATATATTGTAGAAGTGTCTGTTGGAGCAACAAGGAATTCTTAATGTGGTAGAAAAGTTGGGGCTTGAAGCCATTTCTAGGATGGAGGGGTTCCAATAGGCTACAATGGCAGAAACTGAATCTACTGATCAACTATGCTAATTTTTGATCTCCCTATAGTAGAGGCCTGCAGAACTCAAGGACTCATCCAATAATATCATGTGATGAAATCATAATTTTTAAACATTTATTTGTCTCGTATATTCATGGGAGAGACTCTGGTATGTGTCGATTCCTCCTATTGTATGCTTTTATCGATAAATGGATTTGATGAACATTATATGCATTGTCCATTTTTTCCTTCATTCATGATGTACATGAAATGTTTCTACTGTGATATGAATTGCTAACAATACCCATCCCTTTAATAATATCAAGTAAAAAAAATCCATTGATTTTAATGTTGACATTATAAAAGATTCCTATTTAGAAATTATCATGAATTTACACCAACATGAGATTTATCATTGATATATCTGTTCCATCTATCTTAATATTATCTAACTTGTAGAAGTATAATTGGGTAGGATATGTGTCCGAGAGATAGGCTTCTCTTTTGTTTTATAAAGCTGATAGGCTTGGTGAGTGTAACTTGATTTCTTCTAAGGCCATATGGTGGGCCTTACAAGATCTCGCTACTAAATCGTGGTTGTGTTGTATTTGAGGATCTTTTAGCTCATAACTTCTATTAATTTAGTTTCGCTTCTTTTATCTCAGAAGGTTTATTATGTTAGTTTAGGGTATTTTTCATAGAATTTCTATTTCATTATTTTATATTCTTTTAGATTAGAGCTTATATCTCATTAGTTTAGGGTCTTTTAGCTTGAACCTTCTATTGTTTTAGTTTAGGGTATTTTAGCTCGGACATTCTATTTCTTTATTTTATGGTCTTTTATCTTTGACTTTATATTGAATTAGTTTAGGGCCCTTTATCTCGGACCATCTATTGCTTTAGTTTAGGGTTTTTTATCATGGAACTTATATTGGTATAGTTTAGGGTCTTCTATCTTGGACCTTCTATATCTTTAGTTTAGAGAATTTTATCTTGGACCTTATATTGATTTAGTTTAGGGTCTTTTAGCTCAAACCTTATATCACTTTAGTTTAGTGTCTTTTAGCTTGGATATTTTATCGCTTTAGTTTATGTTCCTTTAGCCCGGAACTTCATCACTTCAGTTTAGGGTATTTTAGATCGAGCATTCTATTGATTTAGTTTAGGTTCTTTTAGCTCATACCTTCTATCACTTTAGTTTATGGTCTTTTAGCCCATACAATCAGTCACTATAGCTTAGGGTCTTTTAGCTCTGGCCTTCTATTGCTTTAGTTTAGGTTCTTTCATATAAGACTTTCTATTACTCTAGTTTATTGTATTTTAGCTTGAACTTGATTAATGATCATGGAATATGGTGCATAAATGATAGGAATAACCCAAAACAAATTGAGGTGTTGGGTTCTGTCATGTTGTTGTTGAGACTCATGAGACCAGAAATCCCTTTTTTCAGAGTGATGTATTTGGTTATTGACCATAGTCACATATGCAGAATCCATATGCATACATGCATATTAATGAAAAGGGTCTCTTGAAGACGAGTATCTTTTCTAAGGGCTATGGAAGATTTATTTTGGCAATATCAGTTGGGGGAGAAATACTAAGGATACCATGTCTACCAGGATAGTTTGGGTTTGGGTGATATATGTCATAACCCAAAATTTTGAGTCTATAAATATGATATGGGTAAGACATGCTAAGTATTCCCCATTATATTATGAGATTCCAGGTTTTTTTGTGGTGTTCCATAGGCTCACAAGTATTGAAGCTCCTTTATGGAAAGGAGGATATTCCTTTATTTAGTGGGTATAAGACCTTTTGTGTCTGTAGAATGGTTAATAAAAATATGATTTCAACTCCTTTCCAAGGTTCATGAAATATTTGTGAATTCTTGGACATCCAGATGATGATGTCGGGTAAGGGAAAAAAGCTATCTAGAAAGGGTTCCAGAACCTTAGGATAGTTTAAATCTTAATCATAAATCATGATCCCTACACCCTATGGTTTCGAGTCACAAAGCATGGGAAATAAAAGATTTGGGAATGGAGTGTCACATTCCATACATGAGAAAGGGTACAAAAAACGGTGATGTAACGTTTAGGATGTCGAACTAGCTTAGATAGTTTGGTATAGAGACTCTAATTCATGGTCCAAAGTGATTATATTGAGAGGATGATTTGAGATAGTAATACCGAGAGTATTTTAGAAAAATTGAGGTTTTGAGTTCTTCCATCATGATGTTAAGGCTCACAAGGATCAGAATGTCCTTTTTGAAGAGTGATTCATTTGGTTAATGACTAGAGGCGCATATGCCGAAGCCATATGAATACATGCATAGTTAAGAAAAGGGTCCCATGAAGGTGGGTATCCTTTCTAAGGATAGTGAAAGGTTTACAATTGTCTAAGGCACCTATATAATGAATTTTGATTTGTGGAAAGTGTAAAATTCAATAAGGGTTTGAACACCCTAAAAGTTTTGTTACCACCTAGAGAATATATTCTCATTGTGAGGTGATATAAAAAATCATTACTCTAAATTTATCCTATACCTGGGGGTCCAGTGAGCATAGATTTGATTCTACTACGGTTATAATGTAGTCCATGTGAGATTTATTCCCTATTTATTTTTTCATAAATTTTTTACTAAACTTTAGAGACAAAGAGTTTTGTGAGTGAAGATTTGACTTTTATCATGCATCCCTTTGTAGGTTTTCGAACTAACAAGTTTTGTGCCTTTTTTGCTAGGAATTTTAAGTCTTGTGATTTAGACCATTATATGATGGAGTTAAAGGTCATACAATTTTGATCAAAGTCTAGGTAGTTTAAGTTCATGATGCACATGGACCTAATATGGAGGGTGATACATAAGATCCTAGTTAGTATACCCAGGGTTAAGAGTACCCCAACATCCTCTTGAATGAGAGATGATTTTTTTAAATCATGGATTGAGGTTATCAGGTTATTAGTAATGGCATGGTAT
Source organism: Viscum album (assembly GCA_963277665.1). Taxonomy (NCBI): domain Eukaryota; kingdom Viridiplantae; phylum Streptophyta; class Magnoliopsida; order Santalales; family Viscaceae; genus Viscum; species Viscum album. The sequence continues at coordinate 2,558,072 of CAUJRU010000040.1, forward strand.
AATCATATCGGAAGTAGTTCAGATCATGTTGAGGTGTGGAGTTCTTCCACGGTGATGTCAGGGCTCAAAAGAATCAGAAAGACCTTTTTGTAGAGTGACACATTTGGTTTAAGACCATAAGAGTAAATAAAAGAGACATAGGTATACATGAATAGTCAAGAAAATGTTCCCTTGAAGTCAGTTATCCTTTCCAGGGGTCATGGAAGGTTTTCAAAAACCAGAAGCACTCGAGGCATGAATTGTGGTTTATGGATTGAGATACTTTAAAAGATGATGGAATAACCTTGTACTATGGCTAATCTGGGTAAAGCTATTATGGTCCCTTGATAGGGTATAAAAATGGGTGATGACCTTCATAGTTTATTTTCATGTAGTGGTACATTTTCTATATAGTTTAACATCATGTGGTAATGATATGTTCCATGTAGTTTATTATCACATGGTAAAGAAATTTTGTTGTGCAGTTTTAATGTCATGCGACCTGAACGTTTTCCTTGTAGTTTAATGTTATGATGTAAGGGTGTACTTCCATGTCATTTTACATCATATGGTGAGGATGTGTTCTATGCAGTTTGTTGTCATGTAGTAAAGACATTTTTTTGTTCAATTTTAATGTCATAAGACCATGATGTTCACCTTTTAGTTTAATGTCATGTGGTAAGTATGTACATATTTTTAGTTTAACGTCATGTGGTGAGGATGTGGGAACTGACATGATAAAATTGTGTGAAGTATATTATATGTGAAAGAAGGTCATGCATAGATCTGACTCATATGTAGGCAGAGTGAGCTTGTATGACTCAGTTCCCTATACAATTTTGGGTGAACTTTTTATTGATTGTCACAACTAGGCCTAAGATTGGGGATTTGGACATCACTACATATCTTATGAAGATAGTAAGAAATCCACATGTAATTATTGAATAGGAAACACTCTACAGGTCTAACCCATGTGTAGAGGTGGGAATTGTTTCCATTAATCGCTGTAGCTGGGCCAAAGATTGGATATTCGGATATCACTACATATATTGCGATGACAAGAATCAATCCACACTTGGTTCTTGAGGAACCATGGAGTTTAACATCATGGGACAAGTATGCAGACTTCCCTATGTGAAAAGTGGAATTGTGGCTAGATCCAAGGATGTAAATTTCAGTTTCATTACATTCCCTATGGAAATATGAATCAATCCATACATGGTTATTGAAATCCCATGCAGTTTAACATCATGTGGTGAGGAAATATATGAACCAACATGAAAGGACGTAAATGTTGTAGCTGGGCCCAAGGGTGAAAGTCCAAGCATCACTACATACCTCATGAAAATGAGAATCAAGACACATGTTGTTCTTGAATGCAAGTGTGGTAGGAGAAAAACAAGGGAAATGACGGTCCTCTCAGGTGAGGTCCATAGGAATGTGGTGTTTTGTATCATGAAAGGGACATCAACCATTAATTTAACATTATGAGATGAGCACTCATTGTATTCCTTTTATGGTTCTACACCCAAGACCATGATGAGACCACCGTAAGCTTCTATGCCTTGTTTGTATGGGGAATCCCTTACTGCAATTCCTAATCTCACATGATATACGATTATTTTGAAATACATGGAATGAAAATGGTTCCTCTCAATATGTAGATACAATTAAGGATATGATAGGGTTATTTTTTACTATATGTTGGCTGGACTAAGATATAGGATTGTGGCATCCCTACACATCTCATTGAATGTGAGAATAAAACAGTACATTGTTCTTGAAAACCCATGCAGTTTAATGTCATGCAAAAAGGATATGGATCACTTGATTTGAAGGAAAAGGATGACTGTGGATGGCCCCATAACTATAGGTTTTGGTATCACTACATATCCTGGAATGGAAAGAATCAATCCATACATAGTTATTGAGGAACCGTGTAGTTTAATGTCATGAAGAAAGGACATCACACATAGTTTATTGTCATGTGGTAAGGATGTGGGATACTATGCAGTTTAAAGTCTTGTTGTAATGACTTGTCATTATAGTTTAAAGTCATGTGGTTAAGATGATATTTTATAGTTTAACATCATGTAACTAGTATTTTTTTTGGGACTTACACTGATGTTGATTCCCAAGTGATGATAGCTATGTAATGTATTTCTTGAGAAACCTCACATTGGTGGGGGGTGTAACATGATCCCCATCCATTTTGAACAATGAGTAAGCTCTGTTGTGATAAAAATTATGTATTATATATGTTCTTTAACATATGGGTTCCATATTTTGTGGATTCATTCCTGGCATGATTAGGGTTCTGAGAACGAACACTAGTTCTCTTTAGAGTAATGAATGAATGGAAACCTTTTTATTAAAGGCTCATGCAATCTGATTCTGATGAACCTCAAGGTTATGTAATGTATGAAACTTTTTCTCATCTAGATGATCCAATTCATCCAGCTACTTCTATGATTTATAATCATCTGAGAGCTATAAGAAAATAGATATTTGGAGCAAAGGAATTTGTAATTATATGGGAATCCAGGCTTTGGTACCGTACACCAATGATTATGGTGTTGCTTGTGTAAAAGCATACGTAGTGGTACAGTTGGCCCATAAATCATGGTGGATCTTATCTGACCAGGACTTCTAATCTTTTTCACCATATTTTGGAGTATATTTGATAGAGTCTTATTAAATGACTCTATTTTTCCATTTTCCACTACATGATAGTGAGATGGGTGATTTAACTCGATATTGTACTCCCGGTATAGTATCTTCAACTATATAGAACATAATTTGGTGCTATTGTCTGTCAATATTATGTGAGGGACCCCAAACCTGATGATGATATGTGTCTTTATGAAGTTTATGATTTTCTTGATCCTAAATTCCTTTAGGGGTATTTTCTTATCCCATTTGGAAAATAAGTCAGTGGCATTAAGGATGTACTCGAACTTCTTACCTATGGCTGGGGGATAAAGCCCCTCAACATCCATTCCCCAAAGGGAAAATAAATAGGAATATTTATTAGCATGGAATAATTATGGGAGATAATTGATGAATTTTTCAGGGATCTATAATGCAAGACATTTCTTGGTGAATTCCACATAGTCTTATATCATGATTTTTTTGTAATATTCCAACCTCGTAATTTAGTGTGAAAGCCCGGTCAAGGATTGTTGGGCATTGCAAGAGCCTGCATGAAGTTTCTCCATGATGGTTAAAATATATCCTTCTACTATGTATTTGAGGGGGATTCTATCAAATCCCCACTTGTAGAGGGATTTTTGTTCATTTGGACCATCTTTCAGGGTGAAGTTCGATGCGGGACACCGAATTTGTTCACATCCAACTCAGTCTGTTGGGAGGGTCTCATTTTAAAGATAATCTATTTTAGGCTTCATCCATCTTGTGGTGTCCATTAGTTCATCAAGCCATGGGGGTGATGTAGCCTAATTGATCTCTTCCATATCACATATGATGGTGGATGAGACTATTCTTCAATGTGGGATATGGAATTTTTCTTCCTCCTGGTTAGGGTTATCTAGGATGGTAGTCACATTAGTCAATGCACCAACACAAGTGTTTTTTGATAAAGGGACATGATGAAATGTGGGCTCAAAATTTATCCTTGACATCAGTCCCCTAATGTGGCCAATGAGAAGGGGTATTTCTTCCATTATGATGGTATATTCACCATTGATCTACTTTATCACTTGCTCTGAGTCCCCTTTGATATTCAGGTAGGCTGTTTGTAGTTATAGGGCCAGTTCCAACCCCTTTATGATGGCTTGTTATTCTGCCTCATTATTTTTGCAGCCTCCGGATAGTGAGAAAGTGTTAGAAAAAAATGTTTTTTCTGGAGAGAAAAATTCAATCCCTAAGCCAACCTTATTGAGTCTCGAGTTTTCTATACTTTCACCGATAGGACTTCAAGAGGTTCCATAAAAATACATATCATATATCTAGGGAGTTTCATGGTCATAAAATACCTCCTATTTTGGAAGATTGGTGTCCACCAATGTATTTTTTGGGGTGGGATGTATTGCAAGGAAATAATACAGGGCTTTCTATTTCACTAATTTTTATGATATGAACTGAATGTTATATTACTGCAGTATGACCGCCTATCGATCAAAGTTCCCAATCAACATGGGACAACCAAGTATGTACTTGAGTGGATCAATAAAAGACACCATATTGTACTTTTTTGTACTTAAAGTAATGACTCATCTTTTACACTGTGAAGATGAGTTCAAGGATGTTCTTCTCAACATCAGAGTATCGGGTCTCAGTACCTATCATGGTTTGGATGAGGTAGTAGACACTATTCTCACTCCCTACATCATTTTTTTGTGCATGGAGGGCTCCCAGTGAGCATTCAATGGAGGCCACATATACGATGAGTGGCCTCCCTTCCATCGGAGGAATCAAGACTAGTGGGTGTAGGAGATATTGCATGATATTTTCAAAGGATTATTGGCAGTCATGGTTCTATGGATAGGCAATTCCCTTCTTCATTAACCTGGTGAAGGGGAGATCTTTACCAGCTAGGTTAGCTATGAAAATCTAAATGTAAGTGAGGTACCCTTAGATCCGAATTATTTATTTGAGATTTATGGGAGGTGACATTGTTATAATAACACTAGTTTTCTATGGGGATGTCATGGTACCATACCACAAAGCCAAGGAACTTACCTGTTGTTACCCTAAAAGCACATTTCAACTTAATCATCTTTAGACTATGCTGAAATTTATTTTTGAAGACAGTTTGGAGACCTATGAAGTGATAACTTCACTATCGAGACATGAAACCAGGTCATCGACATAACATTAAGCTATTTTTTCCAAGAACAACCTGAATATATGATGCATGGTTTGTTGATATGATGCACGGGTGTTCTTCAAGCCAAAGCGAATAACCTGATGGAAGAAGATACAATTAGGTTATCTAAAGGAAGTGTCTTATCCATATTCTAGGGAAATATTTATTTTATTATACCCTAAATACCCATCCATGAAGGAATGGCCTTTGAAGATAGTAGTTTCAGCAATCAAGATTTTTGTGATTGACAATAGAAAATTTTTCTTTCATATATTTTAATTAATGTTTCTAAAATCGATGTGGAACCTAATCTTCCCATTATTTTCTTAACATGGATGATGTTGGAAATCCATCTTGGGTATTTTACTTCTCAAACAAATTTGGATTTGATCAATTTGGTAACACCTACCTCTACATTGCTGGAATGAGATGGGTGTATCCTCCTGGATACCAACATAAATCCTCAGTGCTCATTGAGTAAGCTGATATGGTTCATAGCCACATCAATATTTAGTATGAGAATTTATAAGTAGTTACAAGTTAACACATATCTGTGCTTCTTCAAAAATGTAATTTAAATCTGTTTATCTCTAGGGGGTATGGTGGCACTAATCAGAGTAGGCCAAATATTTTTTTTTCTGTTCCAAGATTTATCTATCAAATCTCATCAATGGTGGTGGATACACCTTCCTAGAATGTGAGAGGGGAATTCTTAAGTTTATCCTCATCTTATTCCACTTATAAGTCTGTGGAGACATTTCCAGATGAATATGGAAATATGGGGGCTTCTCCGTCACTATCAGGGTGAAGGAGGTCATGAAAAGAGACATTATCACCCCTACCATCTGAGTCATTATAGAGAGATTTCAGAGATGATTGTTTTTTTACATTGTCACTGTGGAAAGAAGGGGCTTGGACCTCTAGGTTCAAGTCTATCTCATCAAATAGATTTATAAAGAGTGCATAATCACATTCGATCATACTCCAGGTATTTACAGAGGTGGTCCCCAAGACATTGGGGGCACAACCTATGAGTCATCATGCTCTATTGGTTGTTTCCTCCCTTATTATAAAAATATTCTTCAGTATATATGGCTCTTAATGTCTCAAAGGGGACACTTTCACCATGTAGTATGCCCAATTTTCCCTTTATTATGTATTTTAGAAATTGATGGAATGTTGAAGGTACCACCAATTAGATGTGAAGCCAGGTCCTTCATGAAATTAATTAAATGTAGTGTATTATTGGATAACCATAAACTCAACATCAGATGTGAGCTCCCAAAACTGAGCTTCAAGTTTGATCTTCATGAGAGGTATTTTCTTGTTCTTATCATACTCTTGAATGGTTAAGTTTGTTGGAGAAAAATCACCTTTTCCATATCCCAAACATCAGAGGGTTCTAAATGGGATGAGGTTGATTTGAAAACCATTATCAATTAGGTCCCTTTGGACATTGACATTTTAAAGTATGACCAAAACTTATAGGGTCCTGATGTTCCCTAGAAGGGATTATTCCTAATCCTGATCAATGAACGAGATGATGACATAAAATTATTAGGACATAGTCTCCACTCGATAAACCCTGACTGTAGAAAATTATATCTTGAATTCTTATGGGCTTTATAGGGAATCAACAATTTCCTCTCTGAGTTATTTTGAAATATGGTGCATGTTGAGGAATGAGAGCTTGGTTGGGACAACCACAAGCTATTTCAAAATGTCATAATTTTTTTCCAGAGGTTGAATATTCTTGATATGGGGTTGATCCTGGTCATGTGGATCTGGCACCAAGACATTCGAGGGAGATTAGACTAGTTATGGTGCGGAGGTCATGGAAGTATTCAATTCTTGTGGAGTAGTTCATGCTGGCCTTCCTCATTTCCTAGGTTGATCAGATAATTGATCCCCTGATTGGAGATCATGCATGAGAATTGGGTGTGGATTACCACTAGAGGGTTATGGGATTCCTCCATGCAGATTTTGATCATTCTGTAGCACTTTTCCACAGGTCTTAGACATATATATATTCTCTATGGGGATTTGAATGGAATATTGGGTTTGAACATGTCTGTGTTGTTCCCTGTATCCTCGATTCCAGTGCATGTGGCCTCTCGTTCCCAATTTATGTGTAGGGAACTCATATTTTGAGGCATATTCATCATTAGATAAGGTTTTCACCAAGTGTAACACATTGAAAGAACCAAATATGATCTCAACATCTGATGAGAATTCTATTTTGTGGGGAGATTCCTATGCTTTGGATGTCGTAGGGAAGAAATCTACAAGAGTCAGGGCCTACGTTGGAGAAAAATATGAATCCTCTTATATTTATTCCTACATATAGTGGTCATTACCAAAGTTGGTAGGAATATTATATGTTTCCTCCTTGGGTGGTAGAGCTATTATGGGTCTGCATAGTTGTGCTCCCAGGGTGGCATGAGCTCGATCAACTGTCTTTTGAGTCATCTAGTTGTCAAACATTCTTGCACACCTGGCTAGGACTTTCCACAAACCATCCTATTTTTTTGACTGAGCTATAGATATAAAAGACACCTTATCTGAGGATTTTCTATCAAATTCTATCTATAATATACCATACCTTAAAGGAAATATTTGATGATGAAACAGTCCGGGATATTATTACCATGCCTTCTATGGAAAGGGAAGTAGTTGGGATGGTTAGTGAGGTTGAACTCATTTGGATTCATGGGATGCAGTATCATGAGAAGGTTATTGTCCATGTATTCCAATAAATAATTAGGGAATTGTTAATTTTTTAAAGAGTATGATTTATTCATCCGTTCATCAAATCCTAGAAGACATTCATTTCTCTGTGCTTCTGGCCAATAGTGATTTTGTGGTTTTCACCAATCGACCAGAGGTTCTTGAAAATTCAAGACCTACCTTGGAACTTTGATGGGTATTCCTGTTTTCTTGAGACTGAAAGCCTCAAATTATTATTTTCCTGTAATTTCCCCTGTGATGTGGGCATGAGTCAAGTTTTGGACTGGGTTCACTAAATGGATTCCTCAAGACATTTTTCTATTTCTATGAACTTGCAGAACTAAACTAGATACATCATTGGGATCAGAGGTGTTTGAAACTCAACCTAGATATTTTCATCATAGAGTTCCAAAAATTTATCCTCTGAGAGAGGGATGCTCATTGGATAGGTTAAACCTTTCCACATAGCTATGAAGTCATACAACCTCTCATTTTCACATTGTTTGCAGTTTGTTAGGTCAATAATCATCATTTTCCTCAGAACTGAGATGAAGTTATAAAGGTATTGATGATGAAGGTCTTATCACCCTCCAAAAAAACCTACTAGTGGGCTGTTATACCATACAAAGGCTGGACCTGTCAGTGTATTTAAAAAACCCCATCTTTTTTTGCCTCCTATTGATCTTGAGGGGCCATCATCATCCCACATAGGGATAAGAAGTGTGTGATATTCTATTTAGGGTCACCCGCACCATCAAAGGTGGAGAAGGCCAGCTTTCTGAAATTGGGTGGAGGTGTAGTATCATCCACCCATTCTAGATATGACTTTCTCTCAAGCTGCACAGATGCATATCACCCTTTTATAGCCTCTATTTGAGTATCCATATAATCGATGAAATTATGTAGCTCTGTGGGAACTGTTGTTTGCGCCTCCACCCATCTACAAGGAGTAGGTGGGGATTGATGAGGTGTCCATGCCTTTTTATTCTATTGATCCTCAATTCATCATATGGGTACATGATTTCCTTGATGAGGGAGAGGCTATTGCTGCAACGGAGGGAATTCATGATCATTTTTGAATTCCTCATTTATGTAGAATGCATGTATGCTTTTGGAGCCAGTCTGATGCTCAGATACATCTATTTATAGAGGATCAACTTTGGGATGGAGAATATTCATCTCTTCCTAAAGACGACACCAAGTGGGAATATTTCCCCAGAGTAGCTCCTTGATGACTCATCTAAGAGTTTGTATCTCACTCTCATATTATGACAGTTGTTCCTCCATAGAAGGAACCTTAAATCTTCTAGAATCTAATTAGAATGTAGTCACACCATTCAATTTTTTTTAGTAGTGTTCCTGCAGATAGGTGGAAACTTTCTATTTGGAGGTGCCAAATTTTGGAACCTTCTCTTGTTCTAGGTGAATGTAACCTGGTGCATCGAAATCACCCTTCTATCGGGGTAAATTTTCTATGCCGATCCCTTCATCATTTGTATCTTGATTGAAAATTTCATTCATGTTGACAGTGAAGGAATTCACATAGACATATCAGAAAATGATATATGTTCCATTACATTCAATGAAATAGGATGAATCTATAATGCCTTCATTGAGATTGTTATTTGAACCCTTGGCTATATTGGGCCATTTTTTCTTGTGAACCTAGTCGTGTCTGATTACCTTCACCATATGTTCCTCCTTTCATGATCTATGAAAAATGTCCTTAAGGGAGTTTACAGTCCTGTTTTCTAAGTGGGACCCAAATAACATAGGTTTTTCTTTCAGTGGTAGGAATAGGTGGGACGCCAACTGTTTATCTTTCCCTCCCATTCTAGAAAAGACTGATTCTATCTATGGTGATGATAATGATGAAAATTCCCCCAACCCTACAAGTTGGGGTTATTTTGGGATATAATTGGCATTTATTGTTCTGTTGGTTGAGGATAAAATGATTCCAGTTAGGGATATTATGACTCTAAGGAAATACATGAATATTTAAATGCCTTTATCCCAGTAGGATGGGGCTGATCTAGAATCAACATCGATTTCCCCAGGACCTTATTTGGGGGCAATGAACCTAGATATGGTTATTGATATATAAATTCCCCCAAACTAGTGGGCTGGGGTTTTTTCAAAGCTTCCACCAACATGTGCTAGATCCTCTTGGGAAACTTCAGCCTCCATATCTGAAGTATATTCTTATTGTTTTGATGGGGCTAGTTTGATATCATGTTGGATATCCAATCCCTCCATTCATGATGTTTGGGAATCATTGAGGTGAGGTAATTACATTGTAGTGAACACCTGGCCCGAGCATTACTTGATCCCATGATTTCTCAAGAAGCTATGACATTACAAGATTACTTATCTAAAGGGTTATTCTATACTAGTGGTGCAGAAAAGTAAATCTCACCATAATTTCCCCATCCTCGAATAAAAATACATGACGTGGCTTCATAGATAAGCGTCTGAAGGGTAGTGATGCAATGGTGGAAAGTGTGTTGCATATTTCCACTGTGCTTTTCCAATTTTGGATCCTAATCCATGTAGATAGCAGCTAGGTCTAGCTGATAATATATTATTTTGTTGGTATGAAGGAAAACATCGTATCCTTGAAAGGGAGGTGTCTATCATTTTGTCACTAATGAGTTGCTTATATATTTTCTCATAGATAAGGCATGCACTTATTTTATAACACATTTGGGTTCTCATATTCATAAGTGGTGAGGGGCCAGAACATGATGCAGAGGTTGTTTCTAGATAACTCTATCCATATATCAATGTCAAACTCCTCTTTATAAGACATACACATATCTATCTAGTCATACCATAGAATATGATTATGAAGGTCACTTACTGACTAGAGTAGAGTCCTACTAGAAGTTGATGGGGGAACTATATGCGGTTGACACCAATGTTTTGGGATCCTATCTATAAGAAGGTGTCTATGTTTAGGACACCTATCTATATGGAGGTTTCAGGTAAATGGGGGTATTTCCTTATCCATGGTAGATATCTTCATGGGGAGTTTTACCATGGTGGGTGTTAGGAGTATAGTCCCTATAATCCATCTCCACACTACCATGATGAGTGCTATCACAGTAATTATTGTCTTCTACTTCAGTGGAAGAGTTGGTGGAACCTTGTGATGTTGAGAATGTGTCTCAAACAACACCAAGGACATTATAATTGAGAAAATTAGAAATATGGGTCATGTTACACATCAGGGTTGGAATATGTCAACCTACCTTTTGGAATTGTGCAGGGATATGAGCCTATTGTATGACAGTTTTTGGATCTTTCTTATAACTGTTTGATGTTGCGGGAATATGAGACCTTTTTTGAGAAGATACTGGAATATACTTATTAGCTGTCTAATTATTTATAGAAATATAAGTCTGTCCTGAGGAATGTTCCATTATAAATTGGTGAGCCTCAGTCAGTTTAGGATTATGAGCCCAATTTTGATCCTTTGTAATATGTATTTTGTCTCCCTTGGGGGGGTATGAGCTGTCCCTGAGGTATTTGCTGCTATCACCCGGTGATCCTCAGTTGGAACATGAATATGAGCTTTATCTAAATATACATTCACCACAAAAATATGAGGATGGAACTATGGAATGGGATAAAGTATATGAGACTCCTCCTGTATTTCCATGTAATGATTCTAGTGCAGTCATTCATCAGCGAAAGTACGAATATGCATTTGGATTTTGTGATCTACTAAAATATGTGAGGAAGATTCAATTATAGGAATATGATCCTGTCTTAAGGCTAGTTCCATTCTCACTTGGTTAACTCCAACCATAATGGGGATATATGCCTCATCTTGGGCATTAAAGTATGCCACTTGACTTATTATATAAGAATATGATCATGTCTCAAGGTATGTGTTCCTCTCACTTAGTGAGCCTTGTCCATATGGGGATATGAGCCTGATATTTGGCCTTTGGAATATTCTACCAGACTTCTTTGACAGACATGTTCCCTTATCCCGATATTTTTTTCTCTCACTTGGTGAGCCATGATTGGAACGGGAATATTATCCTAGTTTGACACCTCATCCTCTATCAGAATATTCTGATAATTCTCCTGGACAGGAGTAAGAATGTGTGCTTTCTCTGGAGCAACCACTTATTCACAATGATTGGAGTGTTGAGCTATCTTGGCAGTAGGGATAAGAATATGTTCTTGTCACTTTATCTGTATTTTTTTGGAATATTCTAGTGAATTTCTTCAGTTGTTTCAAAAATATATTTCCATTTTAGCAAAGTTTGTATAGGGATATACGCCTACACATTTTGCATCTCCACTGTGTACTAGAATATTTCTTCGATTAAATCAAGGATATGAGCTGAATTCTACCCTCCTTGTTTCAAACAGAATATGAAAACGGACGTCATACATAAAGGAAGGGATATGAGCCTCCCATATGTATTCTACGATAATATGTTCATAGACTTGTTCCGAGTGAGTAGGTATATGAGCCTTCCAATAGGTTACTACCATGATATTTAAGAAGGAATATTCAATAAGAGTGGGGATATGAATCCTCTATCGGATATCTGGCACCTTCCTCACCCGATGAGTCTTCCTCAATACCCATGGATGGGCATCAGAGGTGGAAGCATATCGGGTGGTACCCTTAGCAAGTGATTGGTGGGTACTGGTGGGATGATTCTGGTGATGGTGGTTGATAAGAGCCCTCCTTGGTGGCCCCTGAACTAGACATGATCCATATTTGGCTTCCTGGTCCAAATTCATTATATATTAATGGTGAAAATTATCACGCTCCGTGGATAAGCTCCCTAAGTGGTTGGTTGTGGAAATGAGGGCCACTGGCTTAGTTAAAGATTTCTCTGGGCAATGTAGGCTCTTTCCATGATTAGAGAACATCCTAGGTATCTTATAGGGTCTGGAGTGTACTACATTGATGGTACTGATAGACCATCATATTCTCCATATAACATTGGATTTGTCGAGCAGGTGAGATTGTTTTGCGACCCACAGGGGTTGCAGCTGTAGACGATTTACCAAAGAAATCACCAGATGAAGAATACTTTATCTCAGATCGGGATGTCATTGATGATAGAATTATTTGTAGTCATTTATACAATAAGGTTAAAGGTCATCAATTAGTGTAATATCATAGGCGTGATGTGATCAATCAGATATTCATGGTTAACACAACTGTTCTTTTATTCCCGATCCAACAATTCCACTCGTTTGGGCTTGTCAGAATGAGGATGGAATTGTCTCTGAGAACCCTTGTTATAGAAGATCAATTTTAAGATCACACTGATCTTACAGATTTTTATTTATAAGGATTAAAAACAAAGTGTATTTAAATATTATTAATCGATAATTATATCATTGAAGAGTTTCATGATGGGAGAAAATTTTGTTTGCATATAATGTGAAAAAACAATGTCCTGACAGATAATAACCAATAATTTTTTTATGTTAGAGATTCACGTTGGTTTCACCATTTCTGCTTTCATATGGTGTGTAAATAGAATAGCCCGATGGATAATAACCAGTCAATATTTTATTTCATAGATTCACATCAGGTTCACTATTTCTATTTGCATATAGAGTGAAAACAGAATGGCCCGATGAATAATAACCAATCATTTTTTAAAGATTTACGTCGGGTTCACCATATATGTTTCGATGTGGACGAGAAAACTAGGGAAAACCTTGCTGAGGTGGGTTTGGTTGGGCTTGATGGTTTGATTATGGGGGGTTCATTTCTTGAAAAATCATTAACATCAGGTCATTTTCATTCTTAATGGAAACTCCCAATGGTTCCTTTATCCAATACTAGGTACATACCTACTTTACAAAGGTAGGTGGCCAATTGGGGTTCAAACCAAATGACTCTTAAAGACACGCATTGGTTGAGAGGATTTGATTTTGGGCTCATCCCACCCTTTCAAGAGGAATTATTTTATATTATGTGACTCTCTTATAGATTTAATATAAAATCACGAACCTCTTCCTAATACTGATACGAGACCAGATAACCAAAAAAAATTATAGGTTTGTTTTTTTATATAAAAAATAAGGGTAATCTCATTGTTGATAAGGGTAAAGGGGTATATCATTAGTGACTCCACCTATATGTATCTGAGGTTCTTTTAGATTTCTGAGTAATGGGTAGCTACTTATGTACGGAAGCCGCATAACCAGGTACATTAGAATTTTCTACCACATAGGGAGGTAGTTAATATTCAAGGAGGGGATTGAGAAATTATGAGGTGTCTTAAGAATCCTAGTTATTTCAGGAATCAAAACCCATGTAGTTCATTAAACCCATGTATTTTAACATGATGTGGAGAGGAAATATGTGAGGGGACTGAGGTACATGATGTTTGAGCTCAAATATCAAGGATATGTCCTATATATCCTAGTTATAGTAGGAATTAGTGTTTTCGTAGTTCGATCATACCCTCAGGAAGAACCCCAAGATAAATTCTCATATGTTTTGGGGTGTTTACATAATGCGACTCATCAGGGATTATGTACTAGCAATTCCCTAGCTGGTAGAGATTAATGATGTCAATGAGGTGTTCATTGTGACCCCTATTCCCACTTGAGATATGCTCAGTGTGAGAAACAAGGGATAGAAAATAATCATTTTCATTGCATATGGATGTGGGGATTATGTGATGGGACTACCTTTGGGATTTTTGATATGGATCTTGGACCTCAAAGAGGCATCCTGCATATCCTGATTATGGAAGGAATCAGACTCATCATAGTTTAGTTGATTTATAAATCCACTGAATGATGAGGTAGAATGATCATCCCATGGGAATGATTGGGTCACGATGGTTGAAATGTGAGAGACATCGAGATTATATAAAGATGGATGTTTATTTGAGCTCGGGCCGTAGGAAGGTGTCTTACGTATCCTAGTTATTATATGAATCATATTTTCCATAGTTCATTTGGTTGGGTCATTACACGCTGGAATTTCTCTATAGTCGAGAAATATCTTATTATACCGCTGGTTGGGGATTACACTATGAGATTTCCCATTCCAGGGTAAAGGTTTATGATGAAAATGATACGATCATTATATTTCCCTAAGCTCATGTGAGAAATGCTCAGTGTGAGAAAAAACAGTTGGTAAATGATCAATCTCATTGCTTGTGGATGCGATACTTACATATTGATACAACCCTTTGGATGGTTAATATAGATCTCAATCCTTAGATAGGAATCCTATGTATCCTAGATATTAAATGAATCAGATTCATTGTAGTTCACTCGGTAGAGGATTACACACTGATTTTTCCCTATAATTGGGGCTTACACACTGAGGATGGACATGGTCATCAAATACTGGGATTCCCTATGACCTGGCGTTCTTGTCTACCTGTTATGCTTGGCTTCCTACTTGACATTCCTTGATTGTCTATTTTACATTTAGGAGGATGTATTCTATATATTCCCAAAAATAATCACATGATCCAGTTGGCTTGTTGAAGGGATATCACATATCAGAGATGGGATGTTCAAGGGTCAATGCATGATCAAGGCTCACAAGTCTAGACGACATCATGAGACCAGGCTAGTTGATCATGAAATCCATTCCATGATATCAGATGGATTTTATAGAGGGTGTCATGAGATTTGACTAACATTCCCTGGTGTCATCACAAGATCTAGATGACACACTTTAAAGGAATGATGAGAATCAATGTGACATGTCTTGGTGGGTGTTTCATGTTCCAGATGACATATCTGGAGGATATCGTGAAGCCTGGATGGTGTGTCTGAGGGACATCTCAAGAGCCAGATGACATGTCTGGGTGCTACTGTGAGACATAATGACATGAATTGGTGCCATTATATGAGTCCGAAAACTTTTCTAAATGAAATCATGAGACTTGAATTGAATGCTTGGAGGGCTTCACAAGATTTGTGTGGCATGCCCGAGAGGTGTCATGTGACTTACTCTGGCACTTCCAGAAAAATTCCCATGACCTAAATAGTATACCAAAAAATAATTTCAAAATTTGGGCAATATGTCCTCATCCTACTACATTTCTTGGTTGGTTCATGAGAAGCACGTGAGTATTCTCATATATATTCTTCAGGTAATTCTTCCAACATTAGTATTTTATTAAGCCTTTATATTGATAATTCCTTATATTTGTTCAGTGTAAGCTTATTTTAAGTCCCATGAGACCTAGTAGGTGTGTGGGAAGTTCTTCGTGTGTCCTGATATAAATCCTTCATGTGATCTATGAGTGATCATGTGAAGTAATTATGAATTCTTCATGGTAGCTTCGGTTGTTCTCTGGTATCTTACCAAATGGAAATCTTTCTGATCATGAGATCCACCGCTAGGAGAAATCCACTCTAGCGCTAGTGTGGATGGATGAAAAGAGGAAAAAAATTTCCAAAGTGTCATAGTCTTGTTTTTATATTCACTATTCATTTTTCTTGCAAGGGTGGGGGATTTATAGGCCTCACCACCCTAGTTGTTCGCCACTTTTCATGACATATCTTGTGTGAATCCCAGCTAGAGTCGGCCAAGGGTTTTGGTGTCATGCATCTTCACAAGTTTCTATCATGGATCACTCCGAGAGAATCACTTAATTTTCAACAACCGTGTGCCCCTACCATCAGCGAATCCTTGAATGGATTATTTACAATTAATGGGGACTTGTGGAATTGTGTAGGTATGTCGAAGAACATCCATATTTTCACATTAACATGTATAAGAGCCTTTCTGGGACTAATATGCCTACTGAGAGTCATTTATGTGATGCTCAAAGCCTTGTCTAGGGGATTTCATGAGATCATTCTATGGAAAACCATGGAAAATAGCAATAGTTTTACAACTATGTGAGGCTTTCGTATCCTTTCCCTTTTTAATTCCATTTTTTTTATAAAATCTCAGGGATCTCATGAGTGTTCTCTGATGTTGACAAGGAAAACATCTCTTACCATCAATAATCCATAATGTGAGTTTTTTGACCCTAAGAGGCTCCCTCCTTTTGGATATTTTCCTTTTATTTTCTAAGGACTTTTAGATGGTTTTTGAGGAATCCTCTGGTCAACTGAACGCGTGACCTGGGGGATCTTATTTGGATGCAGCAAAATGAATAGCAATTGATCGGGGTGCTTTTGAGAGTAGAAGGAATTGTAAAAAAGACTTCATAGGATCGTCCATCTGTTATGCATTGTAGATAGTTCCTTCAGGTGTCCTTATTCTTCTCACACATTGTGATTCCTCTAGGAGTTCTCATGATCCATGGATCCTCAGCCACCTTCTTTTATTTTTTCTTTTGTGGGGGAAATAATATCCATATCCAGATATTTTTTTTGTGGACTTATCGATGTTCATTTAGAGGGAATCAATATTCATATCATATTTAAAATACTATTAAGCATCGTTATCATTGATAAAATAGTCATTGAATAGTTATCATATGATTAGTATAAATATAGGGTTATGATAAATCCAATTGAATCAGATAAGAGAAGCAAAGGACTCAACCAGCATGATTGTATCATATAAATCCCATTTATCAGAGTTAATAGGGGATATAGAATCATAGATATTTTCTCTTATCCAATAAAAATTCTATATACAACAAATAAAGCATGAAAGGAACCATTTATGGGAGAAATTCAAGCTCATTGAGATCATGACCCAAACCATGTATGAAGAACCACCCCATTGAAATCCCACCATCATTCACCTTACCCTTAGGGTGTTTTCTAGTGTAATAAATTGATTCATATCAATAACCTAATAATATTAATATGTATATTATATGGAATAATTAATAAATGTAATTATTATTTTTGTTACTTTGTAAATGATTTTTATTTTGATACGATAAGAACACAAATTCTATTTTTGTAATACACAATTTCAATTAAGAAATTACTTCATGGGGAATTAATAAATTTTAAAAATTAATGATATTTTAATAAAATAAAAATATTTAAAAATATTTATTAAAAATAAATGATAAAATAATTTTTATGAAGTCAAATATAATTTTTATAAGGGTTTGAAAACTATTATTGTCAAAAAACACAACATTTCTCGATAAATGTCAATTATTGTTTTAAAATTAAAAATTCACATATATAGAAAATTATTTTTATAAAATAAATATTATTTTTATAATCATCACGTCAAAATTATCTAATGGGGAAGTTATCATAATTTTCTTAGAAAATTGAATTTTTGGGTAAACATTTAATACCGTATAAACGTATGGAATAATTATAACATAATATTGACACAAAAGTGACATAATAAATTATATAAAATTTATACATGATCAAATATATGTTTTATATTTAAAATAATTTAATTTTTAGGTTATTTTAGTAATTTTATACAGACTTTATGAATCATTCAAAACCTATATTATATTTTAATGTTTTAAAATCAATTATTTATAAACATGACTCACTTACACATCACCAAGGGTAATATTAAATTAATTTCAGACCCTAAACTTATAAAATAAATAAAACCACTCCAATTTGGTAGAAAACATGTTAAAAACCCATGGTAAGGTATATGGTTTGGATTACTTTATTATATAGAGTCCAAAACCTAAGTTTGGGAAATAATAAAGAACTCCCCTCTCTTTTCCTAAATAAACGCACACAATACCCCATTAGGATTCACTAAAAAACTTTGGAGAAAACCCTTAATATAACTTCACATATTTAGAGTCCTACCAAGGTGAATCCAAGCTCTCAAGAAGCTCAATCAAGCTTTTGGAATCATACTCTCAGCGTAAGGGATCCCCTCTTTCACCTATTTATTCAAGAACCTTATTTGTATAATCCATTATGTCTTTAAATTCCTATTGATGTGATATTATTTTCTATATCAATATTACTGTCCATATGATTTCAAAGTGATGAGTGAATCATTTCACTCTCTTCCCCCATGACACATTATGTTCCCCCATTATGCAGCTGAAATTATCCTTTGATTTTTCAATTCCATGTTTTTATTCAAGCACCCTCATTAACTTATGCCCATTAATTCCCAAATTTTTTAATTGTATTATGTTATTAAATATCACTAATATGCTTTTTTGTTTTTACTTTCAAGTTATTATATAACCCTTTATCTCTTATTAAACCATTTTATCAATTTTCATGAATCGTCGTTACATTTCCAAAATGTCACTATGATTTTTGATACCGAACATTTGTGAAGTGTATACCTGTACCCATTTCCACTCAAGGGTATTCACCTAATTTTAACTATACATCATAAATTTGGTAATTCCATGTATTTAAACCACAATTATTATTGATGGGATTAAATGTGATGAAATATTATCTTATGTTATATGATCTATGTGGCACACTTATGCATGTACATGATATGATTATGATTGGTGTGCCCAAATAGTGCTTTAATGCATTGGGAAATGTTTTAGTCTCATGAGATTCCATGTATGGTGAATGAGAGTTTATCCTAAGTAAATTATGTGATTATATATTGTTGTTTAACCTTTACATATGCTTATTATTTCATGTTTAAAGTTATTTCCACATTCCCATGCTACCTTTATGTTATCGTGCTACATCATACCTCATTGTTCAAGTTTATGATTTTCACCCCTTTTATGTACCATTGAAATTATTATCATATAACATGTAATACTTTCTTCATATTACTCTTTGTTTATTCCCTTACTTGTATTTATATCTTACCCCTTTCTTATGTATGTCCCTGAGGTTATCCCATGCAGTTTAAAGAATGTTGGAATATTACGAGCATGTGAAGGAATTTTTCAACAATGTAGATGTACCCCCTATTTTTAAGTTGTTATGTAATGTACCTAATTACCCAAAGACACTATAATTATAAATATTATGTGATGTATTTTGTGTATTATTATTTCATAAATCACGAGTTAATGTGTAAGAAAGACAATAGTTTTCATAGTTGGTATCAAATGAAAGTTTAGTTATTTCGGGGATTAGGATTAAAAAACATTAGTGAATGATTTAAGGATAAAATTAACATAAAAACACATACATAAATTTTGTTAAAGTATAGAGTAAGTGGTTTCCAAGAAAATATATCCCTATATGGATACTACAAGTGGATGTGTCTCTGAAACAGATGTACCAAGGTGTGACACCTGAAAACACCGCATAGATCTAGAATTGATTAGAAACTAGTGCATGATATTTGGTCTTACTGTGCATATGGTTTTAAACTCCAAATAAATACACTTTATTAAATATACAAGATCTTTATGAACCATTATTAAGTGAAGAAAAATATCATAAGAGGTTATGTTAGGAAATATATCATGGAGAACATATATTAAAGCCTAGAAATTCATAAGCTAATGAAATACATGTCATTTATAAATTATACCTTTAATGTTATTGGATTCTCGTTAATGACATTAATAGTTTAAAAGTGATCATCCTTAATTTTACCTTTATTTTATCCAATGGCCAAAAATATGAGGAACTATGTAAACAATAAATGTGAAGGGAAATGTGATGACTTCCCAAACAAGATGCCCAACCCAATGGGAGAAGGAATCAAAAACTTTTTGATTATAATATCTCAGTTAAATTAGGTTATGAATAGAAACTTGAATCTGGAGGAACTCCTAAATCCCCCCTAATAAAGGACAAGCTACGATTCATATATTTATGTGACAAAGCCCCCTGACTTTCAATAGATCATATAATCTCTTAATCATGGAATATTGGATCAACTATATTGAGAAAATCTTCTATATCCTTCAATATTCCTATAAAGAGAATTTCATACTCGATATCTATCATATAGAGGGAGAAGCTAAATAGTGGTGGAAATTGATCAATAATAAAAATAACCTAAGGAAGATATCAGACTGATGGGGTGGAAGGAATTCCATAAAATATTTTTTGACAAATATTTTCCTCAATCAATAAATTAAAATAGAACAATATTTTCTTTCCCTCAACCAAAATACAATGAATCAATCAAGGTATACAAGGAAAACACTATAAGACTTTCATGATACACCATTATTATTTTTAATTACCCCTAAATTCAAATTTGACTTCTTATTTAGTGGGATAACACTGATTTTATGAAAATCCCTATAGATTTTGGAATTCAACAATTATAACATAATTAACCAATTTCCCTCAAATTTGAAATGGAGAGCAGAAAATATCAAGGGTATAATGGGGATGAGAAGTAGAAAATGGAGTTTAGTTTTGGTAGTATAATGGAGAAATATCACTATGTTATGAAATTTCAATATCACACTTGTTAAAAGTGTTGGAAGAAGCACCCTTGTAATTTTCTAAAGGGGGTGAGGAAATGATTTAAGTGCAGAAAGGAAGGGAACCTAGCTTGATATTTCTGGTAGGAGAAACCCACCAATGTAATATAAGAGAGGAATTATCTAGTCTACCATCACCTTATTGTCTAACGGTTCAACTGTAAGTAACAAGAACATTATTCAAACCACTACCCTATGATAAGGGCTGTCAGATACAATCAATGCCAACAACCTCCAAGGAAGCAATGTAGATTTTATACCATCACAACCACTAAGGTGGATCCCAACAATAAAGTGGTGAAAGGTGAACCAATTATTCATTAAGAAAATAAAAAATTTACTTTTTTATTCTGGTTCTGCACAATCCTTCATATCACGAAAGTTTAGTATAACTATTAAAACACCACCACAAAGCATGGAAGTAGAGTTGTCAGTGAAAATATAAAATGGTGAAATGATTTCATCCCAAGTATATAAATCATCCCCTATTTGTGGGATAACCTTCCCGTAAAACCTAGTGATACTTAATTTAGTGTAATTTGATGCAATTATGGGTATCGATTGGTTTCCCTTATATAGATATAACATAAAATACTATGAGAATGAAATAACTCTCTATATCAATAATCATCCTCTGATTCTATACAAGTTAAATGAGGAGGATGAATCTTCTTCACATCCAATATCTCAAGTATGGATATTATTTTCCTATGAGAAAGTGTATCTAGATCGAATTATCAATTCTAAGAAAAATTTAATTCTTGAATACATTACCAATATGATGGAATATGATAATGTGTTTCCAGAAAAATTTCATGGTCTTACCCCTACCCAAGAGGTTTAATTTTAAATCAAGATTATACCTGGGTATTTTCCAATATCCAAGACTATCTATATAATATATGATGTGGAGCTTAAGTATATGAAGATTCAACTATAGGATAATTTGGATAGAGGTTTTATATGCTCAAGTGCTTCATCGTGGGGTACACCAGTCCTCTTCTTCAAGTATATGGATGTTTCAATGTTCCTTTGAATTGATTATCATGAGCTCAACAAGATCATGATGAAGAAAAAGTATTCTCTTCCCTATATTTAAAACTTGTTCGATTAGATATGTGGATACCAACACTTCTCTATGGTGGATCTTTACTTGGGGTATTATAAAGTAAGGGTGAAGGAGGATGATATCCACAAGAATTATTTCCATACAAGTTACAGAAACTTTGAGTTCACAGTAATTCCATTCATACTCACTAATAATCCAACAATATTCATAAACTTTATGAATAGGGTCCTTACATATTAAATAAAAAAATTTGTGCTATTATTTTTAAATGATATTATAATATTCTCCAAAATCAAGGAGGAGAATGAGGAGAATCTAAGCCTAATTTCCAAGACCCTATGAAAGTATAATATTTAAGAAAAGTATAAAAAATTTGAGTTCTAGTAAAAGGAAGTCTCATTCTTGGGGAATATTATCACAAGTAATGGAATATTTGTGCACCCTTCAAAGATAATAGTAATTGAATGATATCCAAGGACAACATCTACGATAGATATCTATAGTTTTATTGGAATGGATGGGTATTATTGATGAGTTGTGAGAAATTTCTCAAAAATTTTAAACCCTTTAACCATAATAAATACAAAATGATTCAATTTTTTTTCAATAATTAATCTGAAGATATATTTAAGGAGTTGAAAAAGAGGCTTATCAATACACTTGTACTTACGCTACTCACAAGTGGGGAACTTTTCATTATATAAAGGGATTATTAAAATATGTTATTGGGTTGTGTAATAATGTAGGATGAAAAATTGATAGCCCATGCCTCAAGGAAATTTAATGTTCATGAATATAAATACCCAACACATGACCTAGAGTTGGCAGTAGTAACCTTCACATTAAAAATTTGGAAGCATTATATCTTTGAAAAGAATTGTGAAAATTATGCGGATCAAAAGATCCTTAAGTATATATTCATATAAAAAAGATGAATATACACCAAATAATATGATTAGACTTTATTAAGAACTACAATTTCTCAATCCACTACCATCATGGGAAAGAAAATAAAGTGGGAGACTCTCTAAGTAGAAAGGATCTGAAAATTATACCATTGATGAAAATTTAGAAGTAACTAATATTCATAGACTTGAAAAGAATGTACATGGTAATCATTATGGAAGGAACATCATAAATACTTTCACAAATGTGTTTTTAAACATACCTTCTAGAGAAGATAAAAGATTCTTAAAGAGATGAAGTGGAAATTCAGAAGAAGGTGAAAACTATAAGAAAAGATAATTTATCATAGTTCAAAACTAATGGAGGAGTCATAAGATTTGGGTCAAAAATACGTGTAACATAAAATCTTGATTTAAAAGGGAGCTTTTAGAGGAAGCACATAGATCAAAATTATCCATGCATATAGGGAGAAAAATGTGTAATGAGATATTTCATAGCACTATTATTGGGAAACTATTAATAAGTAGATCATGAAAAATACATCTAGGTGTCTTGAATATCAGCAAGTGAAGGATGAAGGGAAAAAATTAAAGGGGATGATGAAACCGTTACCCATACCTAAATGGAAATGGTAAAACCTAACCATATACTTTATCATTAGTCTTCCGAAGACATCAAGAGAAAATAATTATACATGGATTGTGGTGGAACGTCTTTCAAATATTTTTCACTTAATTAAAATTTTATTGGACATCTCACTTGATAAAATTGTGTGGATATACATTAGAGAAGTAGCGAGGTTGTATGAAACACCATTATCGATTGCATCTGATTGAGATATAATATTTACCTCTATGTTCTGGAAGAGTATCCAACATTCTCTAAATATTGAGTTTAACTTTATCATGGATTATCACCCTC
This sequence comes from Viscum album, assembly GCA_963277665.1. Lineage (NCBI taxonomy): Eukaryota > Viridiplantae > Streptophyta > Magnoliopsida > Santalales > Viscaceae > Viscum > Viscum album. The sequence continues at coordinate 2,581,809 of CAUJRU010000040.1, forward strand.
AAACTGATGTCCAATATGATCAAAATATCTAGACACTTATGTATATATTAATAACATGATTGATTTACTTTAAATGAGGACGATATTAACATCTTCATTTGGTCGAGCTATCGTACAATAATAGCTTCTACTCAAGAATCCAAATGGCTTCCTATGAATACCATTATGGGAAGAGGTTTAGAACACCTACATGGTGAGATGAAGTTGGTGAACACAAACTATTGGGGTTCTGAAATGGTCATAGAAATAATGGAAAAGGTCAATAACATTATTTATCACATCAAGGCTTCTCAGAGTTGATTGAATATATATTCAGAAAATCATTGATGAGGCCTAGAGTTTGATCTTAGAGATAAGGTATTCATAGGAATATAACCTTGAAATAAATTAATGATATTTGAGAAGAAGGGAAAGCTTAGTCCAAGATACATCTGTCCCTTTGAGATCCTTGATCGCATCATAGTGGTGGCATATCGACTAGCACTACCACCTAACCTATCTTAAGTACATGATGTGTTATATATACCACACTTGAGTAGGTACATACCAAAACCCTAACATGTGTTGAATCCAGAGGTGGTACCTTAAGAGAATGATCCTTCATATGAGGAGCATCTTATGAATATCTTAGATCATAGTGAAAAATTTCTACAAAATAATAAAATACACTTAGTCACGGTGCTATGAAAAAACCAAAAGTTTGAAGAAGAAAAATGGGAATTGGATGGGGTGATGTAACTGAATTACCCTAATCTATTTTATTATATGAAATGAAAATTTTGAGGGTGAAATTTTTGAAGGGGGAATACTATAACAACCTGATCTTTTATAATAAAATCATTTTTGTGATTGAATTAATTTCCATATTATGATTATATAAAACACATGCACTTATTTGATTTTATTATATCCTATTGGATTTAAAATAATATTAAACATCATTATCATTGATAAAATATCCATTGAACAATGATCATATGAGTAGTATAAATACAATGTTATGATAAATCTAATTGACACAGACAAGAGAAATAATGGCCTCAACCAGCATGATCATACCCTATGATGCCCCATTATTAGTGATACTTATGGAGATAGAATCACTAATATTTTTTCTCGAACATGTTTAATATGAGATCTAATAACTAAAACATGAGAGAAACCAATTATGGGAGAAGTTCAAGCTCATCAAGGTCATGGCCCAAACCATATACACAAAATCACCTCATGAAAATCTCACCATCACACACCTTACCCACAAAGAGGTTACCAGTGTAATAAAGTGATATGTATCAAGACCCTAATAGTATGAATATGAATATTTTATGGAATAATTAATACATTTAATTTTTATTTTCTTTGCTTTTTAAATTATTTTTATTTTCATACAATAAAATAAAAACTGTATATTTGAAATAAAAATCTTCAATTAAGACATTACTTCATGAAGAATCTACGAATATTAAAAATAAATGATATTTTAAGAAAATAATAAAATTAAATGATGTTTATTAAATATAGATGATTATATAATTTTTATGAAGTAAAATGTAATTTATATTAGGGTTCGAAAAATGGTATTATTAAAAAAACCAAAAAATTCTCAATAAATATAGATTCTTATTTTAAATATAAATAGATAAAATAAATATTATTTTTGGAATCATCATGTTGAAATTATCCAACTGTGAATTTTTCATAATTTTATGAGACAGCTAAATTTTCAAGTAAAAATTAAATATTTTATAAATATATAGTGTGTATTATGACATCATAATGACCCAAAAGTAATATAATAAATTATATAAAAGGTATCCTCAACCAAATATATTTTTTCCCTTAAAAATAATGTGATTTTGAGGTTATTTGAGTAATTTTATAAATCGTTTATGAATCTTTCAAAAACAATATTATATTTTAAGGTTTTAAAATCAATCCTTTATAAACATGACTCACTTACACATTATTAAGGGTAATATTTTATGAATTTCACCCATTGGAATTATAAAATGATTAAAACTACTCTTATTTTTTAGAAACCATGGTAAAAACTCATGAGAAGGTTTTTGGTTTTAATTACATTATTATATAGAGTTCAAAAACTATGTTTGGGAAATAATAAAGAACTCCCCTATCTTTTCCTATATAAAACCACATAGTCACCCATTCCAATTCAATAAAAAATTTGGAGAATATACTTACTCTGACCTCCCCTTTCTATATTCCTTTTAAGGTTCCCCAAGCTCTCAAGAAGATCCTCCCAAGATTTTGGATTCACCTTCTAAAGGTAAGGGGTCCTATATTTATCCTCTTTGTTCTGGAACCTTATTGATGTAATGCACATTTTATTCTAATTAAAAATTATTGTTTATTATTTTACACATCCATATTATTCTCATTATGATTTCTATGTGATGTGTGACCCCTTTAAAACTCATTAATCCCTCCCAAGTATCATTATGTACCCTCATTATGCTACTTAAATTATTGAAAGTGCGGCCGATTGTCACCTATCGACCGATCAAGATTTTGGTGCTTTGCTAATGTGTATAACAACACTCGGGTCAAATCCTCAGTGATGATACTTTTGAATTATCGATTGTTTTTAGTTGATTTTATTCTGATAAAAAGGTTTGTTTTCATAGATTAGGAAATAATTTATTGATGATGTTTGATTTAATAAATTGATAAATATTGGGGTGAGTTCATCAATAGATAGTTAATCTTGTGATATCCTTGAGCCTTACTTTGTATTGCATTAAATTAATACCCATGTCACAAGTTGACTTTGATTAGAATTCCTAAGTGTTAAGGCATTAATACAAACCTTAACTTAACTAGGATTCTATCTCAATCAGTACTTGATTGTGGTAGTTTATTTATGGTTCCAATAATCCATGGAATCCATACTTTAAATAAAATATGTCATTAATCCTTGACATGTTAAGTCCAACATACACAATGTTAATTCAAAGAATACTCATCGAGAAAAAGCATTCAATTTCTTAACATCCATAAATTATAACTCACCCCAATGAGAGATTTACTCTAGAATTGAAATTATTAGTAATCTGGTTATAATGATTATGATGATAAATTATGAAGAGAATAAAAAGAAAGGGATACGAAAATAGTGGCGCGTCAAACACACACACAAACTATGGTGATAATTAAAAACAAACATTGTATTGAATGAAAAAGAAAAAGAAGGGAAGGGGATTCAAATGTATTTAAAATATTTTAAGAACATAAATATTAAACTACAGAAGGTGGATGAGAATAAGAGATATTGAAGAAGAAATGCGCATTAAAACAAAATTAGAAAAAAAAAGACTTACATGATTACAATAATAAAGAACACAAAAGTAAAACGAAACAAAGAGAGGAGGAAGGTTATATGAAGTGAAAGAATGGGTATGAAAGGTCCTACCAAGAACTTTTCAACACATCTTTCATTCATATATCTTCTCCACTATTATAAAATGCCAAAAAAATTTAAAGGAGAGGAGGGGATGTATTTATATCCAAAGGTGGTGGACTGTTTGCATTCCAAAAATACCCCTCCAATCGGTTCGATGATTTGGACATCCAAACAGATGAATCTTGAGATATCTCCTTCTTAAAATTTGTAGATATTTATCACTTCTATCTACTATGAAAAGTTTTCTTCCATTGAACTTATGGAGCCAATGTTATTGCAGTTTGATTAATCAATTTTAATCTGTCCATTGCAATCCAAACTTTTTAAAGACCAAAATGTGAATGGGTTTTTGAATAAAAATATTCCTTCAAATCTGACTGATTTCTTAAAAAAAATAATTCCTCCTATATCTCATATTTCACTGTAACGCCCCGACCCCAGCTACCCAGAGTCGGTGCATTACTTCGTAACATTGGCATGATCACAAAAGATCAAGTCTCGAAAGACCGATTAGTTTAGTAGCCTTGGAAACACTAGATACATTCGTAAACGTTACATTACATCATAAAGTGAAAAACTACAATAACAAAGTCTCCATAGTCCACTCTCATATCCTCTTCTGACAATCCCTGCAGGTCATTCATAAAATACTTCTTCACATCCTGGAAAATATTAAAACATTGAAAGGGGTGAGCTCAGATGCTCAGTAAGTATAACAATATTGCGGAAGCTTTCATAAATAAACATGAAAATTTAGGGCAATTTATAACTAAAACAAAAGCCTTTTAAACTTGAACATCAACATAATATGGTGAAATTAAAATGAGATAATGCCATTCACTTCTTCACATGGATATTCTACTGGTCGAATAATCACATGCAATATCAATAACCACTTTCATAATGAGGGAATGTATAATGCCAGACATTCTGAAACATTTTGTCAAGGCCTCAGCCAAGACGTCTAAAATGATTAAGGCCTCGGCCAAAACCATAAATCAAATTGGGAAAGGGCCTCGGCCAATTCCACGTCTAGTTGTCTCATGAGACCTACCGATGCATCGAGGAGCTATAGCGGGCTCCACCCGTCACTTATTAAGTCCAATACATTCCTCATATGAATAGGTTTAAACATATCATAAACCATAACATAATTGTATCACATAAAACATGCATAAAGGAAACATACCATTTCCACATTTCAATCACAAGATATCAATACAACACCTTGATAAAAATGCTTTCAAAACCATTTTCAATACCAAAATAAAAGAAAGTTAAAACTTTGTATTTATTTCTCATTAAAAAAAATGATGGCTTGTAGAGGAAGCCGAAACTAAAATAATGGTCACGGCGGCAGAGAAGTCATTGTCGCCGCATAAGTACGGAAAGAAAAACATTCCCTTTTGTTGTTTAGCAAAACGCTTCGTATAAAAAGATTCCTTTTGAATAAACGTAAAAGTCAAAGGGGTTTATACACCGTATAAAAGAAAATTGTGTATAAAACCAAATATGCCTCAATGAAAGGAGATTGAGACGAAGTCCTTAAAAAGATCATTTTTAAAATAAAATAGATCTGTTATGTGTATTCACTATAGGTACACATAAAGAACGTAAAAATACAAAATAGGACATAATAATATCATGACATAATTTTAAAGTAGGAGATTAACCCAAAGAATGGAAGTTAGGTTAAGAAATTCCCTTACCTCGTGTCTGACTTGACTCAACCGTTATTTAAACTCCTGAATAATAAACTAGAGTTAATATATACCTTATTAAGAACCATTTTCAATTTCATTATCCTTTTTATATCACTTATTACAATTATATGAACATTATGTAATTATTTAAGTTAATAACGGTTGTTTTGTCGATCTTTGGTACTTGAGTCAACAATAAACTTCTTATAATTACAAGTTGTTCATGTGGTGATATATCCATTATATCCAGAATTATATTCATGATATAGATATCATATATCTCATATATATCCAGTATATACATGCATTTATATTATTACATAACGTTTAGAGGTAAAAATGAAATGCACCGTTCATGGAGACGGTAAGCCGTACGTACGCATGAACGCTACTTTCATTTCTATTTCATATTTAATGGAATGAAATCATAATTATATAAAGGTATAATATAGTTCCAGTATAATATCATATATAATATCATTTACTCCATCCTTTATACATCCCACATATGGCATTAACGATTCACATCACTTTGAGGGGGCGGTAGTCCGCACTTCCTAAAATGAAATTATCGCGTTTACCCATAATGGAAATCATAAAGTATGCCATAAATGAGAAATAAAGAAGCATAAGTAAAACTTAAACATATTATATATCCTATATAAATATAGTGACATCTTAATTTCCACCTTTGAAGGTGTTATATGAGTGTTGAACAATCATCGTTTCGTGAGGCAGAAATTCGCCATCCACAGAAACCGTATGTTCTTTAACCATTAGATGTAGGTGTGTGTAAGTGTAGCTCGAATACTTATTATAACAAAATTCTAGTATATTGAGGATACTGGTGTTCTTACAAAAGAAATGAATAAAAAGAGTTTAGGGGGTTGGAGAAGAAAAATAAAACAAAACAACATTAGAGAAGACATTACCTCAAAATCGGGTAACACTTTTTGATTTGATCCAAAGGCTTCCTTGGGAAGTGTTCTGCCCAAAGTGAGGCTTCTAGGAGTAAGGGAGGGAAGTTGGGAGAGTATTGGGTCAGAGGTTGGCCGAGCCAAATGGCTTGAAAGTGTGAATGAGGTGGTAGAGGTTGGGGCCTTTTATAAGAGGAGAGGAGGGGCACTCTTGGAAAGTAAGGAACTTTTACATTATTATACAATGATTTTCGGATTATAAAAGTCCCACACTTATATACATCGTGGATAAGGTGATAAGGGTTCTAAATATACCCATCCAATAGTATTTGGACAAGTGTAAGCCTTGGATTGTACATTATCTTTTCATTTTATTAAAATCGTTAAATAATGAGGTCATTGCTGCATCATAATGATGTCATAAATAATTTAATTTATTTAATGTCTAAAAATTATAAAACAAATACTATGATGTAGGAAATCTTTTTAGCTTTCCAATGACTATTTATAGTAAAAAATATGACTTGTATAACCCCATGTAAAAATTGTTTTAGTAAAACATTTCATGTTTGTGTCATTTTTTACTTTAACATTAAATAAAAGGTATTTATGTCATTTTCCAACTAAAGTGGCTCCATGGGGTCTCCATGTTGACCCATGGATTGTCTTGGTCGGCCATGACTCATCCAATAGGAGTAGTACAAGTTTCAAGCTCATATCATATTATTAAAACATTATTTTTACCTTAAACTACACTAATTACCTCTAATCGTGATTAAGAACTTAAAAGTTACTATTCACCAAAAAATTATTTTAATCTCATTGAACCACATTTTACTTCTTAATGACAACCATGTATGTCAGATTTTTGAAAATCAAATCACAGAAGTGGTAATATTTCATTTAAATGAAAAATCAGTTATTTAACTACCACTTAGTGGTTTCACTATTCATCAAAAATTGAAGTTTTTCAGAACAATGCCAAAATTTCACCCTAAACTATAATTGATATTCCGAATTCAAAAATGATGTCTATTTTAAAAAATTCAAAACATATAAGTTGCATTAATTAATTTTATAATTAATTCCCGCTGTCACAACAATAACGTGTTTTTAAGAAACAATTTATATCAAAAGATTGGCAATTGTTTATGTTCAATTTCAATGTTAAATTAATTCTAATGACAACCATTGGATAAAATGGTATAAATATATTCTAATTATACTTTAAAACCACTAAATAGTATAATTTATCACTATAAATTATTTTGATTAAAAAAGTTGTTTTTAAGTATTTTTCACTATTCATAAAAAATTAGAAGTTCTCAGAAAAATACCAAAAATTCAACATAGGCTGATTTCGATATTCCGAATCCAAAAATGAAGTCCATTTTGAAATATAAAATTTCTATAATTTTAAAAAGTGGTTATTAATATTCATAACGGCTACTTTGATTAGTCGCGGTGTGTTAGAACTCGAACTTGCGTACAATGCAAGCTATTGCATTATTGAATGAGAAGCGTATCATGGAAACTCGGGGTGTTACATTCTACCCTCCTTAAATAAATTGCGTCCTCGCAATTTGAAAATTTTCTTTGAAAATAAAAGGTTGAAAAGAGAAAATACCTTTGAGGAAAACCCACATCGAAAATAAGATTAATAAAATTTATCCTTAATAAGAGGGAAAGGGAAATGAAAAAGTCACCACCCAATTATGATCTCGATTAGGAGAACATTGGTGGCAATTAGAGACATATAATTGGAGGAAAAACGTAAATATTTGTAGGGAGTGATTGAGGTCATCAATCACAATCTACTGTCAAATTGAGGGCCTCAAAGCCTTCAATCTATGTTGATTTAAAATATCATCAGTTCAACAAGACATAAGGTATTAGGATAACACATTTTTTTGTTTTAATATCCCTTTACTAAAGATTAAGAATTAATTTATTCATTGAATAAGAGATAGTTATATATATATTTATGCTTGACAATTAGAGTTTCAACCTTCAACTCATCTTTCACTCAAAAAGATAATAGAACTCAAAAATATTATACTTATCCTAATTGTATAAGGTTACAAATGTTAACACATACCATTTAGATTAGTAAAATTATTTTGTAATAACCAGGGACTTCCTGTAGGCTAGTGGTAGGAAATAAAGGCCTGTCGCACCATGATTGTGGGTTCGATTCCTGCAGCTTTGTCCGACGCGACGGGTTATGCCCCACCCTGCAGGTTGTCCTTTTCCTAAAACTATAGTATCATAATATTCCAAAAATAATCTTCATAATTTTTTTAACCTGAAACAATACTATCCAAAGATCAACTTAATCCACTCCAACCTTTATAATTATCCAATATACCTCTGTCCAGAATTTCTCTAAAAGGTCTCTTAATTCCAAAATCAATTTATCAGATTCCCCAAACAAAGTAAAGTTTCTCTTATTGTCACATACTAAAAATATAATTTCCTTCATCATATTAAAAACTTACTGAAATCAAAAAGTACTGCAGTACAATCCTTATATATATATCACATTATTCTAATAACTAGAATATAATCCATGAGTCCAAAAGCACCATTATATTAGTTATTCTGCTTCAACTGTAGTAACAGCATAAGATTTTCCTTGATCCCTTGGCCTTTTCTAAGGTAAGTTTCCCTGACACTTAGGACATTCATTTTCATAATGACCCATTTCTCTACAATTGTAGCATTCAACTTTGATAGCCTCTTTCTTTCCCTTGCAATCACGAGCCTGGTGACCCTTTTCTGCACATTTATAACAAACTCCCATTCCTTTTAGGCAAGTACCAGGGTGATTCTTCCCACAATTATCACATAATGGAAAATCCTTCTTTCCCTTTTCCCCTTTATATGTCTCTTGTTCCACCGTTCTCTTCTTCTCTTGCTTTACTTTGTTGTCATAAGACTTAGAGAATTCCTTTTCTGTCTTGATAGCACACGAGACAATATCTTCGTATGATGAGAAGGATTGTGATACTAAAGCTCGACGGAGAAATGGTTTTAACCCATAAAAGAAACGATCAATCTTACTCCTTGGGTTACGTATATAATCTGCAGCATACCTCGCTAACCTTGTAAAGTTGGCCTCATACTTTGCGACATTCTCATCCTCCATCTGCCTCAGACTCAGAAATTGCCTTTCCATATCTGCTCAATGGTCACGAGGAAAGTATTTTTCTAAGAAAATCTCTTTGAACTCCCTCCATTCCATATTCGATACGTCATCATCTTCCTTTGTGTTTTGAATCAGCGACCACCACTGATCGGCATCTCCAGTGAGGCGGTAAACTGCCATGACAACCTTCTCCCTTTCGCTACTCCCCAAGGCATGAAATATTTTCTCTAAGGAGTTTATCCATTGCTCAGCTACTAACAGATTTTTACCCCCATTAAATGTTGGTGGTTGTTGCCTCATGAAGCGGTCTAACATTGATCCTCCACGTTGTGGATCAGGGTGATCCATACGAGTAAGGTTATTATTCATAACTTGAGTGAGTTGTCCCAGTATGGTAATAAGTTGATCATCAGCAGTTGTATCTCCAGATCCACAATAATTATCTTGAGCAGGAGGGAAATCCCTACACGGAGTGCGTGCATTGATACGGTTTCCATTCATTCCACTAGGCGCCATTTCTAAACAATGGCATAAACTAGATTAGTTTATGAATCAAAATACATAATTCCATACTTGTAAAATACTTAACATAAATTGAACTATTTATGGATATAATCCATAACCATAAAAAGGATTTCTTTGAGGAAGTATATACTCATAACCGTTCATAGTGGTTTGTAAAGAAAACGATAATTATCCTAAGCATATCCCCCGGGAGTGTCGTAACCAAGAGTGCAGCAAGGCCCGTTATCGTGCACCAGTTCCCGTTCGAGTCTAGCTCAAAGCGGTGTTTTTGGGTTTTACCCCTAGGTACATATGTGCCAAAGCCGCCTCTACCTGCTCGTATCCAGACAGGGATGTATTTCTCGGAAAACTCACAAAATCTCTACAATAAGAAAATTCTAGGAAGTTCTTCTATACTAATCCTCAAAGTCTATCTTTGGGCTATGTGCTCTAATCAGAGTTTATCTAAATCTAGCTTCCAAGGTTAGTACTAAACTGCCTCTGATACCAACTGTAACGCCCCGACCCCAGCTACCCAGAGTCGGTGCATTACTTCCTAACATTTGCATGATCACAAAATATCAAGTCTCGAAAGACCGATTAGTTTAGTAGCCTTGGAAACACTAGATACATTCGTAAACGTTACATTACATCATAAAGTGAAAAACTACAATAACAAAGTCTCCATAGTCCACTCTCATATCCTCTTCTGACAATCCCTGTAGGTCATTCATAAAATACTTCTTCACATCCTAGAAAATATTAAAACATTGAAAGGGGTGAGCTCAGATGCTCAGTAAGTATAACAATATTGCGGAAGCTTTCATAAATAAACATAAAAATTTAAGTCAATGTATAACTAAAACAAAAGCCTTTTAAACTTGAACATCAACATAATATGGCGAAAGTAAAATGAGATAATGCCATTCACTTCTTCAAATGGATATTATACTGGTCGAATAATCACATGCAATATCAATAACCACTTTCATAATGAGGGAATGTATAATGCCAGACATTCTGAAACATTTTGTCAAGGCCTCGGCCAAGACGTCTAAAATGATTAAGGCCTCGGCCAAAACCATAAATCAAATTGGGAAAGGGCCTCGGCCAATTCCACGTCTAGTTGTCTTATGAGACCTACCGATGCATCGAGGAGCTATAGCGGGCTCCACCCGTCACTTATTAAGTCCAATACATTCCTCATATGAATAGGTTTAAACATATCATAAACCATAACATAATCGTATCACATAAAACATGCATAAAGGAAACATAACATTTCCACATTTCAATCACAAGATATCAATACAACACCTTGATAAAAACGCTTTCAAAACCATTTTCAATACCAAAATAAAAGAAAGTTAAAACCTTGTATTTATTTTTCATTAAAAAAATGATGGCTTGTAGAGGAAGCTGAAACTCAAATAATGGTCACGGCGGCGGAGAAGTCGTTGTCGCCGCATAAGTACGGAAAGAAAAACATTCCCTTTTGTCGTTTAGAAAAACGCTTCATATAAAAAGATTCCTTTTGAATAAACGTAAAAGTCAAAGGGGTTTATACACCGTATAAAAGAAAATTGTGTATAAAACCAAATATGCCTCAATGAAAGGAGATTGAGACGAAGTCCTTAAAAAGATCATTTTTAAAATAAAATAGATATGTTATGTGTATTCACTATAGGTACACATAAATAACGTAAAAATACAAAATAGGACATAATAATATGATGACATAATTTGAAAGTAGGAGATTAACCCAAAGAATGGAAGTTAGGTTAAGAAATTCCCTTACCTCGTGTCTGACTTGACTCAACCATTATTTAACCTCCTGAATAATAAACTAGAGTTATTATATACCTTATTAAGAACCATTTTCAATTTCATTATCCTTTTTATATCACTTATTACAATTATATGAACATTATGTAATTATTTAAGTTAATAACGGTCGTTTTGTCGATCTTTGGTACTTGAGTCAACAATAAACTTCTTATAATTACAAGTTGTTCATGTGGTGATATATCCACTATATCTAGAATTATATTCATGATATAGATATCATATATCTCATATATATCCAGTATATACATGCATTTATATTATTACATAACGTTTAGAGGTAAAAATGAAATGCACCGTTCATGGAGACGGTAAGCCGTACGTACGCATGAACGCTACTTTCATTTCTATTTCATATTTAATGGAATGAAATAATAATTATATAAAGGTATAATATATTTCCAGTATAATATCATATATAATATCATTTACTCCATCCTTTATACATCCCACATATGGCATTAACGATTCACATCACTTTGAGGGGGCGGTAGTCTGCACTTCCTAAAATGAAATTATAGCGTTTACCCATAATGGAAATCATAAAGTATGCCATAAATGAGAAATACAGAATCATAAGTAAAACTTAAACATATTATATATCCTATATAAATATAGTGACATCTTAATTGCCACCTTTGAAGGTGTTATATGAGTGTTGAACAATCATCGTTTCGTGAGGCAGAAATTCACCATCCACAGAAACCGTATGTTCTTTAACCATTAGATGTAGGTGTGTGTATGTGTAGCTCAAATACTTCTTATAACAACATCCTAGTATATTGAGAATACTGGTGTTGTTACAAAAGAAATGAATAAAAAGAGTTTAGGGGGTTGGAGAAGAAAAATAAAACAAAACAACATTAGAGAAGACATTACCTCAAAATCGGGTAACACTTTTTGATTTGAGCCAAAGGCTTCCTTGGGAAGTGTTCTTCCCAAAGTGAGGCTTATAGGAGTAAGGGAGGGAAGTTGGGAGAGTATTTGGGCAGAGGTTGGCCGAGCCAAATGGCTTGAATGTGTGAATGAGGTGGTAGAGGTGGGGGCCTTTTATAAGAGGAGAGGAGGGGCACTCTTGGAAAGTAAGGAACTTTTACATTATTATACAATGATTTTCGGATTCTAAAGGTCCCACACTTATATAATTCGTGGCTAAGTTGATAAGGGTTAGAAATCTACCCATCCAATAGTCTTTGGACAAGTGTAAGCCTTGGATTTTACATTATCTTTTCATTTTATTAAAATCGTTAAATAATGAGGTCATCGCTGCATCATAATGATGTCATAAATAATTTAATTGATTTAATTTCTAAAAATTATAAAACAAATTCTATGATGTAGGAAATTATTTTATCTTTCCAATGACTATTTATAGTCAAAAATATTACTTGTATAACCCCATGTAAAAATTGTTTTAGTAAAACATTTCATGTTTGTGTCATTTTTTACTTTAACATTAAATAAAAGGTATTTATGTCATTTTCCAACTAAAGTGGCTCCATGGGGTCCCCAAGTTGACCCATGGATTGTATTGGTCGGCCATGACTCATCCAATAGGATTAGGACAAGTTTCAAGCTCATATCATATTATTAAAACATTATTTTTACCTTAAACTACACTAATTACCTCTAATCGTGATTAAGAACTTAAAAGTTACTATTCACCAAAAATTTATTTTAATCTCATTGAACCACATTTTACTTCTTAATGACAACCATGTATGTCGGATTTTTGAAAATCAAATCACAGAAGTGGTAATATTTCATTTAAACGAAAAATCAGTTATTTAACTACCACTTAGTAGTTTCACTATTCATCAAAAATTGAAGTTTTTCAGAACAATGCCAAACTTTCACCCTAAGCTATAATTGATATTCTGAATTCAAAAATGATGTCTATTTTAAAAAATTCCAAACATATAAGTTGCATTAATTAATTTTATAATTAATTCCCGCTGTCACAACAATAACGTGTTTTTAAGAAACAATTTATATCAAAAGATTGGAAATTGTTTATGTTCAATTTCAATGTTAAATTAATTCTAATGACCACCATTTGATAAAATGGTTAAAATATATTCTAATTATACTTTAAAACCACTAAATAGTATAATTTATCACTATAAATTATTTTGATTAAAAAAGTTGTTTTTAAGTATTGTTCACTATTCATAAAAAATTAGAAGTTCTCAGAAAAATACCAAAAATTAAACATAGGCTAATTTCGATATTCCGAATCCAAAAATGAAGTCCATTTTGAAATATAAAATTTCTATAATTTTAAAAAGTGGTTATTACTATTCATAACGGCTACTTTGATTAGTCGCGGTGTGTTAGAACTCGAACTTGCGTACAATGCATGCTATTGCATTATTGAATGAGAAGCGTATCATGGAAACTCGGGGTGTTACATTCACAGTGAAAAACATCATCTTGATTTTATGATTACATCATGATTTATGTCATGAATAGTGTCCGGATTTACTTTCCTGGACAGAATGGTGGGATGGACTTCACAACATCATTTGGGCCCCTTATTTTTGTATTTGGGACTTGAAAGTTTTATCCATGAATCCTTGAATTGTTATCCAAATGTTTGATGATAATTAAGGAATTTTCACTTCTGTATTAATACCGATAATTCAATCTTCATGGATGGTCCAGTTTCATCACAGATTCTGTGGGCCTTCTTGTGTAGTCCATATGACCCTTCAAATGGAATAATTAGTCAATTCATCCTTCTAATGATATGTGTAAAATTGAATAAGGAATCACAAAAAATAATAACAACACAATTTAGATCTATAGGGTAAGAGTTATAAATAAAATATTAAACTCACTCAATTGGACTACTTCTAAAAATGATCAAAAATTATACTTAGTATTAAAACATTAATATTTCACACAAATTATGCACATTTCATATAAAATCAGTAAAGGGAGTATATAATATGTCATGAAATTATTAATAACATCAACTCCCCCACACTTAGACTTGTGCATGTCCTCATGTGAAAAAATATATAAAAACATTACAAAATCATTTCCACTCACCAACAAAAATTAAAATTTTGTTCTCCCCACTCAGGGGAGGTTTATACAATTTCACTCATCCATATTGAATTCCACCAAAAACATTTATAGAAAAAATGTTCCAAAAACAATTCATTTTTTATTCTCAAATTTAGAAATGGAAAATAGTGGGACACTAAACTTACTCCTCTCAAGGTGAAAAAATTAATTTATGGAGTTTCACTCATTCATCAACTAAGAGTGAAAATCTTAGAGTTTGAAAGAGCTCTCAGTTTAAATTATCTATCTTAAAGTTCACAAGAATAAAGAGGTCTTTTTAAGGGGTTTTTTGTGGATATTGGATGGTACAAATTTAATGTCCATAAGAGTGAAGAAGAGGGGGAAACACCAACATGGGTAAAACAAAGCACAATGTTTTTGAAATGAAACAACGAAGGAAATTAAAAGACATATTTACACGGGCATGATTGCGTGAATAAAGACACAAAAGAGGAATAAAATTTGAAGGGGATGAGAAGATGAAATATTTACAAAACACAAAACTTATCCCAATGACATAAGTTTTGTTTTTTTTTCTTCTCTTTTTTTTTCTTTTTTTAATTTTTCAAAAGTTGAACTTGAAAAATATCTCACACCCATATCCCAACCCATGATTGATCTCCTCAAGACACTAACTGTAATTGTTATAACATGATCAAAGTTTGAGGAAGAGTGATTTTTGACCTACCCCAGACACAACCCAATTTTTTTTGTTCTTTTTTTTGTGATTATTTTGAACACTTGTTAATAACATTTACAAAATTACAAAAATAAAAGTACATTACATTACCCAAAACACACTGAATGACAACCTCTCCCCATACTAAAATGGACGCTTTCCCTCAAGCATATAATAACATGGTTAAAAGGGTACCCAAAAGGGAATATGTTCCCCCACACTTAAATTTCAAAAAATTATGCAATGAGAATCCATGTTGATATTGGGTGGGATAAGGTATTTAGATTCTAATGTGGTAATCCAATAAAAGGTTTTCATAGGCTCGAAGGGGCTTTCAAAAGGAGGATGGAAGGTTAATGGGAGGCTATTTGGCTATTATAATTCTCATGTGGATCATAAAATTCCTCTATAATATTAATGCACACTAAAGTAAGAAATCCATCTTGATGGTCCACAAAATCAAGACTCACAAATGGGGGTGAAAAATACACATTTTGAAAATATGGCCATAGGTGGCCTTGGTATGAAAGCAAATGGTATTCCTCACAGGTAAGGAAAATCATTTTCAAAATAAAAAAATTGATCATTCAAATTTTTTTTGTTTTGACACAATATAATTTATCCAAAGTCATGACAAAACCAAAAAAAATTGAGATGAAACCATGTATTTTGACACCTCAAAATGGTTGGACAAAATGTCAAAACTGTGTGGTGAGTAAGTTTGACTAGTTTGGTATTTTTACACTTTTTTTATTTATTGTTTTTAAATTACACACCCACACAAAAGAGAAATAGTAAATAAAAAAAATGTGATGAAGAAAGTGGTAAAAAACAAAATGAGAATGACGGAGGAAGAAGACGAAAGAGAGAGAGAGAGAGGTAGGGAGAGAGAAGAGTTAAAAGGAAATAGGTACCCCCTTGTTTGGATTTAGTGGGTCACCGTCTCTATCTAGTGGTGGGTCAACTGTAGAAGTGGAGGATTTGATGGAAGTAGATGTGGTTCTAGGATTGTGTGTCCTCTTATGGTGATGCTTTAACCGATGCCCCTTAACTGTGAATTTCCTTGTGGAAGAGGGGTCTTGGACTTGCACTATACTGAACAGGTAAACATTATTAATAACAAAAGGACCTTCCCAATGAGAATTAAGATTACCTGGGTGAAGTTGAAATCAATAATTGAAGATAATTTCCATTTCAACTTAATGAAATACTTTTATCAGGATGTGTTTATCATGGGGTGTCTTGGATTTTTCTTTGTAGAGATTAGAATTCTCATAAGAATCAAGTATAATCTCCTCCAGTTCATCCAATTCCAAAAATGTTTTTTCACAATATTTTTAACAATAAAAATTATAGGTTTCACAGCCTAAAAAACTTATGTTGGATTTCAACTCGTAAATGACATGCTTTGCGAAAATCTAACCTAAAAGGAGACATTACAATGGGTGTTTTATAAGCAGTTTGATAAGCCCAAAGTGCTTCCCTAGGTCTTTCAGGCAAGTATTTTCTGGTGGGTTTGAAAATTCTCTCAAGAACTCTTTTCACTTATCTATTTGAAAGTTCATCCATGCCATTTATTTGTGGGTGATATGTAGTTGATGTTTTATGTACAACACCATTATTTTTAAAAAGAGATTCCATTATTTTATTACAAAAATGGGTTCTTAAGAAACATATCAAGGCACATGGTGTTCTAAATCAGGGGAAGATGTGTGCCTTTTGGAACTCACTAACAGTATGTGAATCATTCTTTCTAGTGGTTTTGGACTTGACCCACCTATAAACATAATCAACCACAAGAATTATTTATGAGAATCCATTGGTAGGGGGAATGGTCCCATGAAATAGATGACCCAAACATCGAAGATCTCACGGAATATTAAAGGCTTTTCAGGCATTTCATTTCTCTTTGAAATTGTTTCAAACTTTTGGAAAGTGGGATATGATTGAAAAAACTCATGTGAGTCCTTGAAGAGTGAAGGCCAGAAGAATACAAAGTCTCAAACCTTTTGGGATATCCTTTGTGGTCCAAAATGGCCACCTCTAGGA
The DNA here is from genome assembly GCA_963277665.1 of Viscum album. NCBI lineage: Eukaryota > Viridiplantae > Streptophyta > Magnoliopsida > Santalales > Viscaceae > Viscum > Viscum album. Next base: position 2,599,147 of record CAUJRU010000040.1, read on the forward strand.
AGTGAGTCACAGAATTCTAAGATGGAGGAATGTTCATATTCATCAACACATTTCCTAATTACCATGTCTTCCCCAGTTTTCCAATGTTTATTATCATCCAAAAAATACTATTTTGAATTACTTTTAAACTTTATTTTTTTTTCTTTTGAAAAAATTTCAGTAAAAACACCAAAAACCAAGTAATTTACAATTGGGGCATACCATGGTATTTTTGGAGTGAGAGATGAAATGTGCTCAGTTGGAAATTCAGGATCAATTATTTCAGAATGAAAATAATTAGATATTCTACTCAAGTGATCAGCCACAGGGTTTTATTTTCCTAGTATATCGTTTATTTCTAGGTAAAAATCTTGGATCATTAGGGTCCATCTTATTAGCCTCAGTTTAGAACCACTTTTATTGAGTAATCACTTTATAGCAGAATAGTCTGTGAAGATGATGATTTTGGAACCTAAGAGATAGGGCCAGAATTTATCTAAGGCAAAAACCACTGCTAAAAGTTCCTTTTCAGTCATAGTGTAGTGAGATTAAGTTTCATCCAAAGTTTTTGAGGCATAATAGATGGCATGAAGAATTTTTTTCTCTTCATTAACTAAGAACATCCCCAACAGCTCTATTAGAAGCATCATACATCAACTCAAAGGGTAAGGACCAATATGGGGGTTGGATTATTGGAGAAGATGTAAGAGCAGTTTTGAGTTCAATGAAGGCTCTCTTGAAAACCTCATCAAAATTGGAAGTGACATCATTTTAGAGCAACCAGGTGAGTGGGAGGGAAATCCTACTAAAGTTATGGATGAATTGAGGATAGAAACTAGCATGATTGAGAAATTAACTGATGTATCGAATAGAAGTGGGTTCAAGAAGTGATTTGATTACTTCAATTTTAGTAGGATCAACTTCAATACCCTCCTTTGAAACTATATTCCCTAGAACAATCCCATTTGCAACCATGAAATGACATTTTTCAAAATCTAACACAATGTTACACATGACATAATTTTTAAGGACTAGAGAGTGTGAATTCAAGCAATATTCAAATGACTCACCATAAAGGGTAAAGTTATACATGAATACTTCCATAAAGTGTTCAATGAATTCAGAAAAGATACTCATCATACACCTTTTTAATGTTGTAGGAGCATTGCAAAGGCCAAAATGCATTCTCCTATATGCATATGTTTCAAAGGGGAAAGTTAAAGTAGTCTTTTCTTGGTCTTGAGGTGTGATTGGGATTTTGAAATAGCTGGTATATCCCTCAAGAATGAAATAGTGTGACTTTACAGCTAATCATTCTAGAATTTGATCAAGGAATGGAAGATAGTAGCGATCTTTTCTTATTTAAACATTCAATTTCTTATAGTTGATGCACACGCTCCATTTTTTCTTCACTCGAGTTATGACTAACTCACTATGTTCATTTGTGAAAATAGTTATCCCACACTTCTTAGGTACAACTTGAATTGGAATAACCCATTCACTATCAAAAATTGGGTAGATAATACCAGCTTAAAGAAGCTTGGTGATCTCTTCTCTAACTACCTCAAGTATGAGTGGACTGAGTCTTATTTTTTTTATCTAATTGGTTTGGATAATTCCTCAAGATGGATGTGATGAATGCAAAGAGAAGGGTTGATTCCTGATATGTCATCTAGGGTCCAACCTAAAGATTTTTTATTTTCTTTTAAAACATGAACAAGTTTGGACTTCTCAGTTTCGGTAAGTGAAGTAGAGATAATGACATGATAAGATTGATCATGGAAAATGAATGCATATTTCAGGTGTGTATGAAGAGGTTTCAGATCAGTATCATCTTTCATTTGTGGGTTATACAACTTAGGAATGAAGGTAGGGACTTTATTTACTTCAAATTCATTTTCCTTAATACATTCCAAGGTGGAGAAGTAGAGATCAGAGTTGATGTTGGATTCAAGAGAGTTTTCAAGTTCCTCTAGATTGATGTAGTCTATGAATGAGTGGTCAATATCAACATCACCATTTATAACTTGGTTAATCATGGTGTAGATTTCACAAGATCATTTGTCATTAGAACATGAAGAACAAGATGTATTGGGGTTAAATTGACTCTTAGAAGTGTCCTCGGAAGCATGGATTGAGAATGTAGAGTGATCCTTAGATGGATATTGCATGGCTTGTAAAATGTTGAACTTAACCAGTTGGTCACCAAAATCCATGGATAAGATGCCTGAATGGACATCAATTTTGGTTCTCGCTATCATTAAGAATGGTCTTCCTAGAATTAAGGGAGACCGAGAAGATTTCGTCTCACCTTCCATGTTAAGGACATAGAAATCTTCTTTGAAGATAAGATCCTTAACACAAAAAAGGACATCCTCAATTATTCCCTCAGGACTGGTGGTGCTTCAATTTTCTAATTGAATGAAAACACCCATTGGGTGAAAGGTTCCTAGACTATGTTTGGATAAGATGGATTTGGGCATGACATTAATTGAGGCTCCTAGGTCTATGAGTGAATCATCAAAGTTTGAACTTCCAATTTAGCATGGAGTCGTAAAGTTCCCTAGATCTTTTCACTTTATGGGAATAGCCTGTTGGGTGGAAACATTTTCAAAAGTCCTATGTTTCCTCTTGTGGGTTCACAATTCATTAAGAAACTTGGCATACTTAGGGATTTGTTTTATGACATCTAGGAATATAATGTTGACTTCAACATGTCTAAACATGTCGAGCATTTTATGATCTGGTTCGAAGTACTTCATTGGATTAGTAACGTCTTGAGGAAAAATAATTAGGTTCCTAAGTGGAATGGAAGGAGGAGAGGGAATGGCTTCAGAATCCTTTTCATGTTTCTTTTTCTTTTAATTTTCTAGGTCAACATTCAAAGGGGGTTAGAGGATTTATCTTGAGGATTAGCAATTTTCTTCCCCAATCTAAGTGAAATAGCACTTACATTACCCATGGGGTTGGGTAATGGTTGAGCTGGGAGTTGGGAATAATTTTATTATTTTTTCTGGCTTAGGTGGGATGCAAGTTGACCAATTTGTGTTTCAATGTTCTTGAGGCTAGAATGGGTGAATGAGGCAAGATATTCCACTGCACTTTCCCATGGTTTCTTGGAAGAAGAGGCTTGTCCCAAATTTCGATTACCTTGATTTTGGTTCTTGGGAAAGCAATTGTATTAGTTTGGAAATTGATGAGGATCACTAGGATAGTGGAAGCCTATAAGAGCAGGAGGAGGATTTCTCCTTTTTTGTTGAAGAAAAAAAGGATAATATTGTTGGAAGTTACTAACACCTTGACCATATTGAAACTGGTTTGGGTTTTGAGAAGGGAATTGTGGGGAATGAGAGACGGGATTACCATACCTTGTGCCTTGGTTATAGGAAGAATAGAATGGCTCATTGTGAGGTTGGTTGATGTTTCTAACAAACTGACCTAATAGTTGAGGGTTGGTGTTCTGTTGAGAATAGGGTGCATTGAGCTCCATTGGTCTAGATAAATTAGATTGATCCTCTTAAAGTTGTGGACATGTGTCAGTTGGATGAGATGGGGAGCTGCAGATTCCACAGTTCTTAATAGGTCCAAGGAATAGAGATGGTGGTGAAGATGAGGTTGGGGCTTTGGATGCCACAACTAGTTGTCTCATAAGACCTTTATGTCCACTCAACCACTCAGTCATCTTGTTCGTCTCAATGGATTGATTGTCTTGGACTTGTTTTACTTAAGCATGTGATCGAGTATGGATCTATTGTGTGTTTGCAGCCATGTTACTTATGAGATCTCTTGCAGTTGCAATAGTTTTATCAACAACAGAACCACCACTTGCGACATCAATGAGGGTTTTCTCCATTTCCAATAACTCTATATAAAAGTATTGGATCAAGAGTTGGTTATAGATTTGGTGGTGTGGGAAGGTTGCAACAAGCCTTTTGAACCTCCCCCGGTACTCATGGAGTGATTCATTAGGGAATTGTTGGATACCACTAATTTACTTTCGGATATAAGCAGTATGAGAAGAAAGAAATAATTTCTCTAAGAAGAGTCACTTCATGTCATTCCATATGTTTATGGAACTAGGAGGGAGGTAGTAGAGCCATGACTTGGAGGAGTCAGCTAAGGACAAATGGAATGATTGAAGTTTAATTTTTTCCTTAGGAACCCCTTGAGGATTCATGGTAGAGCACACCACTTGGAACTATTGAAGGTGGATATGTGTATCCTCACCGACTAACCTGTGAAAATGAGGTAAAAGTTGAATCAAACTAAATTTGAGTTCAAAGTCAGCCTCTATGTTTGGATATTGAATACTGACATGTGTGTGTCCTGGGGTGTGACAAAAAAATATAACCTAATTTAAAATGCATTAAAGTGGTCAACCTGGGTTGTCTCCAAATAGGAGTGGACAATAATTATGTTTGTCACTTAAATTTAAGAAATATAGAAAAGGTTTTTTTTGAAATTTTTTGAGTAAAAAAATAAAACAAGAAATAAAAAGAAAGTTTGAACACTAACAGATTAAGAGAGTGATGGGGTCAGGGTAGGATCACCTTTTCAATGTCACCATATTCATAAATATTATCTTCCCTCTCTTCATATTGAATGAAAAATGAATGATTCCTCGATCGAGTTATCAATCACCTTTGGTTGAAGAAAGAAATGGAACTCGCCCTTATGTGCATGGATGTTCATAAAAAATTCGTAAACAACTAAGGAAAGTCCATATCGAGAATTTTTTCTCATTAGAACTCTAGAAAAATTCCACTAGTTTCACACACGTACCAACGATCACTGGACACTCACCACCTAACACAATATGCTCGATCGAGAAAAATTGCACTAGGTAGAGGGATATTAAAAGTATTTAACCAAAGCTATTAAAAATGAAAACACCAAACCCAAAACATGATTGATTTAAGGGTATTGGGAAACAATGATAATATAAGTCATTCAAAAGTAAAAAAGGGTTTTACATTTAAGCACAAAACTCCGAAATTACAAAAGTGAAACTCCCCCTTCCCCGATCACTCAAAGGTTTTACCCCTCCATGTGAAGGGTAATAGAGTTGAAAGGGGAAGAAGAGAGTGTGATGAAACAAAGAAATTAGAAAATATAATATAAAAAGATCTTCAAGAACTCAATCCTCCAGCACATCCCTTCTTGTACCTTCTTGAACCCCTTTGAATGGAAGTGAACACTCTTATTTATAGGCTTGTGGAGTAGAAAAGTTCCCTCCAAAATTACTCCACCTAATGTTGGAGTCCATTTATCATAATAAATAGCCAAATATCGAGAAGGTGTCTTCATAAATGTTGTTACTATATGTATTTTACATTCTTCAAAAAAATATCAGTCAATTTGGCCAAGTGTAAAAAAATTTATCCTTGAATTACTAATGGTAACTTTTTCTGCCTGAGGTGAATCTTCAACTTCCCCTTTTTGGCCGCATGCAAAGGGTGCTTTAAGGACCGAATTTATTCCTGAAAATTAATTTTCATGTGATACGTGGAGTTATATTTCTTTTCCAATTCGAATCACCTCATTTGGAAATGTGTAAGCTGGGATATGACTCATTAATTATGGTGGGGTCCATTCTATCGGCCAGAAAACCTTTTCCATTTGATGAATTGTTATGGGCCAGTGTGTGCCGAATTGGACCTTAGTCTAGAAGAAAGTTTTTAATACCATGATCATGGAATGCCTAAATAAATAAATCACAAAATTTGGATAAAAAATGTAAAATATATTCCTGAAATTCAGAAGCTCCACAAAATTGTTAAATTTCCAGAATTAACCAATTTCCACACTTAAATCCATAGTTTACCAAAACACTAAAATGATACAAATAAACTCAAATTGATTAATTTGAAGAGGTTTTATCATTGAAAAATAGATAAAAATAAATAAAATATTATCCCTATAAATCCCTCCACACTTAGCACTTGGACACCCAAACAAGTCAAAATCAAAATCAAATCAAAGAAAATTCAAAACACATGCCAATGAGATCCACAAATTCCACACCAAGAAATAAAAGATATCATGCCTCATCCATAACCATTATTCCAAGTTCTCAAATAAGATCATTCAATATTTTTCTCTTTATTTCTCCTCCCATTCACACAAGACACCTACCTCACATTAATTTTCTCTCATCTCACAATTATCAATTTTCAAAAAAAAAATTCCTATCCAAACCAATACAACGGTCCACATAGGTTTGAAAAACTCATAATTACCCACCTGATGTGAGTCAAGAACATGTGTTTATATTGAAGACTTTTCAGGGTTGTTCTGTGGATTTTGGTTGGTAGGGTTTTTAAGTGAAAAAATCTAAGTCCGAAGGAGGAGGGCTTGGCTCATTTTGAAGTAAAATTGATCAATTCAAATTTTCACTCAAGTGTGGTATCCTCCTCATCCCCCTTAGTAGTAATTCAACTCCATCATCATGAAAATATCAAGAAATTTTCAAACATCCCAACATTTCTGCAAAAAATATCAATCTTCTCAAACACGATTTCTATTGAAAGCTTTAGAAAAGGCACAACTTTCTTCCTCCATTAGAAGATCCCAAAAGGTACAAATTCTCTTATAATGAAAGCTCCAGAAAAGGCATAAATTTCAACATAATGATTTTTCATCAGCACACACATCTCTTGAGTATTTAATTTTTCAACCCAAAATTTCACCAAAAAAGGTATCACAACACAAGAAAACTTCCCTCACAATTAAGTTAAACTAGATTGTGCAATTTCACTTCAAGAGCAGGTTGGATAGGGAAAATTTTCTTGTAATGTGGCAAACCTAACAGGTTTTTTATGGATTTTATGGTCTGAAAGGATTAAATTTACAAGGTAGGCCATAATTAAATAGATTCTCTTGAAAAGGGGCTTTCAAACCAAATAAATTCCTCAATTATTTAAAACTTATGTACCCCAAAACCTCAAGTTTTTAAAGGAATAAATCAAATTATGGTTAAAACAAGCATGGTCTGGTTCTCTCAAGAAGTGAGGTGAATGAAAAGAATATAACAACAATGGTTCAGAAGCCTCGTGGGAAAGTGATTTCAAATATAAAGATAGTAAGATGTGGCATGGGATTCAAAAATGTGAGTAATTTTCATTAAATTCCCAAATAATTGAACTTGAAACAAATTCATTTTCAGCATTCATTTAAGCTCATTTTCATGAAATAAATTGATTCACCCAATGACATGGGTTTCAAAAATGTAAATAATAATCATTTTAGCTCAAAATTTTCAAAAACAAACCAAAAAATGAAAAATAAACACACAAAAATTGTAAAACACACAATGTTTTTTTTAAAAAACACACAACAAATGAAAATCCTAAAATACAAAGGTTCCCTCCCCCACACTTAAATGGTGTAGTGTCCTCATTGCATTCAAGTGGATTTAACATGTAAGAAACGTTTAAAATGAATCACAACAGAAAGTAATTGTGAGGGATAGGTACAACATGATGGCTCTTATTGATAGATAAGTTGGAGGAGCGGGATCTCCTCCACTGGAGCTAATGGAATGGTCCCATTTAATTTCTTCAGCCTATTTCCATTAATAGTGAATGGATCCAACTCTCTATCCTTCACAATATACATAGCACCGAAAGGATATACATGAGTAACTATAAATGGACCCTCCCATCTAAAAAAAGTTTACCTATATTCATCTTGAGTCTTTAATTGAAAAGAAACACTTTATCACTAGGATAGAATTCTTTCGGTTGGACCAGCTTGTCATGAGCCACTCTAGTTCTCTATTTGTAAATCCTTGAATTTTAAAATGCTACTCTTCTAATTTCCTTCGAATCCTATAATTGAAACCTTCTCTATTTCCCAGCACTTTAAAGATCCAAATTCATCTTCCTAACAGCCCAATACGCCTTATGCTCTAGTTCCACAGGTAGGTGAAAACTTTTCCCATAAATCAGCCTATATAGACACATTCCAATCGGGGTATTATAGGCTTTCCTATAATCCCATAATGTGTTTTACATCTTCTGACTGCAATCCTTCCTGTTTGGTTTAATAGTCTTCTCCAAAATTCCTTTGATTTCTCTGTTGGACACTTCAACTTGACCATTTGTTTGTGGGTGATTGGGAGTTGATGTTTTATGATGCACCCCATACTTCTTCAGTGAAGACTCCATTATCCTACTTCAAAAGTGAGTCCCTTGATCACTAATGATGGTTCTAGGAACTCCAAACCTACAAAATATATTAGTCTTGACAAAATCACAAACACTTTTAGCATCATCAGTCCTGGTGGCCTTTGCTTCCACCCATTTGGAAACATAATCAACTCTAAGAAAGATATAATAATTTCTGAATGAAATTAGTAAATGGACCAAAAAATCTATCCCCCAAACTTCAAAAACCTCAAAAAAATTAAGTGGTTGTTAGGGAATTTCTTGTCTCTTTGAAATGTTTCTAGAAAACAGAAATTTTGGACACCTTTTTCAAAATTCATGATAATCTTTGAAAATGTTTGGCCAATAAAATCCAAATTCTAAAACCTTCCTTATTGTCCTTTGAGATCCAAAGTGGCCTCCACAATATAATGTCGGAAAAAACTCAAATACAGAACCAATTTCACTCTCAGGAAAACATCTTCTTATCAATTGGTCATTGCAAATCTTCCAAAGAAATGGATCATCCCAAATGTAATATCTAGATTCAGCTTTCAGTTTGTTAATTTGGTGAGAATTAAAATGATATGGGACCTGAGATGTTACTAGATAATTGACAATGTCATCATACCAAGTCACTTATCCTTTATCCAAGTATAACTGTTCTCCTGGAAGGCGATCATTCAATGGTTCGTTTTCTGGAATTTTAGCTTCAACAGTGTTGGGAAGTCTGCTTAAATGATCAGACACTTGGTTCTCAGATCCCTTTTTGTCCTTGATTTCAATGTTGAACTCATAAAACATTAACATCCATATCACTATCCTCATTTTTACTTCTTCCTTCTTCATCAAGTACATGAGTTCTGCATGATCAAAAAATATAGTGACTTTACTTCCAAGCAGATTTGATCTAAATCGTTTCAAAGAAAAAGAAACTGTTAAAAACATCTTTTCTGTGGTTGTGTAATTGAATTGAGCGAAATCCAAGGTTCTTGAAGCATATTCAATGAATTGTGTACTTCCCTCAATTCTCTAAGAAAGGACTGGTCCAAACACTTGGTTGGAAGCATCACAAAGTTGCTCAATTGGTTCTTCCCAATTTGGTGGATGCATCATAGGTGGTTTAATCAATCTCATATTCATCTCATCAAAGGATTCCCTACATGAACCATTGAAATCGAAATCAGTATCTTTAAAAAGAAATCTAGATAGAGGGAGAGAAACCATACTGAAATCCTTGATAAACCTCTTATAGAAGCTGACATGTCCTAAAAAAGATCTAACATGCTTCACAAAAGTTAGGTAAGGCAATGAATTTATCACTTCAATTTTTGATTTATCAACTTCAATTCCAATTTTTGAAATGACATGCCCAAGAACAATCCCTCTCTCAACAATGAAATAAAACTTTTCAAAATTTAAAACATGGTTATTTTCAATGCCGGTTTTCAAAACTTTTTCCAGATTTTTCAAAAAAAATTCAAAAGAGTTTTTAAAAATCATGAAATCATCAAAGAAACCCTCCTCGAAATGTCCAGTGTTATCAGAAAATATACTTAACATACACCTTTGAAATATACCTTGATCATTATGTAATACAGACATCATCCTTTTATATGAAAAAGTACCAAAGTGACATGTAATGGTTGTCTTCTCTTGATCCTCATGAGCAATGGGTACTTGGAAATAACCTGAAAATCCATCCAAAAATAAATAATGAGTTCTCTCAGCCAATCTCTCTAACATCTAATCAATGAAGGGAATGGATAAATGATCTTTCTCAGTGACCTGATTCAACTTCCTATGATCAATGCCCACTCTCCAGCTATTTGGAATTCTCCTAGGGATTAATTCATTCTTTTCATTCCTCATAGTGGTTAGGACAGTTTTTTTTGAGCTACATGAATTGGGCTAACCCACTATGAATTTGAGATGGGAAAGATGATCCCATCTTCCAATTGCTTTTCAATCTCCTTCTTCATAACCTCCATTAAAGTGGGATTCAACCTCCTTTGGGGTTGCCTGATAGGTTTGGAATCTCCCTCGAGAAAACTTCTATGTGAGAATATTTTTTGGTTGATTCCTAGAATATCACATAAAATCCATGTTATTGCTTTGATATTCTCTCTCAAAATATCAATCAATAATTTCTCTTTGATTTTAGAGAGACTATTAGCCATTATCACGGGCAGTTTATCTCCCTCCCTAAGGTACACATATTTCAAATTAGTGGGGAGTGGTTTGAGTTCTAGATCAGGGGGATGCTCAAGGGATGAAACTAAATTGATATTTCCCACTTCGAATTTGTGGACCAGCTTCACAAAAGAAACCATATAATCTTTCTCATCATTTAACAAATCATTAAAGAAATTATATTTTACCTCTTCCTCCCACATGAAGTCAGAATCTCGAGTATCTTGGGCATCCAGATGTTCAATGATATTTTCAATGGAAAAAGTATCTCCTAAGTTTAAGAATTAATATAGCATACCTGATTCTGCAATGGTTTTTTTCACCAACTTCACGGGAAAGTGAAATGAGGGAGTTATCATTCGATGGGTGCCTCATGGATTAAAAAATATTGAAGTGAACTATGCTCTCTCCAAACTCTATAGTGAGTGTCCACTCCTGGACATTGATGATGGTTTTGGCCATATTCAAGAAAGGTATACCCAAAATGATAGGTGAATGTGAAGGTATCATATCTTCTTCCATATTGACGATGTAGAAGTCAGCTGGGAATAAGAGATATTTGACTTTCATAAGGACATCCTCAAAAACTGTTATAGAGAAAACTGTGGATCTGTTTGTAAGATGGGCCACCACTCTTGTGGGCTTCAAGTCTCCCATATTCAAAGAAGTGTATACTGAGTGAGGCAATACATTAATTTAAGAACCTAGATCACACAAGTCATTAGAGAAATTTAAAGAACCAATGGTGCATAGATGGAAAATGTCCCTGGATATTGAAATTTGGTTGGAAATTGTGGTGTTGTAAGGGTCGAGACACTTCTTCCTAAGTTGATCCTTTCATTCCATTGAAGTCTATTCTTCTTGGTGCAAAGATACTTCAACAATTTAACATACTTTGGAATTTGTTTTACTACTTCAAGTAAGGGGATATTGATTTCCACTTTCTGGAAGGTGTCCATAATTTCTTTCTTAATTTCGTCCTCCTGTAATTTCATTGATTCCGTCCTCCTTCATGTAAATGGAGGGGGGAATTCATTATTCTCCCTTTGTTTCCTTTGAAATTGTGTTTCTTGTCTCTTCTTCCTTGGCCTATCCTTATCTTCTACCTCTTTCTTCTCTTCTTCACAATGCATTTTCATAGAATATTCTATGTTTACAAATTCATTATCTCTCAACTCAGGTGGTCTTGTTTTAGGTTCATGGGATGCTAGTGGTAAGAGACCTTTTCTAATTATTTTTATTATCATGATGACATTATCCTTTGGGTTTGAGGTTGTTTGGGAAGGAAGTTTCCCAGGATTTTTGGTCATGATTTCAACAAAACGTCCCACCGTGTTTTCCAGCTTGTCAACCTTATCTGCTCGGTCATCAAACATGGATCTTAGTTGTTCCACATAAGTTTTTTTTCTGGTGTATTTATTATCATAGGGTCTTGGGAGATTGGGTGTTTGGTGGTGTGGAGGCTAGTTATAAGATAGCTTTTGTTGAGATGGTGGTGGGTTTTGGAACTAGTTTTGGTTTGGGAGTCTAGCTTGATTTTTCTAATTTCTGAACCCATATTGAACATGGTTAGTATCTCTCCATCCTTGATTCTATTGGTAATTCCTCAGATTAAAGGATTCTACATAGGTTTCCATTCCCTATATTTCAGCACATTGGTCAGTGAAATGATCGGGTGATGAACATAAACCACATACCTTTGCTGGTGCTTGTTGGTCACCCACTTGTTTCAAGGATATCTGTCTCACCAAACTGGTTAGCTCTTCAATCTTAGTTTCTAGTAAAGGTGATGGATGAGAAGTTCATACCTCATAAATAACTCTTGTTCCAGTACCTCTTGTACCAAACTATTTTGAGTTATGATAAATCTTCTCAATCAAGCGTTTTGCTTCTTCTGGTGACTTGTCTATCAATTCACCTCTAGATGATGCATCAAGAAGGTTCCTATCATTTTCCAGTAAGAATTGATAGCATAAGACAAAAAAGTGATGATCCTCAATGGCATGATGTGGTAAGCTGGTACATATCTTTTTAAATCTTTCTCATTACTCGTAAAGGGTTTATCTATATGATTGTTTGATTGCCTAGATCTGATTTCTAATGGTTGTGCTTCTGGAGGTGGGAAAGAATCTTTGCATGAAGCATCCAACCAGGTCATTCAAATCATCCAAATCTCTAGGTTTTAGACCATAAAACCATTATTTAGAAGCTCCGTACAATGAAAATGGGGACGCTTTCCACTTTACTTTTTCTCTATATACTCTACATGGTCTGAAGGTTGAGAAGACATGTGTGAACTCTTTAATATGCTTGTTGAGATTTCTACCAGCCAAGCCATGAAAATTTGGAAGCAATGGTATCATATTAGGTTTCATTTCAAAATCATTTTATAACAATGGAATGACATGTTTATTATTCTGATTAAGGGATTGTGGGGCACAAGGGTCTCTAAGGGTTGGGTTTTGATTTCCATCCATGATGATAGGCTCAGAGTGAACACTTTAAGTTTCACTCGAGTCTATAAGAGAAATTTATTCAAATTTAGGATGTAGATTGTGGTTTCTGAGCCTATTAAACAAATTTCTCTCAATTTCAGGATCCATGGGGTAAGTTTCAGTGTTTTATGTTCTACTCATGCAACTTTGGAATGAAAATAAGAAACGAGAAAAGAAAGAGGAAAAAACTGTTGGTAGTACCTCCCTGGAAATGACGCCAAGTTTTGACACGTGCCTATCATGGGCTGTGACAAAAAAAATATAACCTAAGTTAAAATACAGTAAATTGGTCAACCTAGGTTGTCTCCAATGAGGATTTCAAAACAGTTATGTTTGTCACATAAATTTATGAAAGTAGAAAAGGTTGTTTTTGAAATTGTTTGAGTTGAAAAATAAAGCATGCAATAATAATAAAGGTTGAACACTAATGGATGAAGAGAGTGATGGGGTCAGGTTAGGATCACCTTTTTCAATGTCATCATAGTCATAAATATTATCTTCACTCTCTTACTATTGAATGACAAATGAAAGACTCCTCGATCGAGTTATCAACCGCCATTGGTTGAAGAAAGAAATAAAACTCACTCTTATGTGCATGGAAGTTCATAAACAATTCCTAAACATCTAATGCAAGTCCCGATCAGGAATTGTTTTTCCTTATAAATCTAGAAAAAGTCCACTAGTTCCACACATGTTCCAATGATCGTTGGACACTCACCACCAAACACAATATGCTCGATCGAGACAAATTCCAATGGGTGGAGGGAGATTAAAAGTCTTTAATCAAAGATATTAAAAATGAATACACAAAACCCAAAACACAATCGCTTTAATATAATTGGGAAACAATGATAATTAAATTCATTCAAAAGAAAAATATGGTTTTACATTTAATCACAAAACTCCAACATTACAAAAGTGAAGCTCCCCCTTCCCCAATCACTCAAAGGTTGTACCCCTCCATGTGAAGGGTAATAGATTTGAAAGGGGAAGAAGAGAGCACGATGAAACAAAAAAAAAGAGAAAATAGAAAATAAAAAAGAACTTCAAGAACTCAATACTTAGGCACAACCCTTATTTCACCCTATTTAACCCCTTTGATTTTAATTGAACACTCTTATTTATAGGCTTGTGGAGTAAAAAATTTCCCTCCAAAATTACTCCACTGAAAGTTGGAGTCTGGTTGTCATATTAAATGACTGAATCACGGGAAGGTGTCTTCATAAAAGTTGTTCCTAAATGCCTTGTTCATTCTTCCAAAAAATCTAAATGAATTTGGCCAAGTGTAACAAAATTTATCCTCTAATTACTAATGATAACGTTTTCTGCCCGAGGTGACACTTCAACTTCCTCTTTTTGGATGCTTTAAATGAGTGCATTAATTTCTGAATTTCTTCATTAAATTTAATTTGAACATGATGTGTGGAGTTATATTTCTTTTCCGGCTATAATAATCTCATTTGGAAATGGGTAGGTTGAGGTATGACTCATTAATTATGGTGGGGTCCATTTTGTCGGCAATAAAACTTTTTCCATTTGATGAACTATTATGGGATAGTGTGTTTCGAATTGGACCTTGGTCCAGATAACAAAGTTGAATCCCAAGAACATGGAAAGACTAAAAAAAGGAATCACACAATTTGGATGAAAAATTTAAAATCTATGCCTGAAATACAAAAGCTTCACTAAACATTTAAATTTCCAAAATTAACCAATTTCCACAATTAGGCCCATAATTAATCAAAACACTAAAATGATACAAATAAGCTAAAATTGATTAATTTTAAGGGGTTAAATAATTGAAACACATATGAAAAATAATGAAAATATTATCTCTATCAAATACCAAGAGGTTGGTAATTCATATCACGAGAAGTAAGTTCTTTAAGTGTTTGTTCCCTATGATTGGTCATTTCTAATGCAATTGGTTGAACAAGGACATGTTATTGAATTATTTGATTATCTCTTATGTTCCTCATAAGTTGGTGAAGTGTTCAATCAATTTCAGTTTCAAATAAATTTGAGATATTCTTTGGGAGGCTACGGGGCATTGAAAGAGATTTTATAAGATGGAGGAAGGTGGGGTTTTCTTTGTTTTTTTTGTTTATGATTTATATGAGAAGGTGGGTTTTTTATTTTCTTTCATTTTTTTTAAATTTTGATTTTTTTTGTTTATTTACAATAACCAGAAACTAAATTCTACTTAGAGAACCATCCTAGGAAATAATTCCATTTGAAAGTGTGGCCGATTGTCACCTATCGACCGATCAAGGTTCCAGTGCTCTGTTAATGTGTATAACAACACTCGAGTCGAATCCCCGGTGATGATTCTTTTTAATAGTTGATTTTTTAGTTGATTTTATTCTGATTAGGGGGTTTCTTTACATATCTTATGAAATAATTTATGGATGGTTTTTTATTTTACAATGTGATAAATATTGGGGTGAGTTCATCAATAGGTAGTTAAGATTGTGATATCCTTGAGCCTTGCTTTGTATTGCATTAAATTAACACCCATGTCACAAGTTGACATTGATTGGAATTCCTAAGTGTTAATTCTTTAATACAAGCCTTAACATAACCAGGATTCTAATCTCAATCAGTACTTGATTGTGGTAGTGTATTTATGGTTCTAATAATCAATGGAATCCATACGTTAAACAAAATATGTTATTAATCCATGACATGTTAAGTCCAACATACACAATGTTAATTCAAAGAATACTCATTGAGCAAAAGATCTCAATCACTTAACATCCCTAAATTATAACTCACCTAAATGAGAGGTTTAATCTTTCATTGAAATTATTATTAATCTGGTTATAATGATCGTTATGATAAATTAAGAAGATAAGAACAAGAAAGGGATAAGAAAAGAGTGGTGCGTCAAACACACACAAAAACAATGATGATAATTAAAAACAAACTTTCAGTTGAATGAGAACACACAAGAAGGGAAGGGGGTTCAACTATATTTAAACTATTTTAAGAACATAAATATTAAACTATGGAAGTTTTATGAGAATAATAGGTATTGAAGAAGAAACTTTCATTAAAACGGAATTACAAAAAAAGACTTACAAGATTACAATAACGATGAGCACAAAAGTAAAAGGAAACAAAGAGAGGAGGAAGGCTATCTCAAGTAAAAACATGAGTATATATGGTCCTCCCAATCCCTTTTCAAGGCTTTGGTCATGCCAATATGTGATCTTCTCCTAAAAAATTCCAACCTTTTTGAAAGGAGAAGAGGGGATGTATTTATAGCCCAAGGTGGTGGACTGTTTGCATTCCAAAAATACCCCTCCACGTGGATCGACTATTTGGAAATCCATACAGCTGCATATAGAGATCTTTCCTTCTCAAAAGCTTTATATATTTATCTTCTCTATCTACTCTGAAAAGTTGGAGGCCATTGGACGTAAGGATCCAATGTTATGGTAGTTTTATTAAACAATCTTAATCTGTCCATTTCAATCCAAACCTTTTGAAGACCAAAATGTGAATGGGTTTTTTAATAGGAATATGCCTTAAAATTTAAATTCTTTATTCAAAAAAGTATTCCTAATATATCTCCTATTTCACACTGAAAAATATAATCTTGATTTGATGATTACATCATGAGGTATGTCATGAATAGTGTCTGGATTTTATTTCCCATATAGAATGTTGGGATGGAATTCAAAATATCATTTGGGCCCCTTGTTTTTGGAGTTAGGCCGTAGAAATTTTTTCAATGACTTATTGAATTTTTATAAAAATGTTTTAGGAGAATTAATTATTTTTCACTTCTGTATTAATACCGATAATTCAATCTTCACGGATGGTCCAGTTTCTTCACATATTCTGTTGGCCTTTTTCTGTGGTCTATATGACCCTTCAAATGGAAGAATTGGACAATGGTTCCTCATAATGATATGTGGGAAATTGAATAAGGAATACTAAAAAATAATAACCATATAATTGGATCATTAGGGTGAGAGTTATAAATAAAATATTAAACTGACTCAATTGGACTACTACTAAAAATGCTCAGAAATTATACTTAGTATTAAAACATTAATATTTCAGAAAAATTATGCAAATTTCATATAAAATCAGTAAAGGGAGTATATAATAATTAATTAAAATATTAATAATATCAACTATCCAGTGAATTTTCTATGGCAAGTTTTTATTCAAGAACCCACCTTGTATTATACCTATTAATTCCAAAATTTTCTTGTTAGGTTATGTTATTACATATCCCTCATACTATCATTTTTACTTCGAAATGATGGGATAACCCTTTATATATCATTGAAACATTTTATGAACCTTCATGTACTAACATTATTCTACCAAAATGTCATTGTGATTTTCCATGATGAACATTTGTGAGGTTTATACCCGTACCCATCTCTGCTCAAGGGTATTTACCTAGTTGTTCATATATTTTATTGATTTGGTACTTCCATGTATGTAACCCACATTCCTTAACCATGCAATTAAATTTGGGGAAATATGTTATTATGTTACATGATCAATGTAGAACACTTATACATGGACATTATATGATTATGATGGGTTCACCCAGATAGTGCTCCAATGCTTAGGATATTGTTTTAGTCTCATGAGAAACCATGTATAGTGCATGGGGGTTTTCTAAGATCATTATATTATGATTTATTGGTAGTTAAACTTTAATTATGATTATAATGTCATTTTTAACGTTTTTTCCACATTCCCACATTGCCTTTATAATATCATGCTACATCATGACTCATTGTTCATGTTTATGATTCTCACCCATTTTATGTATCATTTAAATTCCTATTGTATAGCATGTAATAAATTCTTCATGTTACTCTATATTTATTTTCTTACTAGTCATTATTGCTTAACCCTTATTTATGTTTGCAAGTTATCCCATGTAGTTTTAAGAATGATGGAATATTATGATCTTGTTAAAGAAGTTTTCAATAATGTTGATGTACCCTCTATTTTTAAGTTATTGTCTAATGTACATAATTACCAGATTACAATAGTCTTATTGTTTTTTTGTGTTGTATTATGTTTATTATTATGTAATAAATCATGATTTAATGTGTAATAAATACAAGTTTTGTAACATGTAATGTGTGTGAGGAGTGGTTTTCCCAGGGGAGGGAGAAGAGTTATTTATACTTGTAGAGCGGGGCATTTTTGAGTTAAAATATTAAATAAAATAATATATATAGGTTAAACCTTGTAATAGTGATATTTTTTACATTAAAAAAACATTTGAATTAAATAACATCATTTTAAAACTTTTAATCACTTTATAATTCTACATCATTAGTTTAATAAAAAAGAAAGGTTAAAAAAATGAGAAAATACTATTTTAATGTAATACTTTATATTTTAGACATTGGAAAGTACTTTTCATTTCCCAAAGTCATGTTTATTTTATTTTAAGTGTTCATTTATCAAATTAAATAAGTTTTAGTCTAGCCCAGAGTTCTATAAATTATTATTTAATTATTATAACATGAATACTATAATTCAAGATACACTGGTTATGAAAAAAACTGTATTTTAACTATTCACCTAAAAATCGAAATATTTTAGAAAATTGTCAAAAAATAACCCTTAGAAAATTTAGATATGGTGATTTAAAGCATGGCATTCATTTTATCAGAATATTTTTTTTAAATAGGTTATTTTAGTTTTTAATGTTAAAATAATTATTTTTAATTAATACCTTAAAATACAATTTATTAAAAATGTGCTTATATTTTCTTTCACTTTTTAATTATGATATTTAATTTATGGAATTATAATATTTATATTTACTTATATTATTCATTATAACTATTATTTTTACTATATATTATTATTTTGATGTCAAATTACTATTCCTTCGGTCAGGTTACAATTTCACATGGCCATGTTACTATTACCAATGGTCAGGTTAGTATTCTAATGGTCACATTACTATTCTATTTTTCATTTTACCTCTTATAAATACTACTTCATTACATAATTAATAATTCAAATCAATTATTCTTAAGGTTCTATATTTTTATTTTCTGTAATATTGATTGGTTCACAAGTATTTTTCTTTTTTTCTACTGTGCTGATCATGGGAGAGATGATTCTAGCCAATCGGGATGATCCAAATTATCCCATTTTGTTTTTTAAATTTTCTATTTTCCCCTTTTAACATTTGTAATCTTACTGGGTTAAATTTAAAACCAATGTAATGATATTAATTACTGAAAGGATATCTTATTGATTTATTTATGTGTCGTATCTATATAAATTTGTATAATATAATATAGCACACATTTATTTCAAGAAAAAAAGTATCATTTATAAACTTTGGGTTGTTACATCATACACTATAGGTAACCTAAAATAATTATGAAATATACGATATAAAATATCAAAACTATCCAGCTTCCCAAAAATCACATTATCACTCTAAATGAAGAGGAAAATAAAAACTTAATTAACGACCAACCTCATCATAGAAAGAGCCCTTGAATTAAACCATTAATCCTAAAATAAAAGGCAAAACATCTTTACTCACCCTATAAAAGGAAAGGGTACTAGGAATATTTATATTATGATGAAAACATAACCCTAAACCTATAGAATCTATCTTGAGGGTAATAAATAGAGTACGAACCATGCTGATAAACTCTCAAAATACCTTAAACCACAACAACTCAATAAAATCACCATATTATCAACGTGAAAGTCATTAATTCAGATATTTAAATGATTTATTGACTATATAACACCTCTTAAATGATGATAATCAAATTGAACACTTCACTCTAAGAAACTCACATTGAATATTTGTTAGTATTATAGAAATTTCACCATAAGAGGTAGTCTTATAATGATTGAGGGAGTATCAAACCCCTAGATGGGGGACACAAACCCCAACCCATGAGGGGGTTCCCTGCCCCTAAACAAGTAATGGTAAATCATTCTATATTAATAGCTTAACAAGCAAGGGTGGGTTGGTGAGACATATGTCTAATACTAAGGTCCTGAAACCCAACCCTATGAGGGAGAACCAAAAACATCAAAAAATGAATATTCCATGCCACATCAAATACATAACATAAAGAGGAGTAATTAAACTTGAGTACACACCAATTCTTACCTCAAGGTTAGTGAATCCTAGGTTTCAGTGAAAGGATAACATCGAGACTGTTCCTGGGTATAGGATCAACCTCTCTTACATTTTAAGTATTCCCAAGTGCATAGGAAAATTAAATCCTTCACTTAACATTATACCTTCAGTTTAAAGATAAACCTGGTTACACTAGTAATGATCAATAAACCCCTAAATTAGATATTCTCATATTTCTAGGTTTATGAAATAATCCTACCTCTCTGAATCTGTAGTGGGGGAAAACTCATGCCTTGTTATGGAAGTAATGGTCATAGGAGTACCTGAACACATGATTGATATATAGGACTCACACCCTAAATCTAATAGGGAGTATTATTCATCATAAAGTGTGGGGGGGACCCACTTCCTATCACCATCTCATTGTCAAATGAGTATTTAACTCCATTCTTACTCTGATTGTCACATCCAAAACATGTCATTGGAACTAAGATGCTAGAGAACTTGATCTGCACTAAAAATATCTTAAATGGTCCCAAAAAGTCAAATGGATCATACTATCACATTCTACACAAAACAAACACTCAATGTAGGTTATTTATTTCCCCAAAACCAACACACGGTAAAAAATTTGGGAAAACTCTTGAGTAGGTGAACACCTAGACACACAGAAGTCCTTGGGGTTCACCACAGGTTTTGTAGGGAATGTGGAATACCAAATGTGCATGGTGAAGGATATATTACCTAAATCCATATTTATATATGATATATTTATGTGATGTATTTATTATTTCATGAAAATTATTATTTGAATGCATTGGGTATATTATTTTATGTGTTTTTCACACTAGAATATTTCACCCACATAAGCTATCATTAAATACAATCATTTCATATTTATCTGAAATGTACAAGGAGTAAATATATTAAAAAAATTCATGAACCAACCATGGAATGTATTCATGTGTTTCATCAGATGAGTAAATTAGATTCTAACCAAGGAGTCTCCTTGATTTTCTATTTAACGTCTTCCATGTGATGGAAGTGGATGGAAAATACCATTGTGCTTGGAAGAACCTCCCTGAACCCATTTCACTCTTTCTTATTTTTCCTTTTAATATCTAGATGCTGGTACATAATTGGATAAAGGTGAATACTATATATACAACACGTGATTTAGATGAGCATGTGGATAAAACATGGAGGTATGGCATTTTTTACAATCAGTGACCTTTATCAAACTCACGTGATTATGTTTAAAGATATTGCAGATGATATTCAGTGTATTTTAAAGTTATTTATAGTAGTTATTTATTTCTACATTTTATATGTAGTTTCATATTTTATGCATAAATAATCTTAGATATGGGTTTTTAATTTCTTCAACTTTATTTAATAATTAGTATTAGACTCTTAAAAACCCTTCAGTGGTATCAGAGTGTTCTATACTTAACTTTTATGAAATATTGTGTGTAAATGAAGAAGAAAACACAAACAGGTCATCATCTTTTAGGTTTTTCCAAAATATGGATAAAGTGTTTATGCTTACATAGTAGGGCTATGTGAAGGTAATAATGGCCTTACCTTTATACAGCTGGGCTATGTAAATTTAACCAAATATATACCCTTACACAACTGATATACATAATGGTAATCGAGGAATTACCCTTATGAAAACAATGATAACCAAGGCTTTCCTTTATGTGAAGGTTTCACATAATGGCAGTCTTTATAGTATCCCTTTATGTAAATAGTTTGTGTAAATGTGTTATGTAAGGGTATCTAAGATGTTACCCATCCATGTGTGGTCACATAAAGGTAACCCAGGTATTATCTTTGAGTAAATGTCTTATGTAAGGGTAAAACCTGTTTTATTATGGTTGTATAAAGGTAATGTTATAGCTTACAAAAAGGTGTTACATAAATTTAAACAAAGTTTTTCAAATCGTACGTAAAGGTATTTGAGATTTTACCCTGAGATGATACACTCTCGTAGAAGGTCTATTTGAGGGTAACCTATTTGTTACCTTTATGAAAATGGTTTGTGAAAATCTAGTACCCTTATGCAGTGGTACCAGAATCCATGTAAAGGTATTACCTAATTTACACTTACAAAACATGTACTTTGTAAAGTTGATTCCCTTATGTGATATTGCTGTATAAAGGTAGTATTCTTACACAATGTTTTTTAATCAATGTAATGATAAAAATTTACTTACCTTTATACAAGGGCTTCCATACATCCTGCATAAGGGTAGAGGACATTACCCTTATACAGGATTACTTATATGCTTAAGGGTAATTAATTTTTTTTTAAATTGTTAAAAAAAGTTTTTAACATATAAAATGATTTAGATTGTGTATAAAATGTTTCTAAATCCTTATAAACGGTATTTTGGGATATTTCAAATTTTAAAAGGTTTATAAATTATCTAATTATAAATGGTTTATAATTAATTAAATAAATATTTATGAAACCTTTACTTTTCCAAAATATTAAATATTAATATTTTAAATATATTTGAACAAACTATATAGAAGTTATTATGATATATAAATAAAAATGATTATTTATAAATCATTATAAATAATTTATAATGTTTTATAAACTATGAAACAAATCCAAAATAAAATGTTTTTATATTTAAATTAAAAAATGTTCATAATTAATTATTTCAAATTACTAAAAAATAAAAGAGGGACTTATTTGGATATTATATAAACCACATAAAAAATTATTTTATGATTTATATGATCATGTTTTAAATAATGAAAAATTATGTGATATCTTGATTATGTAAAATGATTACATAATATAAATTTGATTATAATTTGTTTATAATTCATATAATATCGTATATTTAAAATATAAATGTCATATAATGATACATATTAAAGAGTTCATATTTAAATGAATATAAAATTTTTTATTAAAAAATATGGAATTTCCATAATGTTAAAGTTTTAAATTATAAAAGGGTTTATAACTAGATTTTTTATGAATTTTTAATAAATATTTATCTCTTGTTTAAATAGTATAATTGTCCATGATATATTAATTTTAATTAAATTATTTAATAAATGTTAATATTTTGTATGATTTAGTTTAAATTTATACTACTTCTAGGATAGATCCTTGCATTACATACTGAGAAAGTCTCTATAAAGAATTTATTTTTTAATCTAACTTTTCCATAGTTTTTAATTGAATTTATACGATTGAGTTTAGTCATTGAATATAGTTTTATTTATTAGGTTCTAAATTTATAATGAATTGGATTATCTCTCGAGTAAAGTATCTCCGGGTAGAGGGACTAAGGGTCATACTACCTACTTATCTAGAGACATATTCCTTTTTTTAAAGGTTGGGTCCAAAGCCTCATTTATTATTAAAGAAAATCAAAGGCCTATTTAACTGGGTAGAGGGTGACCCATTACATAGCCCGAAGGTTAATGGGGTTGGTTATCTATCACTCCAGGCTTACTCATGTGGATATGTTCAATCTCATATAATTATAAACCTTTTAATAATATTTTCTTGTACATTATTCATATGATACATCTAGATATGTATGAAATTTTTTGACATATAATTTTTGGTGAGTAACATAAACAACTGTGATGTGTAAAGAGTTACCCATCAATATGGTTTGGACATATTTATTTGGTGGATGGGATATGATTCCAAACTATAGTAATAGAATCATGAATACATAAAGTGAATAAAATTAGATTATACGGTGAGATTAAAATCCCATTTAAACACTAAGTATTAGATTTCTTTAAAAAAAAGAACTTATCAAGACCTCGATCATTCAAATGGGTAGGTTATGCCTTCGTAGGGAACCCCTGAATTATCTTGTATAAGGAAAGGAAGTGATATATAATAGTGGATCATCCTTGGGTATGTTCTTCCTATGAATGGTTCCCTAGGATTTTATTTTGTTAGTCTATTCCTGGTACCTTTTTGGGTTACCATTAGCTGGGAAACCATTGATAATACCAAAGGAACAGAGTTGAGTTTATTCATATGATGGATTGGAATAAGGTTTTTCTTCACAGCTATTCAAGAATAATAAATGATATTATTGGGACAATTCCCTACCCAAATAATTATGTTATGAGAGTAACTGCCTAAATAACTAATTACTTAGTGAAATATAGATCTTGGATCACTAATAGATATAATGAATTTAAAAAATAGTTCATCGTTTTAGTGGAAGCCCATTCAATAAATCCCTTATTAAATGGTTAATAAGACATGATACTCATCTGATAAAATATTTTTTTGTAGATAATATCATCATCATCATCAAGTTAAACATTGTAATTAATCCTTGAAAAATAAAAACATAATGAAAGTATCTCTTAAAATTCATAAATTAAGAAAAGTTATTAAGAAATATTGGTGATTTAAGAAAAGTTATTAAGGAAAATTATATGTGTTAGAAAAATTCCTTCTTTAGTAACCAAGTGTTTAAATTATTCAATAAGGGAATCCAGATGCATATAGAATCATATAGTGACTCATTCAAGGTTTCAATGGCATTTAGTGAAAACATTTTGGTTCAAGATAGGGAATTTATCCTATTTTCTTCTGTGGAAAGGTCAGAAAATATGATTTAATTCAAAAAGGATAACATGATATTATCAAAGTGTTAATAATGGGTGAATTGGGCATATGTTGTCTAGATTATGGTACTGTATGGATAGTCTAAGTGCGTAAATGTTCAGAAAATAATAAGAAAAATTTGGTTGAAAGGTTCAAAAAATTTCTTCAAGAATCCAATCAAGGTCATTGAAACTTTGGGTTGTCAAGAATGATGAATAATAGTTCCATATTATTGGATTATATAAAATACGTAAAGGAGATTATAAAAATTGATTTAATTTCAATGTTAGGTGTGGATTATATAGAAATTAATTCCTTTATTTTGAATGGTATGTGATACTGAATGTATATTTTACAAAGTGTTTTAAATATGTAGGATTTCAAAATCAATGGAATAATTGATTGAGATTATAGATTATATTTACGAGATGAGGTAAATAGTTACCACGTCTAGGATTTAAATGTAAATGATGTTATCAAGATAAAATTAATCCATGTAAAATAAGTGTATCTTTATCTAATTTCTCATATTTGATAAGAGAAAATGTTCGATAATAATGATTTATTATTAATCACATGAGATTATTAATTGAATATGAATGGTTAATGATTTATCAATTTATATAAGATGTTTTTTGAGGAATATTTTGATAAAAGTGTTTATCTAGCTATTTTTTAAAATATATGGGAAGTTTTTCTTTCTACACATTGATGGTATATTTTAATAAAGTATTGTTTTAAGTTAAAAAAAATCAAAAACTCTTAGAATACCATATATAATTTTTAAATAATAGTTTATTTTTTTAATATTCATTCCGGAAGAAAATAAATTATATTTCCTAACACGAAAGGGTTTGTATGTCTTAGTAAAATATTCTCAAAATATTATGTCATTGAAGAGTATAGTGAGAGTATGTTTGGACTTAGAGAAACTCAAGATTAACCAAAAAATAATTACACCATTCTAAGTTTTAAGTTAATTATACTTAATATCTAAAGAGAGTTAGGAGGTATTAGTAAACAATAATGTAAGTAGTTAAATAATTTCAAGGATAGAGTTATATGGGATAGTTTTCCAAGGATGATGATGATTTTAAGTAGAAAATAGAAGTTGACACTGTAACATTTGACATTGTGAAGTTAAGAAGTTTGAATATGTTTTGTTTTTAAATATTTAAGAATATGATTCCTAATATCACCATTATTTAAACTAGATTACTTTATAGATGTTTCTCACAAAAGAGTTTAGTGGAAGGGTTTTATCAACTGGTCTCATTGAGATGTGACATGGATTACATATGATGGGATGTTTCAAAAAACCTATAAAGTGTAGAAATATAAGGATGTTCAAGTAGTTTAACATATATGATATGATAAAATGGTACTTATTTTGGTTTTATTAAATAGTATTAAAGATTTAAAGAATATTAAAATGTATCATATTAAAGGAAACATATTTTTTAAAATTCATTCATATTGGATTCATAAATGTATGAATAGATATACCTTTTGTGAAGTGTAATGGTAATTTGCCTCTCAATGTATGAATTTCAGTTTATCCCTAACTAATGTTTCTAATGGATTATTATAGGTTATGATGAAATTTTAAGGTTAGTTTAAGAAAGAATCTTATATAGATATAATAAAATATTATCATGAAGCATAATATAGAGAATATGATTCATTGTGTGCACCCGATGTCCAACTAAGTACACAACATTGAGTGTCATACATATGTCTTTGGTATACTAGCAGTTCATGGATAATATTTAAGTCCCCAATAACATAGGTTGTGAAGATACTTAGAATTTGAATATAAATATTTTTATACCCTACTTACGCAAGTATACATATTGCCTTATATAATATGGGTGGTTATTGGATATGTTGATGATCATGTAATTAGTTAAAGATTAACCAATATGGGATTTTTTCTCTTGTATGATGAGTATAACATCTTGTCCCTTTATTGAGATAGACTGTAGGAGTGTGCAACTACACCTAGATATTATATATCTATCCTTATAAGGGACATGTGATGTGATTTTCCATTAGGATAAATGACAGGTGATGTATTTATCAATCGGTTCGGTCTACACTCAAAGAATCAAGAAAAAAATATCTTGCTATATGGGATTGAAATGATCTGTGTCCCATAGTCTCTCATTATCTTAGACAAAGGAAAAAAATATGTGAATGAACATTTGCATCAGATATAGATTGGTGGAAACAGGTATAGAGAAATATGTATTTGATGGAGATCATTCCAGATCCCTTTATAGCTTGAGTAGCATTAAAACTTTACTTGAGGACACTCTTTTCATAGATATATGGATCCATATATTCACATTTATTGTAAATGCTATAATGTTTAGTGGGGTTATACTTTGTGGTTGGATAAATGAGGATTAAGTTTAACTTTTAAAGATACTCTAAAAATTATTTATATTTAATAAAAAAGTGTTTTGAATGTGTATTCACATGGTATTACATTTTATGTGATACTAAGTGATGTTAATGATAGATTTAAAAAAGATTTTAGAAGATATCTAAAAGGTTTTGTTGATATGGTTCCATAATTAATTGTATATGATACAATATAAGGTGAAATTGAAAAAATTCTAATAGGATTTAGTTTAAGCGGGATATTTAAGGAGATATAACATAAATACATATTTATATATGATATATTTATGGGTTTTATTTCAAATTGTATGAAAATTTTGGTTTGAATTCATAGGGTATATTATTTCATGTGTGATGAACACCTGAATCCTTCACCCATTTAAGATATCCTTAAATGAAATCATTTCATATTTATATGAAATGTATAGGGAGTAAATATATTCATACATTCATGAGAAGGCCATAGAATTTATTCAGGTGTTTCATCGCATGAATAACTGAGAGGATATTTAATAAGAATCCTTGATTTTATATTTAAATTCTTCCATATGATGGAAGTGTATAGAAAATTTCATTAAACATGGATAAACCTCCCTAAACCCATTTTTCTCTTTCTTATTCTTCATTTTCATGATGAGAAGCTATCCCATTATGGTATAAAGAATAATCCTTCATGTGAAACATGTAATTCAGATTATCCCATGGATAAACCATAGAGTTGGTATTCTTTTTCCACTCAATAATCTTTATCAACCCCATGCAATAGTGTTTGAATATGATTCAAATGATATTTGATGTACAATAATCTTATTTAAATTAGTTATCCGTTTTTTTATTTTATACACAATTTCATATTTCTACCATTGAGATCCTCAATCAAAGGGTTTTAGTCGATTCTACATCATCTTATAATTGTTATTAGAATCTGACAAAATCCTTCACCTACACGACAGGGATACATGGTTAGATTGACCGAGAGAGGGAGCTAGCCTGGTAAGCTCGTATACACCTCACAGGATATCTAGGAGAATAACCATATATGAGGTAAGTTCGTATACCTCTATGACCAGGTCGAGCTGAAATGAATGACCCATCAATTCCTTCCAACCTATTGATAGAGTGGGATATAGTGTTGGTTTAACCCGTGCCAATCATTTCTTGGTAGGGATAGACCTCAGATTTCTTACCAGTGAAGATAACTCATCATAATATTCCAATTTTCTTTCCATATAGTGAGAGAGAAGTTTCTTGAACCTGATTAGTCTACTAGCTAAGACCACCCCCTCATTTTATCCTACCCCTAATACAAACCCTAATGGAATAGGGTTTTTTAGGGAGGTGAGTGGAGTTAACCACTAGTGGTTCAGACTCATTGTGTATCATTTCTAGCTAGGGATAGTGGATTAATGTCATACTCGGGGGTTTATATCAAAGGTAAGGGTCAGGGGAGGGATTTAGAAGCTGTGAATTGACTAGTCCCTTGCCTTCGATTCTCCATTACCTCCCTTGATCGACCTCCACATGGAAAATGATAATAATAATAATAATAATAATTTATAATTCCTGATTTTTATGGGGATAAACATGTCCGGAATGGAGAAACAATTTAGGCATCATGATGAATGAAGCAAAAATGAAATAATTTACCTTACCTCTAGTTGGATCTTTGATTCCTCAATGTTCGTACTTACTTAGGGTTCCACTACCAATTCCTTAAAGAATTATCCCTTTGATCTTTAATTATTTTCTCTATAATACTATGATTAAAATTTTTATTTCCAAAATCAGTTTTGAGGATAATTGGGAAACCATACAAATTCAATGCTGAGAGCTTTAGGAAAAGTAAGAAATCACAAAGTCATTAATAGTGAGATTATAGATATTGGAATTGCTTACCTGATATATCCCCCAATGAAGGGCATGTGCCTTTGTATCCAGATAATCTTTGACAAGGTATTCAAAGTAGTTGACAATCTTTTCCCATGTTTGGATGTACTCCTCTTCATTGATTTTCCTTTCGTTAAAGCCGCGTGCTAAAAGAAGGTCTTGTTTGTAGATCTAGTCCATTTGATTTTTGCTGAATTCACCTTGAATATCCCTCTCTGAAATTCTCTTCTCCTCCTCCTCTGAGGCCATGAGCTTAATGTACTCTTCTTGCATTTCTTCATTTGAGAATATAAGTATCTCTTGAAGTTCTTTCCCATTTTTATCATCCACCATTCCCAACTCCTCCCCCTACTTTTTTATTTTAGGATATCGACTCTAAATTTGTTGTTTTACTTTTTGAAGAAACATTCTCTTATTACTACCCTGAACCTGGTCCACAGTTGCATCGACCATCACCTTAGACTTACTGGATGACCTTGTCTCTATCGGCTTTGGAAGTTGAGAATAGTCCTTCTGGCCTTTGGATTTATTCCCCTTAACCACAACCCAACCCCCTGTATCACTATTCCCCTTAATACCCATCTTATTCCTTGGACTATGAATCCCTCTGACTTGAGTTCCCTCCTCAAAATCCATAGAGCAATCCACCAAGATTTGACTAGAGAGATCATCCTCATAATCAGGCTCAGATAAAAGAGTGGAATGCACTACCACTGCCTCTTGCATCTCCTGCCCCAGGACCGGCCAAAGCACATGTTTAGACCCTTCCTCATCCAACCCATCAAAATTATTACATAACATTAGATATGAATTACTCCTCTTGGGCCTCCTCAAAAGCTTTGACTCCTCGTTCAGGTGTGACTCTGGGGACCCACACCCCTTTCCACCATTTGGCACACCCTCATAAGGAATATGAAGCACCGCTATAGGTCGATTAGCACTGTCAGAATGCAAAACCCCTGCATAGAAGATAAAACTCCCCACAACCATATCCACCGAAGGGGAATGCCTCCGGGGCTGTGTACTAGCTAGATCATTCCTTAGAAACATAAATATATCATAGACCCTAAGTTCATCCAACACATTATGAGAAGTCTTTGCTAGAATGGGGTCACTA
The DNA here is from genome assembly GCA_963277665.1 of Viscum album. Classification (NCBI taxonomy): domain Eukaryota; kingdom Viridiplantae; phylum Streptophyta; class Magnoliopsida; order Santalales; family Viscaceae; genus Viscum; species Viscum album. Next base: position 2,629,091 of record CAUJRU010000040.1, read on the forward strand.
TCGACCATAGGATTATTAGACGAGGGAAGACCCAGACCCTCCTGATCAATTGCAGTCCCCTGAGTTTCTGTTCTTACCTCATCTGTCGTCTAATCTTTTCCATGAGGAAACACTTTCTTGATCGAACACCCATTATGAAAAATAGCAGCAACATGTCTTAGCTGCCCACATGACCCAAAATAGTCAGTACACAACTCGAAGAAAACTTCTTGTTCCCACCGAAACTCTTCTCCAACTATTATCCACACCCAGTCCACTATAACCTTGAATACATCTACCTCCACCCAAATTGGGGGGAAAATAAGATGGATCACGACCTCTATTCTACCGTCAAAGCATAATTAGCGACCAACAAGGTTTCTGAGTAACCACAAAGTAGAATTATTTTGGAAGGGAAGCGGGATATTAGGGAAGCTTGCCCATATCGCAACAGTTGCAGCATCTCGCTTCATATGGAAATCGAACGTCCACCGGAGAAGATTGAAGAAACTCCTATTGCATTTGTGAGGATCCTGGGACCATGCAATAATCAAATCCCTCATCGACACAAATCTGATCATAAAATGCTTTTTGTCAAGAAGCCCCACCACCGCATGATCTTCTAAACCCCACGATCCAGAAACAAAATGATCAAACTCATCCACTGACAGACGGTGATGAAGGAATCAAGCCACCAATATTATATTGAAGAGATCCAAATAATGATTAGACTCCGACAATGAGATTGGAACCTGAGGTGATCCTTGGAACAGATCAAGGACTTTCGGGCCAACCTGGATCTCAGGAAAAGAAGGGAGAAACTATGGATTTGAGAAGGGTATAAATGCATCTGGGTGATCTTTTGCAGAGTCTAGAAGTAGAGAACCTCCCCCCTCTAGCGGGGAGGGGGATCCAAGATCTTGACCATCAGGCCTAGGGCATCGCTGGAAGGGAGGGGAGGGGGAAGAGTTTCATTATGCCTTTTTTTCACATATTTATCTCTCTAATTAGGGGTTATGGTGAATACTAAATAACCATAATTAGAGGAGTTATAGATGAATTTATAGTGGATAAATTGGTTTAATCGGTATTTATGTTTAAAATCCAGAGACTGGCCTAATTCGGGGCCAGAAATACAATCACCAATTTCAACACCCCTAGGGTAAACCCCCATCCCATGTAAAACTTTGGGGATGAAATTTCCATCCTAGCCTCTATTTAGAATATATCTATTCTTGAATGTATGTGATAAAAAATATTTAATTAAATAAATACTAAATGAAACCTTTAAATTCAATACCCGTAGAATCTCACCAAACTTTAATCTAAATGTAAACACAATGGAACCCTCAGAAAAATTTCTGATGTCATTGTTGACACCTACCAAATGGGAATTGGAAAACTCACAAAGGAATAAATACTTAAATATGAGTTTTATTTCCCCTACAAAAGAAAAGTAAGAATAATATGTTAGAGACCTATGGACCGTGTGAAACTTTAAGAGACTCGCAATAATTTGACCATTATAAGGTTACACGAAGTCTCCATGCATAGAGAAGAACCTATAGAGGATCGTGAAGATACCACTTTCAATGAGTTCCTTTTCTTCTGAGAAGTTTATCCCAACAACTAGTAAACACATAGGTGGCAGCCAGATGATCTCCCATAGGCCACACGGGTTGTCGGCAATAAGCACCTGGAGATCAAAATTATAAATCCTATGAAAATGGGAAGAATACTTCCCAAAATGTGGATACCCAAAGAAGTCATAATGTTCACGTGACTCTTCACCATTGGGAAGGGTAATTATGCTACGCAATTGCTAAGAAAAATTGCAAGACCCGTGAGCATTTATAAAAAACAAAGGAAATAAATGGGAATGAGGTGGGAGTTACTCATGCTCACTAAAAGACATGTGTTGCACCCCTAGAAAGACTCAAGGAACTATATACCACTAGATACATGTCTGAATCATCTACTGGAGTCCCTTTGTATGGTATCCAACCTTTTTATTATATAAATTTTCATTACATTTTACAAAAAAGAATTTTTAACGTCTAGTGTTTTGGAAATTAGGAAAAATAAAACATGAAAACTTAAAACACTCATTTAAAACCCCTTGAAAAGCTTTTTCAAAAGTTCATCTAATGTAAAATTACTATATCTCACAACACTAAGACATACATCAAAGGAAAGTGTGAGAAAAATGACCTATAAGGAAACCAAGGGAATCAGTTTACTTGTGATATCAATAAGAACTTTATGAAAATCATAAATACATGAGAAAGAGAAGTAGAGGAAAAACATAATAAAAATAACATGAACCATAACATGAATATATAGATAAAACATTTAATTTAGACATTCATGAACATATCTCCATGTTTCATCCCCAAGGTGTCATAAATGTTATCATGGTTATGCCCCAAGGTATCGTGAAACTTGTTATCTCTAGATATTAAATTCTTTACCCAATACAATAGAGAGCAATCAGGGAGCACCCTTAATATTCCTTTTTCATGTGACCCACATATATCATAATCATACATTCCACAAATAATTCAAATAGAATAAATTAAATGGGTTTCATATCAAAGTCGAGACATTTTAAAAAGTGGGTAAAGACAAGTTCATTATGTAATTTATAACCCAATGAAAGGGAGTGAGGGTTATATGTATGAAAATTCCATAATAAAATAGATAAATTTTATTTATTGATAAATACCACTAGAAATGAAAAAATATTTGGTTACTAACATAAATAAAACAAGAGAATTTCGTGAGAAAGAGAGAGAGAGATTTTGAGACGATAATTCTGCAGCATAACAACAATATAACATGGTTTTAGAAAATAATAAAAAGAGAGGGGAAAAGGGTATCCCATCCATAAATTAATTATTTTATAGTATAGGGACATAATAAAGTTGAAATAAGCTCATGGTGTGAATATTTGAATGACATACCACATGAAAAGGAAACTTGAAAGAAAAGAGAAAATGTTATTTCTTTTATGAACATTCGGCAGCCTAACGACGTCACTTAAAAATTCAAAAAAACAATTGATGAGAGTGGAGAGGGTATCTCATCATTTTGAATTTAAATTTAAATTAATAATTATATATAATAACATGCCCCAACTTAATAAGATGGAAACTAGAATACATAACTTAAAGGAAGTCGTGTCTTAAAAGAGGAGGGTGAAAGGTTCCCTTACCTTGAAGAGTAACTTCAGAAGCTTGAAAGTTGTGACCTTGGGGGATTGAGGGAACCTTGTTAGGAATACATGGGAGGTAAAAATACTATTACTACATTGAGGTAGAATTTGGAATGAAATTAATGACGGAATGGGTTGTTATTTATATCAAAAGTGGGGGAATATTTAATTAATTTCGAAAGGACACCTCATTGGTGGTATTTACAAAAGCATGGGATTACCCATGGTATTTTCCCATGGTAATGGCCACTTGTGACACCTCAAAACATATATTAATATTCAAAAGTCTTCCAGAATTATTACATCATTATTACCTCATTAACGATGTCATTAAACACCCGAAACTCAAAATGGTATTTTTTCTATTCACCGAAAAACAAAACATTTTATAAAAATATCATAAATTCACCATAACCGAATATCAATGCTATGAAATCAAAAATGAACTCCATTATATGAAAATAATTTTCTAAATATTCTTAATTTATTTATTAAATAAAATTTTTATTTATTTAAAAAAACAACTTTAAAACTATAACTTGTTTTGTAACACCTTGAAAAAGTAATCAAGGTCCCGTAAAATTATTGTATAACCATAAGAAAATAAAGTAACAATTTATGATTAAATTTAATGAAAATAAATTTCCATTTAAAATTACTAAATTAATTATAAAATTGTAAATAAAATATTTAGGACATAAAAAATAACAAAACCTATACTATGATCGTTTTTTCACTTTTGAGATATCTAAATTGTATTTATAAATTCATGGGTGAAGTTTCTATTTTTTTGGCTGATTCACTATTAATTACTATTCATAAGGGTATGTTACTATTCATACATTACTATTCACTAAAAATTAAGTTTATTTAATTAGATTCTAAATTTCTTACTGGTCACAATTGTAGAAGAACATTTTTTGAAAATAATTTTACATTATCAATTATTTAAGGTATACATAAATATTTTAAAATACCATTCTTCCAAAATTCACTAATAAAAATGAACATCTATAAATTCATCATATATTTATATTTAAAATTCAAAAAATTAACCATAATAAGAAAAAAAATATTTATAAAAAGGATTACACAAAGAAATTAAGGCCTCATTACATAGCCCCTTATAACACCCACATAGGACCTAAGTGTAAGGTGTGTAATGGTGATCGAGTCATGGGGCGGCTCAAAAAACATTTCCTGATTGGTGATTTCTATTAGCTTGAACTTCTCTCAAAGGAAATTTTGTTCAAGTTTCACATTTGGAAGTTCGGCTAGGGCTCGGTCCAGAGAAAATCCTATATATGCTACCTCCTTTCCAAGCTCTAACAGATGGGCTTCATACAGACTGAGTCTACTAGATGAGGCTATCAACTCTTATTTTTTTGCATTAATTAACCAAAATCACTTGTATTTATAAATTATAATCGTAACATTAATAGTTTATTTTCCAATAGTCATATTGGCCAATGGTCATATAACAGTCCAAACCCAATTGTATCATTTTAATTATACTCACTCCATTAATTAAAGTATGTAGTTTTGTTGAGTATAAAATAAAATAACACATAAATTTAGGAAACTAATATTATTTAAAAGTTCAGGTCGTTACATTCTTCCCCCCTTAAGAAATTTTGTCCCCAAAATTTTAACTCATACCCTTTGATGAGAAAATATGGGGGTACTTATGACTCATAGACTCCTCTAGTTCCCACATGGCTTTTTCACATTTGTGTTTCTTCCATAACACCTTAACAAGGTGGGTAGTCTTGTTGTGTAGAACCTTGTCTCTATGATCCAGGATCTCCAATGGCTACTCCTCATAAAATAGGTCATGTTCCAGTTGTACCACCTCTGGATTTAGTACTTGTGAGGGGCCATGAAAGTACTTCCTCAAGAAGGATACATGGAAGACATCATGAACTTGTTCTAGATTTGGAGGAAGTGCAAGCCAATTGGCTAATGCTCCCATGCGATCAAGGATTTCATAGGGGCCAATGTACCTTTGTTCGAGATTCCATTTCTCCCCATACCTCATGACTCTCTTCCAAGGTTAAATTTTAAGAAAAAGTTTTTCACCAACATCAAACTCCAATTCCCTTTGATGGTTGTCGGCATAGCTCTTTTTCCAACTCTGAGCAGACTTAATGTATTGTTGGATGGTATGAACCTTTTCTGCCATCTCTTGCATAAGATCAGGCCTAATAAGCTTTCTCTCCCCAACTTCATCCCAATAAGTAGGAGTTCCACACCACTTCCCATATAGAGCTTCATAGGGTGCCATTTGAATGCTCTAGTTGAAGCTATTGTTGTAAGAGAACTCAACTAATGAGAGATATTGATCCCATACACCTTTAAATTCCATTGACCATGTTATCAGCATGTCCTTGTGTGTCTGAATAGTCTTTTTATATTGGCCATCAGTTTGGGGTGATAGGTCATACTGAAATTTAATTCAGTGCTCAGATCATGTTGAATACTTCTCTAAAAGTTTGATTTCAACCTTGGATCATGATTAGATACAATAGAAAGTGTAAATCCATGCAGCCTTACCACTTCCTTAACATAAATCCTAGCAATTTGAACAGGATAGAAATCTTACTGAATGGAGATAAAATGGGAAGTCTTGGTGAGATGGTCCACAATAACCCATATCGCATTGTTTCCTTTGGAAGTTCTTGGGAGAATGGTGATGAAGTCTATAGTGATATTACCCCAATTCCATACTGGTATGGGTAGTGTTTGCAATACCCCTATAGGAATTTGTTGCTCCGCCTTCACTTACTGACATATCGGGCACCTCAAAGTGTAGTCAGCAATCTCCCTTTTCATATTATCCCACCAATAATGATCACGAAGGTCTCTATACATTTTCATGCTTCCTTGATGTATAGAGAATGTAGAGCTATGAGATTCATCCACCAGCTCTATTTTTATTTCCAAAATAGATAGAACACATAGTCTTGTATGAAATTTAAGTACACCTTATTGATCGATATTGACTCAGGAAACATCCCATCATTCACATCCTCAAACTTCTTCTATAACAAAGTATCTTCTTTCTGATCTTTCTTGATCTTTTCTAGTAATGATGGTTGAGAAATAATTTGGGTTAGGGTTGATGATGTCCCTTCCCTTTTAATTACCATGTCTAGCTTTACTAGGTCATTGATCAAAGGATCTATTTGAATCCACATCATGGAAAGAACAACTGGGTCTTTTCTTATTAATACATTAACAATTTTTTTGGCTCTTCCGGGATGATAATAAATTAAAAAATCATAGTCTTGGAGAAGTTCCAACCTCCTCATCTACCTCATGTTCAATTATTTTTGTGTGAAAATATAATTCAAAATTTGATGGTCTGTGTATATATCACATTTATCCCCTTAATGATAGTGCCTCTATATCTTCAGAGCAAAAAAACCGTAGCTACCTCCAGATCATGCGTAGGATAATTCTGCTCATTAGTCTTCAACTGTCGAGATGCATAAGCAATAAATTTGTCATTTTTCATGAGGATTCACCCAATTCCTTTCATAGATGCATCACTAAAAATAAAAAATCCTTATCCACTTGAGGGAAATGTTAACAAATGTGTAGTAACCAATCTCTTCTTCAGCTCATGGAAACTTTCCTCACACTCTTTTGTCCAGATGAATTTGACCCCTTTTCGAGTTAACATGGTTAATGGATAAGAAAATCAGGAAAAGTTTTTCACAAACCTCCTATAATATCCCTCTAATCCAAGGAAACTATGAATCTCAGTTATTGTTGTAGGCTGAGGCCACTTCTCTACAACTTTGGTCTTTGTAGATTCAACTATGATTCCTTCTTTGGTAACAATTTTTTCTAAGAAAGCAACCTGTTGTAACCAGAATTTTCATTTGATGAAATTTCCAAAAATCCTCTTCTTCCATAGAGTTGGAAAAATTATCCTTAAATGATCCTCATGATCCTTGAAAATTTTGTAATATATCAAGATATCATCACTAAAAACTGCCACAATGTTATGAAAGGTAGTACTTAAAGATTCTATTCATCAAATACATAAAAATAGCTGGTGAATTAGTAAGTCCAAATGGAATAACAACAAACTCATAATAGCCATATCTTGAACAGAAGTTAGTTTTTTGAATTTCTTCTTTATTAACCCTCAATTGATGATAACCATATCAAAGATCAATCTTAGAGAAGAATTGACCCCATGAAGTTTTCAAATAAGTCAGCAATTCTTGGTATAGGGTATTTATTCTTCACTGTGATTCCTTTTAGTTCTCTATAATCAATTCATAGCCGCATCGATCCATCCTTCTTCTTCACAAAGAGAACTGGTGATCCCCAAGGAGACACACTCAGTCAGATAAACCCCTTCTCCAAAAGATCTTGGAGTTTCTTCTTTAATTCCTCCAGCTTCACATTTTCCATCCTATATGGGGTATTTGATATAGGATGAGATATAGGTAAAAGTTCAATGGAGAAATCCACCACTCTTTTTGAGGGAGGTCAGAGTAACTCCTCAGGAAATACTTCAATGTATTCCTTGATGATGGGTACATTTTTTATCCTTATACTCTCATTTGCTTCTTCTTCTTCAATAATCATCTTCATAAAGAAGTATATAGGAGGTTCTTCTAGAAAAATATCTGGTTGAGATATCTCTCCTTGTAAGATAACTGTAGGTTTCCCATTCAAGACTACTAAGATTTCCTTTCTTCTGCATTTCATGTTAGCATTATACTTTCAGAGCCAGTCCATCCCTAGTATAATGTCGAATTCCAGCATGGGAATGACTACTAGATTTTTGATAATATTGAGCTCAATAAAGTAAATACTAGAGATCTAAACACTGACAATGATTGGATAATCCCACCAGGATTCTTGACTGATAACTCTACTTTTAGAAAATCGGGGGTTGATTCTAAATTCTTTGCAAACATGGATAAAATAAAGGAATATGTTGAACCATAATATAACAAATTACTTGCTAGCTTTGCGAGAATAACAAGAGTACCTGACACCACATCATTTAGCACTTCAACTTCATCTATAGTGATTTCAAACGTACGAACTTGTTCCCTTGTCCGTTGTTGAGGCGGACGGTGATTCCCCTTCACTGTCCTTGGATTTGGAAAATTATTGGCAAAGTTTCCAAGTTGTCCACACTTATATAATTGGACATCAGGTAGGTAATTCATCATCTTTCCCTTGTCATTAGTGTTGGGAAGTTGGGTCTTCACCTCACTATGACAATTCTACGCAATATGGCCATCTCTTCCACACCTGTAGCACTTCCTGCTCCAGTTAAAGGAGTTCCCCGAGTACTTCTTCCCACATTTATTACATGTGGGATGTTTCACTTTATTGAATTATCTTCCCTGATCTAAGTTCCTCCTTAATCTTAGATCTATCGATCTCTTCTTGTCATCGGTTTTATGAGACCACTGTGTCTCAGAAAAATCCAGTTCAAATTTCATTGCACTCTGCATTATGTCCTCATAACTGTCATAGTCTCGGTTGGCTAGATTTTTTTCGGCAGATGAGGACTTAGTACACCAAAGAATCTATCAACCTTCCCAATATGATCCATAAAAAAACTTTATGTATAATGGGAAATTATGGTGAATTTTATCTTATAGCTACTCACAGATTAATTCTCCTTTTGCTTCAGCTCAAGAAACTTCTTCTCTATTCTTGTTCTCATGGAACAAGGGAAATACTTACTGAAGAATATCCCTCTAAAATCTTCCCACTCCATAGCTTCAACATCCACTCTTTTCCTCATGTTTTTAATTAGTTTCCACCACTGATCATCTTCTCCCTCTAAGTGATAGATAGCCAGGGTGACATTCTCTTTCTCTAAACAACAAAGTACAGAAAAGATCTTCTCTATAGAGTTGATCTACTATTCATAAATCAATGGGTCAGTCGATCAACAGAAGGTTTGTGGTTATTGATGCATAAAGGATTCAACATAATATTGTACCATTCCTGGTGATATCGGTCTCTCAACATGATTAAAGTTATTTCTCATAACTTGAGTCAGTTGTTTCATCATTCGCATGAATGTTTACATTCCGGCTTCAATCAGAGGGTCGTCAGTGCATGGTCCATTGCGGTCACCATTTGAACGGTTCCTCATATTTATCACCATTTTCTAAAATAATAAAACCTTTATTAGAAACTTATTTTATTTACAATTATTTTAACTATAAATGATTTTCTATCTTAAAAAATCATGCTTAAACAATTAAATTTCTTTATAAATCCTTCATAATGATTCATAAAATGAATTTGATTGACCAAACATGTCCCCCAGTAGTGTCAAACCAAGAGTGTAGAAAGGCCTGTTGTTGTGTACCAGGATACCCCGAGTCAAGCCTGAAACTCCTTGTCCGAGTTTTTACTCCTAGGTACATCTGTTCCAGATCCACATCCACTTGTTCGTATCCAGACTGGGATTTATTTGTTCAAAAACAACTTACTTAATATTTCACCTAAGTACTAGGAAGTTTTCCTTTATTTAAACTTTTATATAGGTTTATTACTATAGTTTTCATATCCTAATTTACATAAATAACTAAACAATCCTTTTATACCAACAAGGGCATCCTTCCTTTTTATTACATAACTCTTCATTACATTTTACAAATAGAGGATCCTTAAAGTTAGTGTCTTAGAAATCAGGAACAATAAAAAATGAAAACTTTAAACACTCTTTTAAATCCCCTTCAAAAGCTTCTTGAAAAGTTCATCCGATGTAAAATTACTACATCACACAACCTAGAGACATGCATGAAAGGAATGGGTGAGCAGAAGGCCCAGTAAGGAAAGCAATGGAATCAGTTTTCTAGGGATGTGAATAAGAACTTGATGAAAAACGTAAAGAAATGAACAATGAAATTAGGGGCATAACATAATGAAAATAAATTTAACCATAAAATGAATATGTGGCTACAAAATTTAATTTATACATTCATGAACATATCACCAAGGTTCATCCCCAAGGTGTTATAAAAATTACCAATGTTATTCACCAAGGTATCGTGAAACTTGTCATATCTAGAGATTAAATTCTTTACCCGATGTATTGGATTGAAATCAGGGTGCACCCTTAATATCCCTTTTTCATTTGATCCATATATATAATAATCTTAAATTACATAAAATAACCCAAATAGAATAAAATAAATGGGTTTCATATCAAAATCGTGACATTTCAAAAAGTACTTCAAAATAAGTTCATTATGACATTTATAACCCATAGAAAGGGAGTGAGGATTATATGTATGTCAATTCCAGAATAAAATAGATAAATTTTATGTCTTAATGAATACCTCTGAAATTGAAAATATATTTCGGTATTCACATAAATAAAACAAGAGAATTTCGTGAGAAAAAGATAGAGATATTTTGTGACGAAAATTCTGCAGCATAACGACTATATAATATGGTTTTAGAAAATAATAAAAAGAGAGGAGAGAAGGGTATACAATATATAAATGAATAATTTTATAGTATAGGTCTAGAATAAAATTCAAATAAGATCATGCTGTGAATATTTGAATGACATACCAGATAAAAAGGAAACTTGGAAGAAAAGAGAAAATGTGATTTCTTTTATGAAAATTCAGCAGCCTTATAGAGACACTTAAAAAATATAAAATCAATTGATGAGATTGGAGAGGGTATATCATAATTTGGAAATTAAATGGACAGTAATAATGATATATAATGACATACCACAACATAACAATATGGAAACTAGAAGACATAACATAATGGAAGTCATGACTTAAAAGAGGAGGGTGAAAGGTTCCCTTACCTTGAATAGTAACTTCGAAAGCATCAAGGTTAGGACATTGGGGGGCTTGAGGGAACCTTGGGAGGACTCCTTGGGAGGTAAAAATACTAAAACATTGTTGAGGAGTAATTTGGAAGGAAATTAATGAAGGAATGGGTTGGTATTTACAGCAAAAGTGAGGGAATATTTAATTAATTTCCAAGGGACACCTCATCGGTGGTACTTACAAACCCATGGGATTTCCCATGGTATTTACCCATGGTAATGGCCACTTGGGACACCTCATAACATATCATACTATTCAAAAGTCGACCAGAATTATTACATCATTATTACTTCATTAATTATGTCATTAAATACCTAATACTCAAAACTTTATTTTTACTATTCACAGAAAAACAAAATATTTTATAAAAATATAATAAATTCACCCTAACCTAATATTGATGCTCTGAAATAAAAAATGAACTCCATTTTATGAAAATAATTTTCTAACTATTTTTAATTTAATTTTTAAATAAAATTATTATTTATTAAAAAAAATATAAAACTATAAATTGTTTTGTAACACCTTTAAAAAGTAATCAAGGTCCCATAAAATTATCATATAACCATAAGAGAATAAAGTAACAATTTATAAATACATTTTACAAAAAATACATTTCCATTTTAAATTAGTAAATTAATTATAAAATTGTAAATAAATTATTTATGACATACACAAATACCCAAACTTATATTATGATCTTTTTTACACTTTTAAGATATCTAAATTGTATGTATACATTCATGGGTGATGTTTCTATTTTTTGGCCGATTTAATATTCATTACTATTAATTACTATTCATAATGGTATGTAACTATTCATACTTTATTATTCACTAATAATTAAGTTGATCTTATTAGACTCTAAATTTCTTACTGGTCACAACTGTAGAATACAATTTTTTGAAAATAATTTCACATTATTAATTATTTAAAGTATACAAAAATATTTTAAAATACCCTTTTTCTAAAATTCACCAATAAAAAAGAACATCTATAAATTCATCTTATATTTATATTTGAAATTCAAAAATTTAACCATAACAAGAAATAACAATTTTATTTATACAAAAGGATTACACAAAGCAACTAAGGCCTCATTACATAGACCCTTATAACACCTACATAAGACCTTAGTGTATGGTGTGAAATGGTGATTGAGTCTTGGGGAGGCTTAGAAAACATTACCCAAGTGGTTATTTCTATTAGCATGAAGTTCTCCCAAAGGGGATTCTGTTCAAACTTCACATATTGATGATCGGCTTGGGCTTGGTTCAGAGCAAAGCCCAAAGATGATACCTCTTTCCCAAGCTATGGACGATGGGCTTCATACATCCCAAGTCTACTAGATGAGGCCATCAAATCTTCTTTCTGTATTAATTATCCAAGATCACTTGTATTTATAAACAATAATCGTTACATTAATATTTTAGTTTCCAATGGTCATATTGACCAACATCCATATAACAGTTGAATACCATGATCTCATTTTAATTATAATAACTTCATTAATTAAAGGATATAGTTTTGTTGAGTATAAAATAAAATAACACACAAATTTAGGAAACTAATATTATTCAAAAGTTATGGTCCTTACACATTGTCTTGTCAGCCTCATCACACAGAAATCCTTAGGCATGTTCGGGCAACCATGTCATTCCCTTCGGCTCCCTAAGGAAAAATAGATGGATTTTTCCAATGAAATGCTCACACACCCCCACTTGACCCATATCAGTCATGCGACACACCAACAAAAATAGAGTAGTTATCCCTGATATTACTCATGAAATCTCATATGACTCCCAACCTTTGTAACATGAAACAAAGGGAATAAAATAGGGAGGGGGTGGAAGCATCTCATAATCGTAAAACGCTTTTGATGTGTTAAGGAAGTTCACATCATGGTTACAACAACCCCTATCTTTATTAAAAATTTAAAGATTCTTTATTAAATAAACATGTACTTAATACAACCTATAATATTGAGGGGTCTAGTGTGTTTGGGGATTGGGAACATTACATGAAAACTTAAGACATAAAATACAATATCTTTATTGAAAACTTCTTTTACATGACCACAACATTCCTTCGTACTTAGCATTTCATGGTATAACTTGAGGACATATATAAGAAAAGGGTGAGATATAAAGAAGAATACGGGATTAAACAAAGCATAACTTGAAGAATAAAATACATGTTAGGAATTGGGAATATCAATAGAGAAGAAGAGAAACATGAATATAAATGCATGATATAACATGATTATCATAACATGGAATTGTGGAAATAACGTAAAACATTACAACATTAACGTAAAGGAATCAGGTAAAACCTTGTCCCAACATGGTTGAAAATTTTCCTAAAACGAATCTGTTAAACCCATATCATAACATGATGTATCATGATACTAAACATTACCCATTTCATTAGAGCACTCTCAGGGCACAATCATCAAATTTATTTCAATCTCATGCTTAAGTGTGCCACATAGATCATATAACATGGATTCATTCAATATCATCATTTTTTTCATGATAAAATAATGTGGAATACATACATGTAAGTACCATTCAATAATTATATGTGAATAAAGGTGAATACTCTTGATAGATAAATGAGTATGGTTTTCACTACATGATGATTTTGGCTTGGAAAATCACAGTGCAATTTCCACAGCATTACAATGTAATATGGCGATTCATAAATTTTTTTGATGAGATATAAATGGGTATATCATCATTTATACATGAAATAGATAGTAAGGTAATCATTGAACATAATATCCCAAAATATGAAATGGAATATATATGCATAATATAGAATAAATGATTGAATGGAAATAAGAAGAGAGAAATTCCTTGTGCAATTTCAGCATGGAAATGGGTGTACACAGAAGGCATTAATGGGAGATAAATGGGCCTCTAATCATTAAAAAATTAACTGGGAATTATGGGGGAGGTTATAAATCATTCTCTGAAATTTTTAATTGAAAATAAAATGGTATAAAAACATAATGAAACTTGGATAAGAATGATAAAGGAAGAAATCCCTTACTTGGATGTGTTATCCCAAAGGCATGGGAGAGGCTTGAGAGAGGATTCTTGGGAGCTTGGTTCCCCCTTGGGAGGACTCTAGAGATGGGGGTAAATAGTAGGGACGTTCTCCAATTATTTTTAGTGAAGGGATGTGGGATATTGGGTGGGTTTATATAGGAAATGAAAGGGGAATTCTTTAATATTTCACAAACTTAGGTTTTGGAACCTATATAATTAAATATTCAAAACCTCAAACCTTATCATGGTTTTCCCCTTGGTTTTTAAAAAATAGGATTGAAAAAATTATTTTATAAGTCCATTTAATTAAAATATTAAAAATTAGTGTTTATTGTGTGGAGGTGAGTCACATTATAAAAGAAATGAATTCAAATCATTAAATATATTATATATTTTAGAGGATTCACTAAGGGTTTATAAAATAATTAAACAAATATAAAATTAAATTATTTTAATTTTAAAACAAATGTTAGGCTAGGAATAACCATTATTGTATTTATTATTCCATTTTGGGGTCATTATGATGTCATAAAACACATATTTTATTTATACGGTATTTAATTTTCACCAAAAAATTTGACTGTCTCAGAAAATTATGAAAAAATCACCATTAGATAATTTCAAATTATTGATTCCAAAAATAATATTAATTTTTTAAAAAATAATTTTCAAAATATGTGAATTTTCACATTTAAAATGAAAACTGACATTTATTGGAAATTCACGTGTTTTGACAAAACCAATTTTCAAACATTAATAAAAATTACATTTGACTTCATAAAAATTATATACTCATTTATTATTCATAAAATTAATTTGATAATAATATTTTATTAAAATCTTAATTATTTTAAAATTTTATTAATTCCTTAAAATAAATTCTTTAAGGATACACATTCTATTTTATCATATAAAAAATAAAATTATTATCAAACTGATTGCCTAATCATTTAAAGATAAATCACTGATATAATCATTATAAGAAATTTTTTATAATATTATTAATAAAAACCATATTTTAATATAGTAATGTATATATTTATCAAAATTACCATTTTTACTTGAAAACTCAATTTATCATTTTTATCATTTTTTAAGAAAGACCATTCTCATAAAGTAATTGATAGAATAAGACTTTTTTTATAAAAAGGGATTACACAATAAGTAACTCATACCTTATTACATAAACCCTTATAACAGCCATATAAGACCTAATGGTAAGGTGTGTGATGGTGAAAAAATCTTGGGGAGACTCGGATGACATCGCCCGAGTGGTAATCTCTATTAACATAAACTTATCCTATAGGTGATTCCATACAAGCTTAACATGTTGAAGCTCTGGTTGGGCTTGGTCAAGAGTGAATCCTAGTGATTATACCTCCTTCCCAAGCTCTTACAGATGTGCTTTTCATGGACCAAGTCTACTGGATGAGGCCATCCTCTTCTTTTTCCGTGTTGAAAGTATTTTTTAAGAACCTTATATTTATATCAGATGTGTGATCACTGTTCAATGACTATAATATCAATGTAAATGATACATAATGGTAATTTAAACCGATAAAAAATAATAGAAAAAACAAGTTTATGTGTTTTCTATATCCATAAGGCATTAAAAGAAAGGTAAATTTATTAATAAATGTTTGGGTCGTTACAACATTCCCCCCTTCAGAAATTTCTCCCTTGAAATTTAATTTTCCCACACTAAAACAGATGAGGGGAACTTTGCCTCATCACTACTTTTGGTTCCCAAATTATTTCTTCAAACTTGTGGTTTCTCCACAACACTTTGACAAGGGGAATTTCCTTATTTTTAAGACTTTTTCCCTATGATATAAGATCTTTATTGGCTTCTATTCATATAAATGGTCATTCTTCAATGGTACCACCTCTAGATTGAGTACAAGAAATTGGTCAGGTATATACTTCCTCAAAAGTGATACACGGAATACATCATGTACTTGATATAGGTTTGGTGGGAGCGCTAGTTGATAGGCCACTACTCTAATGTGACCAAGGATCTCAAAAGGGATGATGTACCTTGGACCAACCTTTACCTTATTACAAAATCTCATCACTCTCTTACATGGAGATATGTGCAGAAAACCCATATCTCCAACATAAAACTCTAGGTCTCGTCGACAGTCATCAACATTAAATTTTTTTACTCTCATAATATTTTATGTGCTACCTGATGGTCTTAACCTTATCCGCCATTTCTTCGACCATTTCTGGACATATAATTTTTCACTCCCCAAATTCATCCCAACATATCAGTGTTCTGCACCTCTTCCCATAAAGGGCTTCATAAGGATCCATTTGGATGCTTGGGTGGAAACTGTTGGTGTTAGAGAACTCATCCAAAGGAAGATGTTGATCCCATCATCCTTTGAAGTCCATTGAGCCTGTTCTCAACAAGTCCTCAAGTGATTTGACAGTATAATCATATTGGACATCAGTTTGAGGATGATAAGACATACTAAAGTTCAGAACATTATTCAGAGCGTGTTGGATACTCTTCTAAAACTTGAAGTGGAATCTTGGATCTTGATCACATACCATCGGTAGTGGTACACCGTGCAACTTTACAACTTATCTAATGTATATCCATGTTAGTTGATCCAATGAGAAATCCTCTTCAATTTCAATGAAGCGTGAAGTCTTTTTAAGACGATCCACAACTACCAAGAAATAATTGTTTCTTTTGGATGTATTTTTATGTTCTGTGACAAATCCTGTGGTGATGTTCTCCCACTTCCGTGCTGGTATGGGTAATGGTTGCATCATCAACTAATACTTTTGCCTCTCATTCTTCACTTTATGACATACCAGACACTTTGACGTATATTCAAAAATCTCCTTCTTCAGGTTATCCCACCAATAATGATCTCAGAGATCCCAATACATCTTTATGTTTCCTGGGTGGATATAGAAATTCAATCTATGTGAATTATCCAAAATTTCTTTCTTTAACTATAGATTTTATGGAACACATAGTCTTGAACCAAATCTCACATTTCTTTCTTCATTGACATTGAACTCTAAGGATTTCCCTTTTATGATTGTTTTCAATTTCTTCTAAATTCCCACATAATCTTTTTGAGCAACCTTTAACCTTCCTAAAAGAGATGGTTCAAAAATAATTTGTGAATGGATTGATGATGTTCCCTTATTTATGATTCCCATGTCTATCTTCCTTAAATCTAAAAAGACTGGATCCTTTTCAATTATCATTAATGATATAGTTGTGGGGTCCTTTCTACTTAGAGTATCTTCCACCTTGTTCTCTTTCACAGGGTGGTAATGTATTGAGTAGTCGTAATCCTTGATGATCTCTAACCAACTTCATTGGTTCATGTTCAGATATTTCTGTGTAAATATATATTTTAGACTTTTGTGATACATATATATTTCAAACTTTTCCCCAAAGAGAGAATTCCACCATATTTTCAATGAAAAGATCATATCTTACAACTTTATATCATGTGTGAAATAGATTTTATCCTGAAATTTTAATTGCCTTGAGGCATAAGCGATGGATTTTTCAATCTGCATCAACACACATCCCAGGCCCTTCTTTGAAGAATCGTAGAAGATTAAGAAAAGTTCCCCACTTATGGGTAGTGTGAGCACAGGGGTAGTGATAAGCCTCTTCTTCAACTCCATGAATCATTCTTCATATTCATAATTCCAATAAAAATTTACTCCCTTCAGAGTTATCTTTCTAAAAGGGTTTAAAAATCATGACAAATTTCACACAAATCAATGATAATATCCAGCTAACCCTAGGAATCCATGGATATTCGTCATAGATGTCAGCATCATCCATCCATCAATTGATTTTTTTGGAATGCTTCACACATATCCCATTTATTCTAATGATATTCTCCAAGAATGAGACTTCCTTCAACCATAACTCACACTTTTTGTACTTTTCATAGAGCTTCTGATTTTTCAAGGTCTCAAGTATAGTGCTTAGATTCTCCCCATGATCCTCCTTGGTTTTGGATTATATTAGAATATCATCAATAAATACTTCCATAAATTTGTCTAGGTAAGATCTAGAGACTCTATTCATTATGTACATGAATATTTCTTGATCATTAGTGAGTCCAAAAGTCATTACTATGAATTCATAGTTCAAGCAT
This sequence comes from Viscum album, assembly GCA_963277665.1. NCBI lineage: Eukaryota > Viridiplantae > Streptophyta > Magnoliopsida > Santalales > Viscaceae > Viscum > Viscum album. The sequence goes on from CAUJRU010000040.1 coordinate 2,647,332, forward strand.
GTACCTTGTATGTAAAGCAGTCTTGGGGATATCCTCCTTCTTCACTCTAACTTGGTAATATCCCGACCAGAAATCCACCTTGGAGAAGTATTTTTCTCCATGTAACTGATTGAACAAGTCATTAATTCCTATTAAAGGATACTTTTTCTTTATCGTGATTTTGTTGAGATCAGGATAATCAATGTGAAGGCACATTAACCCATCCTTTTTCTTGATGAAGAGTACTGGTGCACCCCATGGTGAAGCACTTGGGTGTATAAACCATTTATCTTGATTCTCTTATAGTTGTTTCTGTAGCAACTCAATCTCCAAAACATCCATTCTATATGGATTCTTGGATATTGGAAACACCCCAGGTATAAGATCAATCGAGAATTCAACATCTCTTCTAGGAGAATGACCAGACTATTCCTCGGGAAACACATCAGCGAATTCCCTTACAATATACATGCCTTCAAGGATGGTTCCTTCCTTAGACTAAATCATTTGAAAAAGATATGTGTTCTTATAGGTAAATAATATCCATGCATGAGATGATGGTTTTAAAGAATATTCATCTTCCTCCTTGCACTTGTACAAAATTAGGGGTTGATTCACCATATGGATAGTGATTTCCATTTCATGGAATTTTATGTTGGCTCCGTATAGTGAAAGATAATCCATTCCCTGAATTGCATAAAATTTTACGAAAAGAAGTATGAAGAGGTTTTCCAAACAGTTCAATCCAAAAATTGTGATAGGGGAGGAGTTATATTCATGGGTTAAAATAATTTCCCCATTTTTCATTCTTACCAATATCTATATTTCAATGAATTGTGGTGGTGTTTGGATTGTTCAACTAAACTTTTAGGATTTAAAAGAATGCATAGAACCAAAATCAAAATTACATTCACTATTCTTGAATTAATAACTAGCGTACCTATCACCATATCATTTTTAGGATTCTCTTCAGTGGTAGTAATGGAAAAAGATGCCCCTTTCTCCCTTAGAGGTTGTTGTTTGTCTCCAATTACCCTTAGAGTAAGGCTCTAGTTCACAAAGTTCCCTAGTTTCTTGTAGTTGTAGCAATGAACGATGCACTGAGGGTCGACTGGAGAATTATTTTCCTCTTCCACACTAGTGGGTTTCTCCCATTTTCAATTGTTATCTAGGTTCCATTCTCTTTCACACATAAGGAATTTCCTTGTACCCTTCAGGAAATTTCTAGGGTGCTTCTTCCCATACATTTGGCAAAAGGGATGATGGTATTTCTTAGCACTGTTGGTTTTTTCCATCGAAAAACCAAAATTAATGTCCAATTTAGGCTTCTTATCCCCATGATACCTCTGCGATTTTTCGATCTCTTTGTTGACTTTGAGGGCACATAGGAAAATCACCTCATAGCTTTCAAAGTTGCGGGTCGCTAGGGCTTTCAGTAGGCTAGGTTTTATCCCACCAAAGAAGAGGTCAACCTTTCATTCAGGGGTAATGAGAAAACTAGAGGCATCTCATGCATGTCTAGAATAGTTTTCCTTATATTCCCCAATATATTCATCATCCTTTTTCTTGAGTGTAAGTAAATTTCTTGTCATTTTAAGGAGGGTGCGGGGAAAATATTTATCTATGTTTTTTCAGAAAATCATTCTATTCTAATGCCTTGATATATTCCTTAGGCTTCATATTTTTGATCAATGTCCACCATTGATCGTTTTTATCCTCCATATAATAAGCATCTAGAAGAACCTTCTCTTGTTCGGAACATTGAAGGATGGATAAGATCTTCTCAATGGAGTTGATCCATTGTTCGATGATTGAGGGATTAGATGATATATTAAAAGTAGGAGGTCTTTGTCTCATAAATATCTCGATTATGACTTGTTCTTTCTTTGGGGGTGGTGTACATTCTTCTTGACCCATGGTTCTATAAAAAACATGAGTTAGCTAAGAGAGTGTCATGATAAAGTTTGTGATTCACACTTCAATCAGTTTAGGCATCTCACTAGAACAATCATCACATTTATCTTCTCATCGGTTTTTAGCCTAAGTTCTCCTATTACCGAAAATTTTATAGAATAAAAGGAAAATTATGGGTAAGTATTTTAAACTATTAAACACATAAATGGGAATCTAATGATAAAAAGGGATAACTTATAAATTATATTTACCTCCTTAACTTATGAAATTACAGGCTTCAATCTAAGTTATCCATGATCTATTTCATAAAGTATATTCTTATGGGACCTCCCTTAATAATGGTTCATACTTAGATTATGAATTTACCAAAACATATCCCCTGAGAGTGTCAAACAAATAGTGCATCAAGGCCCATTGTTGTGCACCAGTTCTCGTTAAAGTCTATCTCAAAGCAGTGTTTTTTGGTTTTACCTCTGGATACATTTGTTCCATAGCCACCTCTACTTGTTCTTATGAAGAAATGGATGTTTTTTCTTGATAAAACACTTACTCTATACTCAAAAATGTTGAGAGATTATTTCCTTACACTCAGTCTTATCCCTATGGCTTTCACTAGAGTTTTATAACCCTAATCCCAAAAATAATTAAACCTCTATCTGATGCAAACTATAACAAGAATTATATTAATTTAACATTTAAACAAGCTTTATTACATAAACTTTCACTTAATAAAACCCAAAATATTGAGATTTATAGTGTATTTTGGGCTTAGGAACATTACATGACAATTTAAGACATAAAATATAATACCTTTATTGAAATCTTCTTTTACATGACCATAATATTCCCTCGTACTTAGTATTGAATGGGATAACATGAGGACATACATAATAAAAGTGTGATCTATAAATCCTAGTAGGTTAGTAAACAAATAATAACATTAATAATACAATACATGTTAGAAAATGGGCATATCAATGGAGCATAAGAAAAAAATGAACATAAAGGCATGATATAACATGATTATAATAACATGGAAGTGTGTAAACAACTTAAAACACTACATCATTAACATAAATTAATCAAGTAAAACCTTTTCCCAACATGACATATCATGATATTAAACATTACCTAATTCATTGGAGCACTATTAGAGTTCACCCTTTATATTCATTTCAATCTCATGCTTAAGTGTGCCACATAGATCATATAACATGGATTTATTCAACACCATCATTTTTTCCATGATAAAATAATGGGGAATACATACATGTAAGTAACATTCAACATGTATATGTGAATAAATGTGAATACCCTTGAAAGAGAAATGGGTATGGTATATACTACATGATTATTTTGTCTTGGAAAATCACGGTGCAATTTCGGCAGCATAATGACGTTATATAGAGATTCATAAATTGCGATGATGAGAGACAAATAGGTATATCATCATTTATACATGAAATATATAGTAAGGTAATCAGGTAACATAATATCTCAACATATTAAATGGAATTTAGATTCATAATATAGAAGAAAATCTTGAATGGAAATAAGAAGAGGGAAATCCCTTACGGAACTTTGGCATGGTAAAGGGTGTACACGGAATGCATAAATGAGTGATAAATAGGTATATCATCATTAAAAAATAAATATGGTTGTATGGGGTATGTTTTAAATCATTCCCCAAAATTTTTAATTGAAAATAAAATGGTATCACAACCTAAAGAAAATAGGATAAAAATGAGAAAGGAAGAAATCCCTTACTTGGATGTGTGATCCCAAAGGCTTGGGAGAGGTTTGAGAGAGGATTATTAGGAGAATGGGGGTGCGTTGGGAGGACTCTAGAGAGGGGAAGAAAGAGTAGGTATGTGATCTAATTATTTTCAGTGAAAACAAGTGGGAGATTGGGTGGGTTTATATAGGAAATGAAAGGGGAAGTCTTTAATATTTCAGAAACTTAGGTTTTGGAACCTATATAATTAAATACTCAAAAACAAAAACCTTCCCATGGTTTTTGTCAAATAGGATTGGAAGAAGTTTTTTATAAGTCTAATGGAATAACATATTAAAATATTATCCTTACTAATGTGGAGATGAGTTACATTATTAAAGAAATGAATTTAAAATCATAAAATATATTATACATTTTGGAGGATTCACTAAGGATTTATAAAATAAGAAAAAAAATATAAAATCACATTATTTTAATTATAACACATATATGGGGCCGATAATTTCCATTATAGTATTTATTACATCATTTTGGGTTCATTTTGATGTCATAAAAAATCAATTTTAATTTATATGGTATTTAATTTTTACCCAAAAATTTGATTATCTTAAAAAATTATGAAAATTCCACTATTGGATAATTTCATTGTCCTAATTAAAAAAATAATATCTAGTTTATCTAAATAATTTTCTAATTATGTGAATTTTGACTTTTCAAATGAAAACTTACATTTGTTGAAAATTCACGGGTTTTGACAAAAACAATTTTCAAACCATAATAAAAATTACACTCAACTTCATAAAAATTATATACTCATTTATTATTCATAAAAATAATTTATTGATAATATTTTATGAAAATATTAATTATTTAAGAAATTAATTAATTTCACAAAATAAATTCTTTAAAAATATACTTTCTGGTTTATCGTATAAAAAATATAACTCTTATCAAACTGATTACCTAATCATTTACAGATAAAGAACTGATATAATCATAATTTATAAGAATTTTTTTATAATATTATTAATAAAAAACTTATTTTATTATAATAAAGTATATATTTCTCAATATTTCCATTTTACCCGAAAACTCAATATATAAAATTTATCATTCTTTTAAGAAAGTCTATTCTCATAAAGGAATTGATGAAATAAGACTTTTATTTACAAAAATGGATTACATAATAGAAAAATAATACCTTATTAGAAACCCATTATAATACTCGTATAAGACCTAAGGGTAAGGTGTGTGATGGTGAAAAACTCTTGCAGCGGATCAGATAACATCACCCGTCTGGTAATCTCTATTAACTTGAACATCCCCCATAGGCGATTCTATTCAAGCATGAAATGTTGAATCTCGGCTTCGTCTTGGTCAGGAGTGAAGCCTAGTGAGGCTACCTCCTTCCCAAGCCTTGAAAAATGAGATTCATATGGCTCGAGTATACTGGATGAGTCATTCCTCTACTTTGTCTATGTTGAAAGTATTTTTTTTAAACGTTATATTCATATCAGTTGTGTGATCACTATTCAATGACTATATTATCAACAGTAATGATACTTAACGGAAATTTAAACCCAAAAATAATAATAAAAAGAGTTCATGTGTTTTCTATATCCATAAGACATTAAATTAATGGTAAATTTATTGATAAATGTTTGGGTCGTTATAGTGGTCCAACAAGACCCCTGGAAAATCCATCCTTGTCTTATGGAAACCCCAGACAATTCATCGAGCATATCACAGGCACCTTTCAATAGACAATTAGATCTTATGTAGGCCCTTAAAGATGTCACTGTGAAAATAAAGAAGTCTTTTGACATGTTCATGTGATCAAACAAGTCCCTATTAATTATCAATAATTCAATAATGGAGGCATTGAAAAAAGGGACTCATGGTGGATGAAAATAAGAAAATCCCTCAGAGCGGTCCATGACAGAGACTAGTGAATCCTCATGGCACCATAACCCTTCACTGAATCCATATCATACTCACGCTAGATACACCACACAAAGCTCTGAACAAATAGGGTGGAGATGCCTATAAATTCCCCACACCAACATCAAACAAGTTCTTGACTCTGGACGGTTCAAATCTCGACCTCTGGACTCTCAAGAGCTAGCGATGGAGAGTAATTATAGGTGTGGCTGATGTCATGATGACAAAGTCTTCTGTTAGGTAACATTCTGGTGAAAAACCAGAGAAATCATACACCATACATAATTTACTTCGTGTGATCATTCATAGATCATGTGAACGACTGTTGGAAAGACATGCGAAGAATGCACTGCATATCATCTAGATCATGCGAGACTCAAAGAATCTAGAACTAAATGAACCCAATTATTTTATAATACAAGGGCTAGAAACAACATTAAAAGTGCAATAATTAAGCAAAAAACATTCTCATTTGCTCTAATGTGCTTCATATGAGTCATCCAAAGATAAACAAAAACACCAAAAAATGTCTCTCGGATCTCACGACACTCATTAAACATGCTATTTAAGACACATGAAATTCTATGGATGTGTTAGATCAAGTCATACAGTCCCCCTAGGCACACCAATTTGATCTTGTAAGACCCTCTTGGTCTATCTCCCAAGCCTTGTGACATCCTTAATATACACCGCCTGAGTCACATAACAATGTTTGCTCGTGTTAGTAAAGTATCACAGTTGCATCTGGGAATGACAACATAGCTCTTGTGACACCCTTCTGTAAAGTTACCCCTCCACATATGATGACCAAGTCTCATGATTCCCTCCAGAGATGTCATCCATGTTTCATGGAATCCTTAGAACCATTCAATACTGACACATGCGGAATCCTCCGTATGTGTCAATCCAACTCTTGTGAATGACACCCGTGTACGCCAGTTGTATCATGAGATACTCCCTAAACAATCTATCCAGGTTATGTGATGGCTTCTAGGACAAGTCAATTGGGTCATGAGAAACCCCATGGACAAGCCAACCAGGTCATGCACGATGGCTTCCAGGACAAGTCAAATGGGTCATGTGATACACTCTATAGAAGAAGGCCAAGTCATCAAGGCATTCCAAGACATGATAACATTATCTGTCCTTGGTGTGTAAGCCCCAATCAATCGGGCAGTCTCAAAGTGTAAGCCCCGATCAATAGGGAAGCCTCAGTGTATAATTCTCAATATAAAGGTAACTACAATGAATCTGATTCCACCCATATTTTGGATATGTAGGCCACCACTTCCCAAGGATAAAGTACCATATTGATCATCCAGGTCTATCCCAATATATAAATCTGTTATTCAAAGCAACGACACTAATTCCTTTCTATCCCGTGTTTCTCACAATGATAATGGATCATGTGGGCTTAGGGTGTTCCAATGATCATATAATATACACTATAAACCTCCACAATGGTATAAGAGACCTCAGTGTATAAGTCCGGAAATAAAGGGAACTATAATGACTCTAATTATTTCCGTAACTAGGATATGTAGGACATATCTCTAAGACCTGAAACCTATGATAAATTATCTCAAGGAAATCATATCACATATGTCTCACATCCTGAGCAATGTAATAATAGTTTTCCATCCCTTGTTTCTCTCACCAAGAATATCTCATGTGAGCTTAGGGATTTTCAATAATCATATCATCTTTACCATGAGACTCTACAATTAAAGAGGTAACCTCAATGTATAATCCCTGGAAAAATGAACTACAAAAACTCTAACTCTCACTATACTTGGGATACGTAGGACGTCCCTCCAGGACTTGATCTTGAATACTCGATCACCCATAAAACTCATATGATTCCTTTCTGTGTGACGTTAAACTGCATGGGTCAAACTAACTATGTGGGTTTTGATTCCTGAAATAACCAGGATATTTAGGATTCCTCATAATAGATCAATCTCCTCCTCAAAATATTTTCTACATCATTTCATGGTTTCACATTTTGACATATATCTTAAATCTATAAGAGTGTTCTAGAGTAGAAAAAAATTCTCATATCAAGATTAAGAAGAGATTCGCAAATATATATTAAATTTATATGAGAGTTCTGGAGTAGAAAACAATCCCCCAACCAATGGTTTCGATGAGACCAAACTCCCATCATATCGATCAATGTGAGTCCCCAAGAGTCACTGGTCCTAACAACCCAGATTACTGCCTTCCATTGGAAAGTATGTCTGTACCTAGTTATGGATGATGTAACCATTGGGAGTTCTTGGTAAGAGATAAAATAGTATCTTGATGTTAATTATTATACTCAATGTAATACCCCCCACCCACATCAATCATACCCTTCAGGCAGACCCCATATGCATCCCTTTGATCCTAATGGAACAAAAATGGTTAACCTGATGTGAATATCTATAATAAAAAATAAATGGGTTTAATCCATAAAGACATTTTGTTTTCTCCCCATATATAAATAATACTGACCATCCTGACACGAATCTATTCATCCACTTTATTTTAAAAATACTATATAGACAAATCAATAAGATTGAAATGATCATACATATGATCCTCTCTAATCGGGGTTATCATAATTCTATCCACATTTTGACAAGTCCAAACAAGCATAATGTATGAAACGTGAATATTATAACAATTGTGTTAACGATGCATATATGATTGAGCGCATCATACCTATGATGTTACAATAATTTGTGACCTTTTTCCTTATTGTCTTCATGAAAAAAGATATTGAAAACATTCAGATTCAAGAAAATGTATTTGTCTTCCAATGTTTTCTCTAGTAAATTATATGTCATTGCAATCCTTGTGGGTCACAAAGTGATCTCACCTGATCGAAATCTCCAATGGTAGGTGCAAAATATGATGGTCTAGGAGTAATGATAAAACACTATTTTGTTGAATATTTTATTGATAATAAATGACATAATTTCCTCACATTGTGCTAAATAAGTTCATTTATGAAATATTTGGGATTGGATCATTCATTTGAAAATATGATTAAAATTCCAGTATTACCCTTTTAAAATGCACTATAGTATTTCCAAATTAAATATTTAAATATGATTTATTTGAACTTATTATTTTGTAAAAGTGTTCAAAACTTAATTTTCTACAACTTTTATTCAGGACACTAGAGCTAAAGAGTGCATTTGGATGGAGTAAATGGGCCATTAATTCATTGGTGGGCTGGACTCGGTAGAATGGACATGGGTTCTGTATTTGGGACATAACTTCTTCATCCATGCTTGGATCAGGCCCAAATATATAGAGGCACTACATGCCTCATTTTTGGACGAATCATCCTTCTATAAGGACAGCTGATTCATGCGTTTTGTGATCAAATAGGTGGTGCAATTTGAAATAAAATATGTGTCTTAGATTCCCCATTCACACTTGAAACTACATTGAACCTAGCCTCCCCACCACTCTATAAATTGGTTTTTCTCTCATTTGGTGGGGTTGGGATGTTCATTGGGATGTTTAGGGAATAGGAGTAGAGGTTCCACTCTAATTATCCAATCAATTCAATAAGGGTAGCTCTTGAAGCAAGGATCTCTTCTTCGAAGCCCTATTCTTCTTCCTCATGTTTTAATTTTGTGTTTTCATAATAATCTTCTTTGTTCTTCTTTTATTTCTTATCTTTTCTTCTATTTTGTTTAAATTTCCTCTTCTCTTAGTCTTCCTAATTGGTCTGGAATCAAGAGTATAAATTTGATTGGGTTCTACCCTTTCTAAACCTTTTCACATGCAAAACGTTTCTACGATGACTACACCGCCCATGGAAGAGTAGTTCTTTTTAGTAATCGATCAACCTCTATCCTTATTCATTCATTTATTTTGAATAAATGAGCTATTTTATTTAACATATTACGATATATCAATTGAGTTTTTAATTTAAATGAAACTAAGCAAGCAATTTAATAGTTAACACAAAACACGCGAGATCGGGAATTGTGTGAACTGTGAGAGCACAACCTTAACCGGTAATTCAAAACCACATGGGATTAATTTGTAGAATTAAAACATAATCCATAAAATCAATTAGTAATATTTTCTAGAATGGATATCTGCCTTAATTTACCACTGACCATAAGCTATCCTTATAGCATCAATCAAAGCAGGGTGTTGTGATTACATGTTCCGAAGATAACCTAGGGTTTAATTCAGTTCATCTTTATGGTAAGGTTATTTCTCGTAGGGTTCGAGGGTTAACAAGTAAAAGGATCATAATTAAGTGGATGTTAATTTAAATGATAATGATAAATAATTTATTAAAGAGGTAGAGTTAGATCGATTACATATTTTAAATATTGTCTAAAAAATATTTTATTGTTGTGCCTTTTTAATCAAACTTCATTTCAAAATTAAAAACAAAAAAATGCAATCTTCTTCTAGAAAACTTTTTCAAGTTTTATAAATGACAAAAAAATACACCCATCCTTTCAATTAGTGTTTTAATTCTATTCTATTTTATTTTTAGAATACCTTTAAGATGTTGTTTTAATTTACTTCATCCTTTGTGAGACAACCTTGGTCAGCCACTCTGCTGCACATAAGTATTCCAAAATCACACTAATCATTTGAGGGCGCCCATGACAGTTCTCTTTCAAGTACCACTGACATGGTTTAATCTCGACTGTGGAAGATTCCTATGACATTCTCCAAGCACAACAACTATAAAATCCTCATTTCCTTGTGAGGGCTCCTGCTAAGCCAGTATCCCTCATCTCTATAACCAACTACTTGGGGAGCTTTTCCCTAGAGTGTGACAACTACCACATTTCATATATGATGAGGGTATAAAAATAATACAAATATGGTTTCCTTTTGGTTTTAGTTGTTGCTGAGGAAGACACCTTCCAACTGCTGATGCTAGCATCAGCCAACCATTACCCAAAACTCACTTGTTGACGGTACTACCCAAGACAAGCTACTACCTCTAATACCCATGCATGGGTTGCAAGGAAGGCTCGTAAGGGGAGGAAGGAATTGGATATCTAGGATAAGATTCATATCCTCATTTTTTCTGATGATTCCTTATGGAATATTCTGAAAGGAACCAGTAAGTAGGCTCAAATCCCTATTGTCTCAAAACAAGCCTCTCGGCATATCTACACAGAAATCATAGGGGGGGACATATCTCTAACCCCATGCATAAAGTACATCATCATAATTTGATGGCATAAGGAGGAAAAAAGTGGGCACAAGTCCTCGCTTAAATTGAAGAAATTTTCCAATTTATAATAGAGATAGAAAATTTGTAGGATTATATCCCTATACACACTTTTCTAAAATGCCAATATATTTTAGCAACAGATGAGGAGATCCTCCAAAATATCCCAAAACTATTTCTGGTAAAGGGATAGGCTCATACTCCTATACCTACAACTAGTGAAACTCAATACTCTGATCATTGGAAAAAAGTGGGTCTAGCAGAGCAAGTGCGCACTATTTCTTCCATACAAGAGGATTATCTGTATATTATAACAAAGGACAAGCCATCATACCGAGATCATACTCCCAATCCAATTGGGCCTAACCGTGTTAGAGAAGTACACCCCCCAGGATAGGGAAACATATCGGTCAAAAAATTCCGATGACATATTCCAATGACCTGGGATTTAACTCATATCCCCATTCTATTTAGGGATCACCATGCGAGAGGGTAAAAATCCTTAGGACAAGCTCATATTCCTATCGAATAATTCTAACAACATACTCCAAAGAACTAGGATCAGGCATATATCCCTGTTTTGGATGAGGATAACCAGGTGACATTGGAACTATCCTTGAGAAGGGATCATATTCCTATCAGTGAATCTTCTTGGAATACTCCAGCATATCATGGAAGTATGGAACATATTCCTAATTATGATGACAAATGAATACACCAATATCATTCCATGTTAATACCATAGGAGGCTCATATTAATTCTCTCATTCCATAGGTTATTCGGAATATTCTGTTGGGGAATTTATATTCATACATGGATCATATTCCTATTTCTAATAGAGCTCACTATGTGAGATTGGCACATTCCTCGGGGTAGGATTATACTCCCACCTAGAAAGACCAGTGGAATATACCAAAGGCCCAAGATAGAGCTTATACTCCCATCTTGAATAAGGCTCACCAAGTGATAATTACACATGCCTCAGGACAAGATCATACTACTATCAATAATGAGAAAAATTATTGGCATATTCCAATAGCTTCCCAGTAGTGTGATCATACTCCCACGGCACCAAACGGTTATATACAAGTTCCAGCAACCATCACTTAACAGGCTCATATTCCTGCACAATCAGAAAAGTTAGGTCAACATATTCCAACCATGACGTATAACACAACACATGTTCCTAATATACTCAATTCCAGTGTCCTTGAGGTTGTTTGAGATACATTCTCAACACCACAAGGGTTTGTCGAGTCTTCTATTAAAGCGGAAGCTGATAATATTCATTACCATGATAGTACTTCTTGTATTCATGTGTAGATAGATCATAGGGACTCTACTTCAGACATCCACCATGTTCAACCTCCCCATGGTGATATCTCCCATAGACATGGAAATTCTTCCCTATCCTAGAAACCTCTGTATAGAGAGGTTTCTGACACTTAGGAATCATTATATAGAGAGGTTATTGAAAAATAATGGTAAACTATACGTGGTTCCCCATCAACATCCAACAACACTCCACTCCCATCAATAGGGAACCATCATATCAATCTGCTATGGTTTGACTAGATTGAGGAATGTATGTTTGAAGAGAAAGAGGTCGACATTGACATATCAAGAGATTTATCTGAAAAAACCTCCCCATAATGATCTTCCCCCTCTCCACTTCTCGCTATAAGATCCTAAATGATTTATAAAATGAATTCATTCCTTATTTATTCAAAAATATGTGGGATACTCATCAGTGACTAAAGGATCGATATATCCCTTATCTAGGATATGGGTGTCACCTTCAGACAATCAAGTTACTCTATTTTGAGCTTTACCCTCTTGATATCTTCATGGCCCAAGATCCAAAACTAGAAAATCATATTGAAAATCTGCAACAAGGTTTCCGCCATTGCATTGTGACATTTAGACAACTAATCTCCAAATACAAATCATGCATATGTATTTTAGGATGGGTAAATTATGGAGTGTTATAATTTTACGCACCCCTAGAATAATATAACCCCTCAGATTTAGTGTCCCGTAATGTTATAGCCTTTGATAACATTAGGAGATTAGTTAATGCTCGGGCTAGTTGGTCACTTCAACTGAATGACCCCACTCCAACAATGCCCACACATTACAAATAGTAGAAGATGATAGCTGACTGAACATCAAATTGGGGCCCTTGAAGTAATGAGAATGCATTATGAACATGGAGAATTATGTTTTGATGATCTGAACATCTTCCTATGAAGAATAATTTCCATCATAGGCTACCATCACACCAATCTCCCATGCGAGCATAGCTACACCACATCAAATAGACCGTAGTATCAACTGGAATAATAGTCATCTAGGAGAGAACTTGTCCCCCTGGGCCAAGAGAATATTTACCACCACCTCCACCCCTAGGATCATCAATTCTCAAGAGGATCCAGGAAATATCCTTGGAAGCTGCTGGTGAACCCCATCCTAATGGGATGGGGAAATTTATATCTCAATCACTGTCTCCAAGGGCATTATCCCCTAAGAGGATCCTAGTAGAATCAGTGTAGATTCGAGATCACCCCACCCCACTATGATGGGGGAATTTATATCTTCATGTTCGCCCTGGGAATCATCAAGTCCCCAACTGGAGTCATTGGATCATCAACAATAGGACCAATCAATGTTAATGGCATCCCCAAATGACCCACACCCCTAGGGTTGGGGTTATTTTCATCATCATTATCACCACAGTGAAAATAATTATTCTCGAAGTTGGGAGGAAAAAGTTAATGGTTAGCATCCTACCTATTACTCCCATTGCAAGAAAACATATGTTGGTTGGGGATCTCTTGAAAATCACCACCGCAACTCCCTAAAAGTCATTATTCATAGTTCGAGATGAGAGAAGTGTACAAAAAATGAGATCAGACCCCACCAGGGTTGCAAGCCAAAACAGACCAACATGACCAAGGGTTTGAATAACAACATGGGCAAAGGAAGTGCATAATCAGCCAATTGTGTTGAAAGTAATGGCACAACCACTATTTCCTAATATGATTATGTGAATGGTGTCACTGTCAAAATAGTGGACATTGATCAAGATGAAAATGAAGAGGGCCACAATATTGAAAATTTACCCTTAGATAAGGGTGATATAGATGCACCAAATGAGGTTATGAACTCCCAGAACTGAAGAAGGCATCAATATTTAGAACCATTGAATAATGAGTTGCAACCTTCTTAGTTGAATACTATCAATGAAAAAGGTAAAGGTTTAACTACATCCTGATCACTTCCTATAAGAACTAAAGTTTCTTCCGTAAAGGAACACTTTTCACAATATGTGACTAAAATACGAGCTCTATGAAAACTTAATGAGGAGATAATTGTGGTAAATATTCTTGTTGGGTATCATCTCTAGCTAGAGACAAATATTCTCTCCCCCATAGTCGATCCTTTAGTAAGTGTGGTATCCAAGCAAAAGATTGGATTTGTATCTAGAAATCCATTCCACATAAATGAGGAAGTTGAAAATGATCCTGATTTCCCTCTATTGTGGGAAAATCCTCTCCATCGTCAAGGTAATCATTTAGTTGTAGGGTGAAGTTAATATCATTAGGAAATGAAGGCATGGCCACCTCATTGGCCCCCACCCCACTTATTGTGAATGAAAGGCATCTCAGATAATAATACCAATGGAGTTACTTAATGTCATCAAATACATGGAAACTTGAATGGAATCAATGGAAGGCATATGTGTACCTATGAAGCCTGAAAGGACTCCATATACTAAATGGGTGGAGGATACTACACCTCCACCCATATTCAGCAACCCTACATCCTCTAAATTTGATGTTGTAGGAGACCCTAAAAAACATCTCACACACTTTGTATCCTGATGTGGGACAATGATGGTCCCTTGAGATCAAAAGGAGAAAAAAAAGATGATGTGTTTTCTACAGACCCTAATAGGGCCAACCTTTGTTTGGTACACCAAACTTCTAGTGGGATCCATTTTAGGATGGGAAGACATTCGTTGTTAGTTCCTTTATCAGTTTAGTTGAACACTGAGGAAAACAAAGATCATTAATGTGACAAATAGTAAACAATGCGAGAATGATAGGGTGTCTTATTTCATATCAAGTTGGAAATGTTTAATCTATTCTCTCATCATCCCTCTATTTTAGAAAAAACTTCCGGAACTCTATACTAATAATATCAAGGATGAGTTATAGACACCTATGATCCATATAAAATATTCAGGTGGGTTTTGAGAGTTCACTGAAATGGTACAATGCCTTGAAGAATCCATTCAGTGTGTCTAATCCAAGACTCAACTCATGACCACAAAAAATGAAAAAAAGTCAATAAAATCAGAGGTTGGGGCTGTCACTCTCAATCCTACAGTGGTGGCCATCCAAGAACAAAGGAAGGTCCCAAAACACCCTACACCACCTTTTGAATGGTGAAAACTACATAATAACCCTTGAAAAAAAAGCATAGAGAAATTAGAGTCACCTAGTATTTGAGGAACAAATAAAAAAAGTAAACTCCTTCTAAAATGAACAAGACCTTGGTTCTTTCTTGGAAACCATGAATACTAACTTTCACAAGATTTCACAACCTAGAGGGCTAGATGAAGTCAGCCTCACCAACTGTCCCGACAATTTCCCTTACCAAAGAAGGTTGGGTTATAATATCAAGGATTTTTTTCATCTTTAGACATGTCCTTCAAGGCATGGTTGACCCTGGACAATTGACACTAGACAAATCCTTGGAGAAAGTGGCTTACATAACCATCATCTAGTCAGAAAAAGAGGACGGTTGGCATAATGTCATGGCCAGGCGTGTGAAAAAGATTAATAAATGGATGACTCAAGAAATAGTTGATTGATCACACAAAACTCTGAAATTAAAGTTGTTCATACTCATAATATCTCCACCATTCAATATGAATACATCATATGTGCCTCCCAAAAGTGGGTGTGACCACCAGAAGTAGGAAAAGGCATAGGAGGAAGAGTCACATTCTTCTCCAAATCAATCTGTAACTCTTGTATATTTCTTCTCGGAAGCATCTACATAATGTTCACCACTCCACAAAATGGAATCGTCAACAGATGAAGACCTCATCTTTGGTTCTTTCAATGTGATACACTTGGAAGATCCCCTATTAATCGATGAGTATTCCCCCAAATATGGTTTTTATGCACATAATCAGGGAACGGGTGGTCACATGATCCAAAATCAATGATAAATGGGACAAGGTAGATGTTCTCATACTCAATATTTTAGTAATATCCCCATAGAGGACATATATGCAGCTACGCCTCATGGGAAAGCACTCGAATAGGATCAAAAGGAGCAAAGAGGAGTCCTAGAACCCTTAAGAAGTCGCCCACATATGATTGTCTTGCATGAATTCATAGAGATGGTTCAATCCAATCAACCCACACAAATGGGAAGCCTAGCATGATCCTCACTACTAGTAGTAGATTCTCCCATGACCTCTTCCTAGGAACAAGGTCCATCTACCTCAGATGCTTCATCTCCTGAACCGCATACTCAGGAGCATCCCAATATTGAGAAGTGCCGACCTTTGGAACAAAAGTAAAATGTTCCAAAATAGGTGGTTGTAGTCCCAACCAAGCTCTCAATCCTTGATACACTCAACCTTTCCAAAGAACATAGGTAGGCACTTGTTAAATCCATCTAAATCCCATAGGAATTCGAGATAGAAGTAATTTTTAGATGAGGTATATAGAGTATAGACTATTTCCTTAGAATGTCATGTTGTCATCTCATTCAATGATCAAGATCAGAAAGGGACCATCCAAGGGAACATCATACCCTTATACATTTCAAGAAGACTCAATAATGTCAATTTATAAAGGGTGTTGAATTATAATGGATCTAGGATCAATACCATCCCAATTTGAACTCCCTAAAGATTGGTATTTAGTAAAGGAGACATATCCCCCACAAAGTTTACAATTCAGGGATATGATAAGCATGAGAAAAGACCTCTTGTAAATATCAAAATTGAAGCCCAGTGATGGGTAACTCACATAAGACATTGAGTTCCTGGTTATCCAGCAAGACACCATATATAAGGTCCTACTTAGAAGGCCATGGCTCTATAGACACTTGGCAGTACCATCAACATTCCATCAATGTCTGAAGTACCCCATCAATTGAAAGGCCAACATATTACATGGTGACAATGCCCCCTTCGAGGCATGTAGCGCCACATTTTCCAAATCATGTTTTTATAATAAGGGAGGTATGAAACCAATGGAGGATAATGATATACATGTTGCAGCTCCTAATGGCTTAGGGTCCTCCCTTTTGAGTCCCTAGAGCATGCTTGATGGTGACTATGTGCTCCCTATAAACATGTTAGAAGTAGTAGATCTAATCCTAGAGGTCCAATCCACTCCTATACTTAGTGAAAATGTAAAAAAAAATAAACATCATCATCTATTTGTGGTGAATCAGATAGAAAGGGATGATGATGTCTCTTCTAATATCCTCCCTCACCCTAATAGCGATGGAGAAGCCCCCAAATTTCCATCTTCACCTAAAAATGTATCCACATACATAGGAATGGAATTGGATGAGGGTGACCTTTGGAACACCCCTCTAGAATTTGAGGAGGTGTATCCACTACAATAAATGATCTTAGAAAATTTAATCTGGGACTAGAAGAAGACCTATGGCCTACTATGATTAGTTCTGGAATTCCCCTTAAAGTGTAATATATGTATATTTCATTTCTAAAGTAGCATCAATATGTGTTCACTTGGAAATATAAAAAAATACCGTATTGAGCAAAGATGTGGCTACACACCATCTTAGACTACCTAATGAGCATCATGTCTTCAGATAGGAAGCCAAAAGGATGCATCCCACTCATGACACTAATGCAGAGGTGGATGTTGACAAGTTGATGAAAGAAAATTTTATCTGAGAAATCCAATGCCCAAGATTTATTTCAAACATCATCCCTGTCAAGAAAAATAATGAGCATATTAGGGTTTTTATTGATTTTAGAGACCTTAATCAGAATTTTCTGATGGATGATTTCCCATTACCGATCACAAAAATCTTGATTGATGAAACTGTGGTCTTTTAAACCATTTCCTTCATGGATGGTTACTAGGTTTATAGTTAGATCAAGATATCCCTTAAAGATGAATAATCCAATTCCTTTAGAGCACCTCAAGGGATCTTATACTATAAGTCCATGGACTTTGGATTATATAATGTTGGTGGTGCATATTAGTGTGACATGCATCGCATCTTTAATCCACTTTTAGGAAGGTTAGCCGAGTGTTATTTTGATTACCTGGTTGTTAAATCCTAATAGTGATGTGATCACTTCATGGATCTCCTAACAATCTTTGAAAAATTGTGACAACATAATTTAAATATGAATCCACTGAAGTGTGATTTCGAGGTAACATCGGGAAAGTTACTTGGCTTTATGGTACACCACTATGACATTGATATTGATACATGGAAGACTAGTTCTATTTTAGCAATGTCAGCCCCCAAAATCTAAAATAACTAAGGGGAATCCAAGGTCACCTTGCCTACATTCGGCGATTTATTGCTAACCTGGCCATCAAATTTCTCCACTTAACAGGGAAAATGAAGAAGGGAATCACCTACCAATGGGATGAAAAATGTAAAAAATCCTTCAAAAGTATCAAGAAGTACATTTTACACCCACGGGTTTTGATGCCTCTGGTGGAAGGGATGCCACTCATCTTATATTTGTCCTCCATGGAATGCTCACTAGGCACCCTCCTAGCATAGAAAAATGATGCGGAAAGCAATAATAGTCTCTACAACAACAGCGAAAAAATGCTAGGCACTAAAACTCGAAATTCTGATGTTGAATAGAACATCCTCTTACTCATCTTTGTGGTGAAAAATATGAGGCACTACATACAGCACCACAAATTCCACTTGGTATCTTGTATTGATCCTCTCAAGTACATCCTTGGCCGCCCTATATTGACTGGGTGCTTGGCTGTATGGGTGTTCATTATACAAAAATATGACATTCAGTTCATATCTCAAAAGTCTGGGAAAGGGAAAGCTCTTGTTGATTTCCTCATATCACATCATGACTCAGAAAATACATTAAAAGACGTTGATCTCCCCGATGAAGAGGTATCATATTCCCATGACACTTCCCAAACATGGGATATGTACTTTGATGGTTCCTATAAGAGTCTTGTCTTCACAAGGATAGAAAATATGAATGTCAACTAGGATGGTCTAGGTATTGTATTTGTATCTCTAGAAAATGTAGTTTTTACCTACTCTTTGTCACTATTTGATGGTTGGACAAATAATGAGGCAGAATACCAAGCCCTCATCGCTAGATTCGAACTATCCCTACAGCTACACATAGCCTACTTGAATATCAAAGGGAACTCGAGATTCGTGTTAAGTAGATCAATGGTGAATATTACATTAAATAGTAGGATTGGCCCCTCTGATTGGGTACATCAGGGGATTGATGTTAAATTTCCCTTTTGTGCCCACATAGCATCACATTCTCCGATCATAGAATGCTCGCACTAACGTACTGGCTAATACAGTCTCCATCCTGGCCGACCCTGATCAGGAGGAAGCAATATTTCACATCAAAAATCGAAGAATGGCCTCATCAATCATCATATGTGTTTTGGAAGAAATCAATTTGTTCATCACCACCCTAGAGTGTGATGATCCAATGATCATTCTTGGATGGATGGAGCTCATAGTTGGTTATCTCTAAAATTGTATTCTTCTAATAGATTGTGCTGGAAGAGAACAAATTCAGCACCATACCACAAACTTCACTCTATAGGTTAATAAAAATGAGAAAAAGTCCTCTAAAAATGTAGATTTAATGGAATCCTCCTTATGTGCATAGTAAAAGGAGGAATTTTTTCTGTCATGAATGAAATCCATATAGGCTTTTGCAGTGCCCATCATTCTGGAACCAGGCTCTCCAACCGAATTCAAAGGTTGGGATACTAATGGAACGCCGTGATAACAGACTTCATGGAACTTGAAAATAAATGTCTTGCATTCCAAATCTATGAAACATGCATCCTTCAACCCCAAGAATTTCTGCATACAACTAAATATTCCTCGCCATTAGACATTTGGGTGATGGATGTTGTGGGGCCATATCCCACTGCCACAATTGAGCATTTCAAGTACATCCTTACTTTTATAAACTTATTTTCAAAATGGGTTGACAAAATACACCTCAATGAATTAATAATGAATAATATCATCAACTTCATAAAGTTTCATATCATCACCAGGTACAGGGTCCATCAAATAATATTGACGGACAAAGACACCAATTTTTGTTCCACAGAGTTGAATAAGTTGTACCAGGAGTACAATATCAATTCCAATCACTCATCCCACTATCATGAAGAGGAAAATGGATATATAAAGGCCTTCAATAAGAATATATAGAACATACTACATAAAATGGTGAACAAGGATAAGAAGACTTGTCTTTATAAAATCCTCCATGCTTTATGGACTTACTATACCACCACACGTACTACCACACAAGAAACACCATACTCATTGGAATATAGGAATTATGTATTATTACCCATATAATTCCAACTACCTTCACTCTAAATATCCATTTGTAGGTAGCTTTTATATGATGAACAATTTCAAAAGTGGCTGGACAAATTGAAACAACTAGATGAGAACAGATTGTGCACATTGCACAACCTGGAGGTCTGTCAGAATCTAATAGTGTGGTCCTTTAAAAAAAGGTTCTCCTCAATTCATTCCCCCATAGAGAACTGGTTCTATCTCTCATAACCCCAATTATATTGTAAAATAATCCCCTAAAATTGGAACATAAGTGGGAAGGACCTTTTTTAATACATAATTTTTATCATATTGGATCGTATTCGCTAGCCCCCATGGATGGGGAGCATGTCACACCACCCACCAATGTGAGATTTATCAAGAAATAATTTGCATAAGCTATAATCAAAATGGGCATCCACATAAGATTAATCCCCATCATTCATCTTGATTAAATGATGTTAAACTATAGAAATTCAACCTAGGAACAAGAAATTAAACTATAAAAGTTTGTTCTAAGTACATGAAGTTAAACTGTACAAATATGTTCTGACCACATTATGATAAACTGTACAGAGATCATCCAGACCACATGATATTAAAATATATGGAGAATTTTTTGGACACATGACAATAAACTATATGAATTATGTCCTGGATGTATGATGTTGAACTATATGGTTTCATAATAAATATGTATGGCTTGATTCCTATCATCACATGACACGTAGTGACGCCCAAATCACTATTATTAGGCCCAATCATAGGATTACATTCCTTCACATCTGGTGATCCAATGTTCTCACCAAATTATGTAAAACTTCATGGATCCATGACTTCCCTTTATCAATCACATTGGGTGATCTACTTCTTTACCGCATGCTGTAAAACTGTATAGATCCACAATATCCATCTTCATTCATATTGAGTCAAACATGTCATTAAAGCATGACTTTAAAGTGTAAGGGGTTTATATAACTATTTATGGCTTTATTCTCATTTTCAATGAGATACTTAAGGACGCCTCGATCCTATATCTTGGTTTATCTACCAAAAGATACAAATTTCCCCTACCCAACTTTTATGACTCTGTATGGTGAAAGGGAACCTTTTCGTCCATTGTTTCTGTCACCAAGAATATCTCATGTGGGATTATGAATTTCAGTAAGGGCTTCCCCACAAAAACAAGTCATATTAGCTTCAACAAACCTGTCTTTTTCTAGAATACGAGACCTTAAAATTCATACCCTCATTCATTGCCACATGATGCTAAACTGCACAGTTAATGTCCTATACATGACATGTAACTACACACTTCTATGGGTGTCGACCGAGATAACCACTATAGTTGGTGTTTGTTTTCTAGAACACCTTTAGTCACTCTATACATCATCATAATCAGGGATCCCACATCCTCACCATGAGAAGATAAACTTCATGACTCTTTAGAACTATTTATTGTCTGATTCTCATTTTCATGAGATATATAGTGATGCCCAGACATCCACTCTTGGGACCAACAATAATATTCCAATAAATTCACATCATTTAACCTATTTTCACACCACATTATGTTAATTAAATTGGATTTCAATAACTATGTGTATCTTGATTCTAATTTTTTATGAGATACGTAGCTACACCCAAACATCCATCCTTGGGCCCATCTGCAACATTACCACTTTTTCATATCGGTCCACCTTTATCCTTTCCAAATGATGTTAAAATTCATGGTTACTTAAATAACTATGTGTGTCTTGATTCCTATCATTATAGGATATTTAGTGACACATAATCCTCTTATACTAGGTATAACTACAACAATCAATGGAAACAATGTCGAACTCTCCGTACAGGCTAGACCGATAAAGAGATATTTTCTCATTTAAGAACTAAATATGGCTCGATCCCCATAATTATGGGATATGTAGTGACACCCATAATTCCATTCATGGGCCCAGCTTCAATTCCACCTTTTCACGTTGGGGGATTGATGTCCTCATAACTTGACATCAAACTGCATGTCTACCAAGAACTAAATGTTGTTTGATTCTAATTTTAATGAGATACATAGTGGTGCCTGAAAATTCACTCTTGGGCCCAACCAAAACATTTTCATCTTCTTACATTAGTATCTATGTGCTTACCACATGATGATAAACTACATGGAATTACATCCTAACCATATGATGTTAAAATGTAAGAAAAATTTCTTAGTCTTATGACATTAAATCTACATTATAAATATTTCCACAAGATGATAAACTACATAGAAAATATCCTTACCGTATGATGTTAAACTTCATGGAAAACATCCCCACTACATGATGATAACCTATGAAATCCATCACTCATAATCATTCCTTATCAAAGGACCACAAGATCCTTACACCAGTCAACTAGAGTATAAGGTTCTTCTGAAATCTTTTAATAGAACTTAAATCCATATACCACACCTCATGTCTTGATTTTATTAGTTCTCCATTAACCATACATGGCCATTGGAAAGGATATCTAGATTTAATGGACCATTTTCTTGACTATGTATATATTCCCATGACTCCTACATATGCGTCTATGGCCACCAGCTAAATGTGTCACTCTGAAAAAAGGAAATTACAATCCTTATGAGCCCTAACACTGTTGCGACAACACTTAAAACCTCGGTGTTTCTAAACTAATCTAGGTATGACTATTACATATCATTACTCATGACCTGAGAAACTTGATATGTGATTTAAAACATCTTCATCCCCAACTTGGGAAGATATTGGAGTGCTCTCAACCATGGGTATCCTAGTTAGGCTCCTGAATAACATCTGCCATATTAGGTCCAAGCGAGTCATGACACTAAACTGCATGTGCTTTGGTAAAAGTCGTACAACCTTAAACTCTAGCCTATATGGTCCAAATCATGATACCTTAAACTACTAACAAAATAGACACAAAACTTGTTAGGTTTAAATACTGAAAAGGCAAACCTAATCAAAATTCAAGTCTCTGACTGCTAAAATCCTAATTCTCAGAGCTTACTCAAAAATTAGTGTGCAAAAATACAAGGAATAAATCTCATAGGGTCTACTTTGTAGCCCTAGTAAAATAAAATCTATTCTCTCTGGACCCTCTGGTCAAATAAAAAGTTAGAGTAATGATTTTTCACATCTCCTCGATGTGAGAATATGTTCGCTAGGCGATAACACAACCTTCAGGGTTTTTGAACCCTTCTTGGATATTACACATTCCACAAATCATACTTTATAATTTGGGTGCCTCATATTGTAGGTTCTAGGCGCAGTAGAAGCGCATTGGTGGGTTTTCCCAACTTTAATTTTAGCATTAAACAATGTTCAAACCGAGATCTGTCATGATATAAAACACCGGATCTTCGGAATAGAACAAAGAATGAAAAATAAAATACGGAATCTCGGAACCACAGAGATAGGATCATCATATGTTGGTTATAATTAATTAAATTAATTCACAAGAATTACCTTGGTGGAATTCTTTATTTTTTGATGTTTCCAATCACGATTCGGTGATCCATCGTTGCATCATAGAATCCAAGTTTAGGATTCCTCTAGCAGTGATCCACACATGTGCTACGTATCTCCAGATGTCGCTGAAGGGATCTCTGGGTGCTAGTGCAGAAGAACCTTCACTTGCAATGTCCTCCTTCGATCGCCTTGATCTCTCAGTATTGAGAGTGTTCTTGGGGGAAGGAGTTCTTTTGGGCTTAAAATAATTCTTCAGAATTTTTGTGCACAATGATTCTCTTATGGAAAAGTGTTGGGGTTGTGAGGATATTTATAATCAGATTTGAGGTTATAGAGTTATAATAATAAATAAACGTGTTACGTGTTTATTTATTTCATTAACTTAAATTGAAAACCCCCATTTTGAATTATTAATTCCTTGACATGCGCCCACGATGATTATAATAAATATCATTTAACAAAACAAGATTATATCCTCAAAATCCTGACTGGAAAAATTGCACGGTGTGTAATCATTAATACACAGTGTGTACTCATTTTTCATAAAACTACACGGCGTGTACTTTTATTTTCCACTTTACTTTTTTTCCTCCACCACATTTATTAGACCTTGATTAATGGATATTTATTTCTTAAATAAATATAACTGCATCACTCACTAATAAATATTATTTCATCCACAATATATTCTCTCAAATAACTAGTGTCAAAATAAATACGATGAGGAATCCTTAAATAATTATTAAACCACAGTCAGGAATAATCTTTATTTAACTTGTTAAACTAATATTTAACAGAGACACATGGACACACTTAGTGTGTGACCCTCTAGGCCTCTTTCTCAGTGGCATTAGGCGGAGCCTGCCTAAAGTCCAAGGTTATCATCTAGAAACATGCCAAGGCATCCATAGAGAGAGAAGTTAACGCTACAATGAAGTTTCACCTCATACAAACGCTTACCCTGTAATATAATCCCTTTGTCAATATATCTCGAATCAAGTGGGTTGCATGCTAGTGCCATCAACCCAAGTGCTCGATTATTCTTTCTTTGACTTTCTGTAATCAAACTCACCCTTACCTTACCATGGCCATGGATTTATTTTGGCTATATCAATTCCATCAAAGGGCCTGAGATATCTACTTCCGTTATGGAAAAGAAGGGATAAATCCTTTCTCACATTATCTGTTAATGCAGTAATACTCGTGACGCACCCAACATATCCTACCTCACTGCGAACAGTGTGTTGTCACATTTTTCATCAATACATCTAAGTGCATGAGTTGTAATACCCATTAATACAAATCTTAAAGTCTAAGGATCAATACACACGTCCACAAATAGGAACATCCAATGACACTATGAAATGTGGATTTCCTACTGGAGGGTCTCGTTCTCATAATATCCTCCTGGATATTACCAAGGATGCACACCCTGAGATGATGCCTCAATGTTTTATGATTCCTCACCCCTAATGGCCTGTATTATTTGTGTCCCTCAAATAATATCATCCGGCCATAGAACATATATTCAAGAACAGTGTTATGGCGCTTCTGAGTTCTCATCATAGCAGGGATCCGCTATGACTCTTTAATGCAACAACTATCCTTAGGACATTATCACATACATTGTCACGTAGAAGAACAATCATGATGTGATAAGGATTTTATTAATGAATAAAGTACAAAGTAGTTAGTTCTAGGACACCAACTCCAACAGACTCCCACTTGGACTAGAGCCAACTACTAACAACCTTTAACCTGCTATCCCTCACATGATATTCATGCTTCTGCTGAGATAGGCCTTTAGTCATTGGGTCCTCCATGTTCTCTTCTGTGGACACTCTGCTCATTGCAACTTCACCCCTTTGATATAAATCCCTCAAGAGGTGATACTTTCGGAGTATATGCTTTGTCTATTGATGTGACCTTGGTTCTTTCACAAGAGCCACCGCTGTAGTATTATCATAATACAATGTAATGAGATCTTTAATGCTAGGAACCACATCAAGATCTTGGACAAAGTTTTGAATCCAGACGCCTTCCTTGGCTACATCAGATTCCGCTATATATTCGGACTCCACTATAGAATCGGCGACAACTAGATTCTTTGCACTCTTCCAGCTCACAACTCCTCCTTTGAGATAGAAAACATATCCAGATTGTGACTTCAGATCATTATAATATGTCTGAAAACCAACATCAGCATACCCTTGGATGACAAGCTCCTCATCTCCTCTATACACCAGGAACATATCCTTAGTTATTCTCAGATACTTAAGGATAGTCTTAACATCAGTCCAATGTTGTTCTCCTGGATCATCTCGATATCTTCCTACCATGATCAGTGCATAGGCAACATCAAGCCTAGTACATAACATGGCATACATGATGGATCCTATAGCCAAAGCGTATGGGATCTTACTCATTCTATCTTTCTCCAATTGTGACTGAGGACACATTTTCTTAGAAAGATGTAAGCCATGTAACACTAGAACTAATCCCATCTTGGATTGTTCCATACTAAATCTCTTTAGTATCTGGTCAATGTATGTACCCTGACATAGTCCAAGAAGCCTCTTGGATCTATCACGAATGATCTTGATCCCTAGAATATAGGCTGCTTCACCCAAGTCCTTCATGGAGAAACACTTGTTCAACTAGTCCTTAACTAACTGTAAGACTAGTACATCGTTTCCAATAAGCAATATGTCTTTAAAATATACTACTAGGATAACGATAGCATTCCCATTAAACCACTTATAAACACATGGCTCACATTCATTCTTAATGAACCCAAATTTCTTTATGGCTTCATCAAATCAAATGTTCCAGGACCTGGATTCTTACTTTAATCCATAAATGGATTTCTACAACTTTCAAACCCATTTGGCTTCACCTGTTGTCACAAACACTTCTGGTTGTGTCATATAGACCTATTCCTGAAGGTTCTCATTAAGGAATGTTGTTTTAACATCCATCTTCCAAACCTCATAGTCATGGTAAGATGCAATGGAAAGTATGATTCTTATGGATTTAAACATGGAAACTGGCGAGAAGGTTTAATCATGGTAAATTCCTTGACGTTGTCTAAACCCTTTAGCCACTAGCCTTGCTTTATAGGTGCTAACATGACCTTCCATGTACAGCTTTCTCTTGAATACCCATTTGCATCTAACATGATTTACATCAACTGGATCATTGACCAAAACCTAGACATGGTTCTGATACATGGAATCCATCTCAGAATTCATATCTTCTAGACATCTTGCAGCATATGAGCTTTCTAATACTTCCTTGTAGGATAGAGGTTCATCATTTTCCAAAAATAATGATTCACCATCCTCAGTGACTAGGAAACCAAATCTCTCTTGTTCCCTTACCATTCTTAAGATCCTACACAATAATTTTGTTTCTGGAACCTGTTCCACAGGGACCTGTGGAACTTGTTCCTGTACCAACTCATGTGTATCTTGAGTATCAACTTCATCGAAGTCAATCTGGCTCCCACTATCCTTCTTGAGAATGTGCTCCCTCTCAAGAAAGACGGCTTGTCTGGAGAAAGTCACTTTCTTGTCTAAAGGGTTATATAGGTATTATCCTTTCGTTTCCTAGGGAAATCCTATAAAGATACACCTCATTCCTTGGGGTGCTAGTTTGTTTCCTGAGGAGTCCTTAACAAACGCCTCACATCCCCATACACGTTTGTGTGAAAAAATGGGATTCTTTCCATTCCATAGCTCAGAGGGAATTCCATTTGCCACCTTAGTTGGTACTCAATTCAATGTCTAAGCTACAGTTTGTAATGCATATCCCCAAAAGGATAATGGAGGATCTTCATGACTCATCATCGACCTCACCATGTCCAACAAGGTGTGGTTCCCCCTTTTACTAACACCATTACACTATGGTGTATAAGGAGGAGTGATCTGAGATAGTATCCCAAACTCCCATGGAAGATCGATGAACTCTTGGTTCCGATATTCTCCACCTCGATCCGATCGAAGCTTCTTTATCTTCTTACCAAGATGATTCTCTACTTCATTCATGAATTCCTTAAATTTATCTAAGGCCTATAACTTATACCTCATTAAGTAGACATAGCCACATCTACTCAAATCATCAGTAAAAGTAGTGAAGTAAGAATATCCACCTCTAGCTTCTAGTAGAAATGGTACACACACATCTGTGTGTACCAATCCTAGAAGATCTGTGGCCCTTTCACCCTGTCCTCTAAAAGGTGGCTTGGTAATTTTTACTTGTAAACAAGTGTGACATCTATCAAGTGGTTTTAGCTCTGTAGAGTCTAAATAGGAATTTTGGCAGAGCTTTGTCAAGCGCTTCTCATTCACATGACTGAGATGGTGATGCCACAACTGGGTGATGTATGAGTCATGTGAGTTTGTTTCGTTATCGATTTCCAAAACATGGTTTTCATAATTTAATACATACAAACCATTATTTAAATGTGTCATACCATAACATACGTTGTTCTTATAAAAGATACAACCCTTATTTCCAAACATGAAAATAAATCCATCCATATCCAAACAAGATAGAGAAATTATGTTCTTGGTAGCACTAGGCACATAATAACAGTTATGTAAATCCAAAATCATTCCAGCCGGAAATGAGAGGTACTAATCACCAATAGCCAATGTAACCAGCCTTGTGTCATTGGGAACTTGAAGATCCACCTCTCCTCTGGCAATATTCTTAAATATACTTGGTTCCTACATTTGAATATAGATGTGATCCCCACAAGTTGTATCTAATACCCAATGTGTAGAAATTGAAAGATTGCACTCGATAACGAACAAACCTTTAGCATCCCCACACTTCTGGGTGCAGTTCCTCTTCCAGTTGCCCTAGTTTCCACATGCAAAGCACAGCGCCTCCCGTTCCTTGCCCTGCCTCTGGATCTTTCCCTTCATGGAGGGACGGTGCTCGGGGGCTTCGGACCATTTATAAGTCTTTGGCCCCTTTTCCTTTTCCTTCCTTTTCTTGTTCACCATTAGGACTGTGGGTTTGTCACACCCCATGTCCTTGTCTACCTGGTGAATCAACATTAGAAGCTTTGATAGACTCTTCTCATTGCCACTCATGTTATAATTGACAATGAAGCAAGATAAGGTCTTGGACAGTGACGATTGGATTAGATCAATATGCAACTCATCCGGGAAATTAATCCCTAAGATGTCCAAGCATTCAATGTAGCCAATAATCTTGACTACATGAGGCCCAGCTTGCGCAGAATCTCCAAGCTTAGTTGTAAAAAAAGCATAGTAGATCTCATACCTCTCCTATCTCACCTTCTCTTGGTAGGGATCCTCAAGGTGAGACATCATGCTATATGCGTCCATGTTTTCATGTTGCTTCAAGTGCTCATTGGACATGGCCAATAGCATGAAACACTAGACATATGTGGCATCATCCATGTGTTTCATATAGAGAGATAATTCCTCATCACTGGCCTCTTTCCTATGCACAACTGGAATAGGCTCTTCCAGCACATACAATTTCCTTTCATAGTGAAGGATGACGCATTATATAAACGCCTCTGCCACTCTTGGAAATTGGTGCCGGTGAGAAGGTTTTCTTTCTTCAGTATGGTTTGCAATGATATGTTTGAAGTCATTTTCTTGTTGTTTCTACAAATTAAGATGATCAAAGGTTTAGTACTTTATTACAAAACTGAGAAAAATAAATAAATTAATACTTATTAGTCTCCCACTATTTTATCGAAATCCAATAGCTCTCACCATTGACTTCAGAATATTCTGTTGCCTTAATATTATAATGGAAAGGATCTATATTGCCCTTTTCATTACCCAAACTAGGTTTGGTCAAGAAACTTTAAGGGTTTTAGTTAGGCATTCTTAATGCCAACTGCATTAACTCACAGCTCCTTGATCTGCTAAGTGGACTCCCCAATCCTAAAATCCTTTTATTTTGGTTTTCCTCAACCTTTGCCTCTTGGTCACACCAAGTCCTGTTGTGGCAGTCAACCCTTGATGTGAACCAAGTCAAGTCAACCAAAAACCTTGAATTAGAATTCCCCGATAATTGAAAGCACCCCAACTAGGTTTGGTCAATCACTTTGAGCTATGGTTCGATTTTAACGAAGATTATGGAAGGCTATACCGACTTAATATTTCTTTAAGGGATTTTATCCTTATACGTAAATTTCCAATTTATTATCTTTGATTAAATTCTTGTTAATATTAATTGGGATATACTTATGTGATTATCCATGTCTAAGATAATATTTAGGCATAAGACAGTTTTATTTTAGTTCCATATTTTATGCTTGTTTAATTTATTAATTGTATGATCGTGACAACACACCCACAATAAATAAACCATGCAACTGACAGAAATAAATGGTATGATCATGAGATTCTTCTATTGGTTAGTTTATCTAGAGGTTGATAAACTAACCCAAGACCTAGGGGAGAAACACCTTGAACCTTGTGGGTTCGTGTTTACAGCTTTCCACCTGTCCACCTTTGTATCTCCTTTGATTGGTTTCACATTGGCTCCTAACTTGAGCTGCCTCCACTAACTTGGGAGCTCCATCCATTACATATGCATTTATCTCACACGCAGGTGAGGGGTAAAAAGGGTGTTTACATAAAAGAATCCTTGGTCGAGCATGCCTTACATATTAATGAGGAGATGGATCACAAGCCAACAAATTTAATTTAAATAAATAAATTAAAAGAAACCATTTATATACAAAGGTATCGGTCTATCTAATGATCATACATACATGCAACGATATTTACGCATAAATAAAACCAGCATTAAATTATTTAATTATTCTTGTTTAAGATAAATCATGCTCAAATTTATTAATTATTTTTAATTAATCAATCCTTTTATCTTAAACCCTTTTTATGAATTTCCTTGATATTATCATCCATCATAATTTTAAATAAATAAATTCATTTACAATTATCATTGTACATAACTTATAACTTGGAGGCAACCCGGTGAATTGTCGTTCATTGCGTAATTTGAATGAGTACACAGTGTGTAGTTCCGACTACATAGTGTGTAATTTTGTTCACCATCCATCTGAAGTATACGCCCAGGGACATGGTGTGTTAATGTACTTCAGAAATTTTTGGATTACATGGTGTGTTCAGTGGGACACACGCCATGTAGTTTCTGTATTACACGGTTTCCATCTGGGCAAGCCGTGTATGGGGTACATAGTCCAACCCTAACCCAAAGGGACTACACGCCGTGTTAATTGGACCACATGGCATGTAATCTGGAAACTGTGTGCCACCTATTCCTAGTCAACACACGATGTCATTAATGACTTAGATAGGATCCAAAACACGGCTTGATTTGGCAGATCATTTTGATGCATGAATCTAGACTACACGACATTTACTTCTGAATACACGTCGTGTATTCTGGTGTTGTACGGCCAGAAACTTTGGCTCCTCCAGATGAGTTCCGCTATTTTATCTTAATCAAAATTAAAAGAAAATTTTGTTTCTGTGAGGTGAACGTGAAACGTGGGAGGAGGAACAGATCTCTAGATTCATATTTCCAAAACAATTAAACTTGAATAGAAACAACTAAATTATTAAAAGTGTAAAACATCAACAAAAAAATAAATAATTATAATCAACTATATGACCACTATGATAACACTTGTAGGTTCTGGACGCAGTGGAAGCGCATTGGTGGGTTTGCCCAACTTTAATTTTAGCATTAAACAACGTTCAAACAGAGATCTATCATGATATAAAATGCCGAATCTTTGAAATAGAACGAATAAGAAAAAACAAAAGAGGGAATCCCGAAAGCATAGATATAGGATCATCATATGTTGGTTATAATTAATTTAATTAATTCACAAGAATTACCTTGGTGGAATTCTTTCTTTTTTGATGTGTGTGGTCACGATTTGGTGATCCGTTGTTGCATTGTAGATTCCAAGTGTAGGATTCCTCTAGATGTGATCCACATGTGTGCCATGTATCTCCGGATGTCGCCGAAGGGATCTTCAGGTGCTAGCATGGAAGAACTTTCGCTTGCGATGTTCGCCATCGATCACCTTGATATCTCGGTCTTGAGAGAGTTCTTGGAGGAAGGTGTTCTTTCGTGCTTGAAAGAATTCTTCAGAATTGTTGTGCACAATGATTCTCTTATGGAAAAGTGATGGGGCTCTGAGGATATTTATAATCGGGTTTTTGAGGTTATAGAGTTCTGACAATAAATAAATGCGTTATGCATTTTATTTATTTCATTAACTCTTATAGAAAACCCCCATGTCGAATTATTAATTCCTTTACATGCGCCCACACTGATCAAAATAAATATCATTTAATAAAACAATATTATATCCTCAAAATCCTGACTGGAAAAACTAAACGGCGTGTAATCATTAATACACGGCGTGTACTCGTTTTCCATATAACTACGTAGCGTGTATATTTAATATACACGGCATGTACTTTTATTTTCCACGTTCTTTTACTTCCTCCACCACATTTATTAGACCATGAGTAATGGCTATTTATTTATTAAATAAATAAAACTGCATCACTCGCTAATAAATATTATTTCATCCAAAATATATTCTCTCAAATAACTAGGGTCGAAATAAATTCGATCAGGCATCCCTAAATAATTATTAAACCACAATCTGTAATAATATTTATTTAACTTGTTAAATTAATATTTAACTGAGATACATGGACACACTTAGTGTGTGACCCTCTAGGCCTCTTTCTCAGTGGCATTAGGCGGAGCCTACCTAAAGTCCAAGGTTATCATCTAGCAACACGCCATGGCACCCATAGAGAGAGAAGTTAACGCCGCAATGATGTGTCACCTCATACGAATGCTTACCATGTAATATAATCCCTTTGTCACGATATCTCAAATCAAGCGGGTTGCATGCTAGTGTCATCAACCCACGTGCTCGATTATTCTTTCTCTGAATTTCCAGAATCGAACTCACCCATACCTTTCCATGGCCATGTATGTAGAGACCCTAATCTTGACATACATGGAAATTACATTACTTTTGTAGAATACTTTGTACATAAAAAAAACACACACACAAGGACTGTAATAGTTTAGTGTCTTTGGAAACTCGGAATATAATATTCTAATCTTGGTGAAAGATCTTCAACATCTCCCATAAAGATATTCCCTTTTTTTCTTACCTAAAACCTTTTTATATATCCTGGGGAAAATAAAACATAAAAGGGTGAGCTCAAATGCTCATTAAGGGTAAATAAAAGAAATATCA
Organism: Viscum album; assembly: GCA_963277665.1. NCBI lineage: Eukaryota > Viridiplantae > Streptophyta > Magnoliopsida > Santalales > Viscaceae > Viscum > Viscum album. The sequence continues at coordinate 2,680,494 of CAUJRU010000040.1, forward strand.
ATCACATCATATTCATAAGAACATAACATTTTGGAAATCTTAACCTGCAAAAGAGATCATAATGTCATAACATGGGATAAATCATGGTAGTGAATTGTAACCACAATAATCATAACAAAAAACATGAAGCTTTGTTTCATACACACATAATCATAGAGAATCATTTCATATTAGTCAAGACTCATTACCAAGACTACCTTAGTGGACAAAGTCCATTTCTGAACCAAGTTCACTCCTCGTTTCAGTCCTATTTCACTGAACCGGTTTAACCAGCCGTTCCAGCCATGTCTATCTCATGAGATATAAAATCTTTACCCAATGCATTGGAGGGAGATATATGTCCTACCCATCTCATAAAGATACCACTCTTATGTGTGCCACAAAATCATAAATCATACATCATTTCATAACCCATGTATTAAAAATGGGATTCTTAAACATCATGACATAATAAAACAATTCATATAAGATAAAGAAATTCATAAAAATAATTCCATCAAAACATAATCAAATCAATGTAATAATAGGGATATAAACAGAACCCTTTATTATCATAGATGGAAAATAATTTTGATAAAACACTTGAACTCCATTCTTGAGGAAAATATCATTTCTACTTCAAAAACACTTTTCCTTTATTAACATGTCATACAATTATAAACTAAAATAATTTGATTCAAAATAAACTTGAATGCTTGTAAAGGAAGTTTCTTGGAAATAATTCTTTAAAAAATCCATTCATGCCGTATAAGTTAAAAAACATTCTTCTCGTACTTTTGTCGGAAAAGTCAAAAAGTACCTTGTGCGAAAAACAAAAAAAGATTCCTTTCATATCTTTTACTAAAGACTCACCGAAGGGTAAAATTGGATTTAAACAATTGTAGGAGGATATAAATAATATTATATATTTAGGACACATGGATTTGGATGATAAAATACACCCCAGTAAATTCCAAATTATAAACAATCTCGGATAAAAATGAGATTGTGATATTTCCCTTACCTTAGGTCTGATTTGCTTCATAAGTGTCCAAACCTCCTGTATAATGATTTAAATAATGTCATTGACTTATTCCAGAATCATACTCATTTTTATGATATCATATATGGTCATATTCTTAGCTTATTATTAGTAATATTTCATTGCTACTTGTTATTCGGGTGTTTATTACTTTTTGTTCTTATGCGTGTTTTGTTGAATAAATTCTTATTCTTCTTTTTAAGTTATATGTACCTCATTTACAGAATGGTATTAGTGTAATATATATCATATCCATTCATTCAATTCATTTATATAATCATTATGCAATGAATATCATGTAGAATGAGTCGCATCACATCGTGGAGACGGTATTCCGTACATACGCACGAGCGATGATATTGTTCCCATGATCGTGGAATTGTATTGGAGTGTATGTATACTATTTCAGAATCAATACCACTTTAAAATAATCATATATAGTCATTATTTACACCATTATACCCATCCAAGTAAGGTGGTGGTGGAAAATAGATTACACCACGGCATGGAGACAGTATTCCGTACGTACGCACGCGTGGTGATTTTGTTTTCCATAGGATGGATAGATGGTTAAATAGAGTTGTTTCATAATTATAATAACATATCAGTATATGAGTGATACTTATGTCATTAATTCATAATGAAAAAACTAAAGAAGAATAAGTAGAAGTAGAAATAAAGTTGAAATAATCGGTAACGGATATTACCTCTTCTTTCGACACGCCTTTTGGAACCTCCTCTTAGGGCACTAAGATTGGTCTTTGAAGAAGACCAGAACCTCTAGGATGTTTCTAGGGAATTGGAGAGGAGAAAGTTTCAGGATTTTTCTGAGCTTGAAAGCTCAAAGTGGTGTGAGGAAGAGAGGGAGGATGTGCCCTTTTATAAGGGAGGAGAGGGGCACCTTTGGAAAAACTAAAAATATTATTTTATTATAAAGTCATATTCGGTTTTAAATAGCTCCAAATTGATTTATTTCGAAGCTAAGGTGGGGATAGGTCAAATTACTCTCATCCAATATAATTTGGACAAGTTTAGTTCACTATTTTAACCTTATCATTTAGATTTAACTTTAAGTGAGGTAATTTTACTTTTACCGTTTCTTTTTGTGTTCTTATACTATAAGGTTAATAAACTTACTATAACAAGACAAACGAACCCCAAGTTGTTTATTATTAATATATATAACCTTATCTAAGTAATTTGGCCGATCCTTAGATTTTTAGGAATAAAATAACAATTAATAATATAATATTTGTTTTAAAAACTATTTTATGTCAATTTTGACACTATTTAGTAATTTATTTTTTTGAAAATCATAACAGAATGATTAGTTCAAAAAACATTAATTAAATCAATAATAACATGTCATATTAACCTATAAAATTAGTGTAACTCATAAAAAGTCTCAAATTACATTTATTTTGGTATTTATAACATCAATTAGGTCAATATTTCATTAAAAAGATAATTACTGCATCATCATTGTGTCATAAATAAATTAAACTATATAATGTCTAAAAATTACAAATAAAATATCATTATGTAGTAAATATTTTTATATTTCTAATGAATATTTATAGTCGAATTTATCTTATGTATAACCCTATATTAAAAACGATTTACTTATTAAACATTGATTTTAACTATTTTAATCCTTCTTTAAATAAATTAATATTAAATGTCCTAATCTAATCCAAGTGGGCCTAAATGGTCATATTTTATTCCTAAGGTTATTTTTGGTCTAATTACACTTATCCAATAGAATTAGGACATGTGTTAGGGTAATAATAATATCATCTTTACCCTTAATTAACCTATTTACTTTTAACCGTGGTAAAAAAAAGTAAAAAGTTACTATTCACCAAAAATTATTTTCATCTCATTGAACCAAATTTTACTTACTGACATCAACCATGTCTCTTGGATTTTTGAAATTCCACTCACAGAAGCGGTAAAATAAAGTTTTATGTAAATTTGCAAATTCTCTTAGGAGGTGGGTAAAAGACGGTGAAAAGTTCAATAATATTTTTATATATCTAAAATTATTATAAAATGACTCCAATGAATTACTTTGAACTTATATACGTATTATGTATCAATTTTTACCTAAAATAAAATTAAATAAAATAACTAATTATTTAAATAAAAATTCGGTTTTTAAATAGTAACCCAGTGTTTTCACTATTCATCAAAAATTGAAAGTTTTTAGAAAAATACCAAAAGTTCACCCTAGGCTAATTTCGATATTCCGAATCCAAAAATGAAGTCCATTTTGAATGATGAAATTTAAAAAATTTCAAAAAATTGTTATTACTATTCATAACGGCTAGTTTTAATAATATTTTAATAGCATATTGTTGTTTAGTGAAACTCGGTATTGCGTACAACACACGCTATCGTGGAAGGTCGTGATTGAGTGTAATGCAAGCCAAGATAAGGTTGCGTGTTGTGCAAGACTTCTTTTTTGCTTCGTTATAACAGAATCCAACAATTTATACATTGAATATATATATATATATATACTCAATGTTGAGTAGAATGACTATTATCAAACGAACTTGAAATTGTGTGTAATACAATCTAATAATAGTGTTGTGTATACTGCAAGCAAATACGGTGTTGCGTATAGCACACGATAATCTTGTTGTAGCATAAAACACATGACATCAAATAAATTAAAAAGAATACTTATCATAAAATATTGGGTTGTTACATTCTACCCCCCTTAAAATGAATTTCGCCCTCAAAATTTGTCAGGGTTATACATGGTTTTCTACTTGAAAGTTTCTTTAATTGAAACCCACATCTTAAAATGAAATACCAAAACAGAACTTTAAAAAATAAAGTATGAAACGTAATGGTTACCCAAATTAACTAATCACTAGGTTTCCACATAGGAGAACATAGGTGAAAATATTGATATGGAAGAGAAATCTAACCCTCATGTTCTGATGGAGAGTGGTAGAGAACATGGCTATGAAAAAAATCCAACAATCACAAGGCCATAAATTTGTGATGATCTAGGGTACCATATGATTCATCGGATATAAGGGCACTAAGACAACATTTTTGGTTTTCAAGATCATTTCCCTAAAGTTGGAGAATTTGAATTAGAATAAATACTTACTTTATTTTTGTACAATCTCACTATTGTTCGTGCTTTGAAGAATTTCCACTTCATCTCATAAAGAAATGAAGTTGAATTTGTTATTCGTGAAGTGTTAACAGATCATGTGATAGAATGATGGGTCATTCCATCTGTTTCAAACAAAAGGTTAGCAAAAGTTATCAAATATATATATGTCCATCCATGGTGACGTTAATCATATACGATTCCAAAAATGAACTTATACTTCATATATCATACCGCGTAATAAAATAAAACTAGTTTCTACTAACCAGGGACTTCCTGTAGGCCAGTGGTAGGCGATAAAGGCCAATCGCACTTCGGTTGTGGGTTCGATTCTCACAGCCTTGTCCGACGCGATGGGCTATCGCCCGTCTTGCAGGTTGTCTTTTTTCTAAAGATATATTACTATAACATCCCATCAATAATATCAAAAAAGTTCTATCCTTAAACAATACTAACTTATGTCCAACATAATCCATTCCAATCTTTAGGCTTATCTAAAATACTTCAGTCCAACCTCATAGTATAAAGAAAATGATTACTTGAAATGTCACATAACAATCACGTGAATGTCATCATTTATCCCCCATATATCATAAGATATATCTTGTTGGTCAAATTACAAACATGTGAATACATTAATCATGTATTCTCTTGAAGAATGAATACCCATTGAACCTTAGTGAAAACTTGAATGTAGTTAAAAGTTAACCCTTTCCACAAACCAAAATCCTCAAAATTCTTTATACTCAAACCATGATATAACTTAGTCCTTATATCAATCATGAGCTCATGAATACAATCAAACATATCATTATCTTTTTATCCCTTCATTATGCGCATATCATCTGCTTACCAAAAATATCTAAATCACTTTCCATGGTTACCGGTACCATAAAATTATTGAAAACCACAATAGACCAATACATAAATATTCCAATATTCCAAGATACTATATACAACATTATTTTGGAATCCCATTACATAAACACTTAATCATTCCACCACATCGTTGTCATATTAAACATCGCCAATAGTGATCGCATGTGACTTCCCTTTGTCCTTTGCCTTAAGTGGTTGCTCATGTCGATCATCATTAACCCTTGGATTAGGTCATTGATTAGCATAATTACCCATTTCATTGCACTTGAAGCATTGAAGTGTTGTTGGTGAGTTCTCTACAGTCTTTTCTTTATTCACACCATTAGCATCCCTTTTTTCCATTACTTAGACACTCAGCTGCTCGATGACCTTATTTTCCACACTTAAAACATTTTCTAGCCCCTTTAAGACAATCTCCACCATGCTTGTTTCCACACTTTGAGCATAAGGAAACATTCATCTTCTTTTCAACATTATTCTGAGATTTCTCCTTGAACTCCATCTTTCGTTTCTTATCAAAACCATGAGATGGATATGTAACACCAACTTCCATTTCTACCTTAATATCACATCGCACAATTTCTTCATAGCTACTGAAGTCTCTTATAGCTAATTCCCTTCGAAGATTTGGTTTTAAGCCACTTAAGAATCAATCAAATTTACTTTTAGGTTATATGATAAAGCCAGATGCATACCTTCCAAGCCTTATCAAATTCGCTACATATATACCAACAGATTCATCATCCTTTTACTTTAGTTCAAGAAACTCCTTCTCCATCTTTGTTCGAAGAATATGAGGGAAGTACATATTGAAAAATAAGTTCTTGAACTCATCCCATTACATGGAATCAATTTCATCTCTTGGCCTTGTATTCTTGATAAGATTCCACCATTGATCAGCTTCACCTTCCAAACGATATACTGCTAAGATTTCTTTATCATGTTCAGAACATTGAAGAACTGAAAATATATTTTCAATGGTACTGATCCATTGTTCAGCAACAAGTGGATCATAAGACCCCCTGAAAGAAGGTGGGTGTTGCCTCATGATGGACTCAATATAATATTGTTACCTTCTCTGCTCATTTGGAAGTCCAGAATGATTCATATCTTGTGTATGTATAGCAATAAGATTTTTCACTCCATCTCCCATTACATTTGTTTGTTCAGGAGTAAAATCATTGCATTGTCCATTACATTGATCAACACGGTTCCTTCGGGTTCCATCCATCGTCTAAAACCCAAAAAGAAGAGTGTGAGAGGAAAAAATCACGCTAGGGAAAACAACATAATAAAGGGGGAGTACCATCAATATCTAACATCTTAGGTTTCCGTAATTCTAGTACTATAACCTATACTTATACTTAACATTATGGAAATCCCTATACATACCTTAGAAATATCTATAGGGATCTCACTAAAGTTCTCGCATCCTAGTTTCCAAAGGTTAACTAAACCTTTCCTCTGATACCAACTATAGAGACCCTAAGCTTGACGTACATGGACATTACATTACTTTTGCGGAATACTTAGTACATAACAAAAATACACACACAAGGACCGTAATAGTTTAGTGTCTTTGGAAACTTGGAATATAATCTTCTAATTGTGGTGAAAGATCTTCAACATCTCCCATAAAGATCTTCCCTTTTTTTCTTACCTAAAACCTTTCTATATATCCTGGGAAAAAGAAAACATAAAAGGGTGAGCTCAAATGCTCAGTAAGGGTAAACAAAAGAAATATCAATCACATCATATTCATAAGAATATAACATTTTGGAAATATTAACCTGAAAAAGAGATCATAAAGTCATAACATGGGATAAATCATGGTAGTGAAATGTAATCACAATAATCATAACTTAAAACATGAATCTTTGTGGCATACACACATAATCATAGAGAATCATTTCTTATTAGTGAAGACTCATTTCCAAGACTATCTTAGTGGACAAAGTCCATTTCTGAACTGAGTTCACTCCTCGTTTCAGTCCTGTTTCACTGAACCGGTTTAACCTGCCGTTCTAGCCATGTCTATCTCATGAGATATAAAATCTTTACCCAATGAATTGGAGGGAGATATAGGTCCCACCCATCACATAATGATACCATTCTTATGTGTTCCACAAAATCATAAATCATACATCATTTCATAACCCATGTAATAAAAATGGGATTCTTAAACATCATGAAATCATAAAACAATTCATATAATATAAAGGAATTCATAAAAATAATTCCATCACAACATAATCAAATCAATGTAATAATAGAGATATAAACAGAACCCTTTATTCTCTTAGATGGAAAATAATTTTGATAAAACACTTGAACTCCATTCTTGAGGAAAATATCAGTTCTACTTCAAAAAAAAAATTCCTTTCTTAACATGTCATAAAATTCTAAACTAAAAGAATTTGATTAAAAATAAACTTGATAACTTGTAAAAGAATATTCTTGGAAATAATTCTTTAAAAAATTCATTCATTCCGTATAAGTTCAAAAAAAATTCATCTCGTACTTTTGTCGGAAAAGTCAAAAAGTACCTCATACGAAAAATGACAAAAGATTCATTTCATATATTTTAATAAAAACTCACCAAAGGGTAAAACTGGATTTAAACAATTGTAGGAGGATATAAATAATATTACATATTGAGGAAACATGGATGTGGATGATAAAATACACCCCAATAAATTCCAAAGTATAAGCAATCTCGGATAAAAATGAGATTGTGATATTTCCCTTACCTTAGGTCTGATTTGATTCATAAGTATCTGAAACTCCTGTATAATGATTTAAATAATGTCATTGACTTATTCTAGAATCATACTCATTGTTATGATATCATATATGTTCATATTATTAGCTTATTATTAGTAATATTTCATTTTTACTTGTTATTCGGGTGTTTATTACTTTTTGTTCTTATGCGTGTTTTGTTAGATAAATTATTATTCTTATTTTTAGGTTATAGATACCTCATTTACAGAATGGTATTAGTGTAATATATATCATATTCATTCATTCAATTCATTTATATAATCAATATTTAATGAAGATCATGTAGAACGAGTCGCATCACATCGTGGAGACGGTATTCCGTACGTACGCACGAGCGATGATATCATTCCCATGATCGTGGAATTGTATTGGAGTGTATGTATACTATTTCAGAATCAATACCACTTTACAATAATCATATATAGTCATTATTTACACCATTATACTCATCCAAGTAAGGTGGTGGTGGAAAATAGATTACACCACGGCGTGGAGACGATATTCCGTACGTACGCACGCGCGGTGATTTCATTTTCCGTAGGATAGATAGATGGTGAAATAGATTTTTTTAATACTTATAATAACATATCAGTATATGAGTGATACTGATTTTATTAATTCATAATGAAACAACTAAATAAGAAAAATATAAGAAGAAATAAAGTTGAAAGAATCGGTAACGGATATTGCCTCTTCTTTCGACACGCCCTTTGGAACTTCCACTTAGGGCACTAAGATTGGTCTTTGAAGAAGACCAGAACCTCTAGTATGTTTATAGGGAATTGGAGAGGAGAAATTTTCAGGGTTTGTCCAAGCTTGAAGGCTCAAAGTGGTGTGAGGAAGAGAGGGAGGAGGTGCCCTTTTATAAGGGAGGAGAGGGGCGCCTTTGGAAAAACTAAAAATATTATTTTATTATAAAGTCATATTCAGTTTTAAATAGATCCAAATTTATTTATTTCGAAGCTAAGGTGGGGATGGGTCGAAATAATCTCATCCAATAGAATTTGGACAAGTTTAGTTCACTATTTTAACCTTATCATTTAGATTTAACTTTAAGTTAGATAATTTTACTTTTACCGTGTCTTTTTGTGTTCTTACACTATAAGGCTAATAAACTTACTATAACAAGACAAACGAACCCCAAGTTGTTTATTATTAATATATATAACCTTATCAAAGTCATTTTGCCGAACGTTAGATTTTTATGAATAAAATAACAATTAATAATATAATATTTGTTTTAAAAACTATTTTATGTCAATTTTGACACAATTTAGTAATTGATTTTTGTGAAAATCATAACAGAATGATTAGTTCAAAAAAAGGTAATTAAATCAATACTAACATGTCATAAAAACCTATAAAATTAGTGGAATTCATAAAAAGTCTCAAATTACATTTATTTTGGTATATATAACATCAATTATGTCAATATTTGATTAAAAAGATAATTACTGCATCATTATTGTGTCATAAATAAATTAAATTATTTTATGTCTAAAAATTAAAAATAAAATATCATTACGTATTAAATCTTTTTATATTTCTAATGAATATTTATAGTCTAATTTATCTTATGTATAACCCTATATTAAAATTGATTTACTTATTAAACATTGATTTTAACTATTTTGACCCTTTAAATAAATTAATATTAAATGTCCTAATCTAATCCATATGGGCCTAAATGGTCATATTTTATTCCTAAGGTTGTTTATGGTCGAATTACACTTATTCAATAGAATTAGGACATGTGTTAGGGTAATAATAATATCATTTTTACCCTTAATTACCCTATTAACTTTTAACCGTGGTAAAAAAAATAAGTAAAAAGTTACTATTCACCAAAAATTATTTTCATCTCATTGAACCACATTTTACTTACTGCCATCAACCGTGTCTCTCGGATTTTTGAAATTCCACTCACAGAAGCGGTAAAATTATGTTTTATGTAAATTTGCAAATTCTCCTAGGAGGTGGGTAAAAGAAGGTGAAAAGTTCAATAAAATTTTTATATATCTAAAATTATTATAAAATGACTCCAATGAATTACTTTGAACTTATATAATTATTATGTATCAATTTTTACCAAAAATGAAATTAAATAAAATAAATAATTATTTAAATAAAAAGTCGGTTTTTAAATAGTAACCCAGTGTTTTCACTATTCATCAAAAATAGAAAGTTTTCAAAAAAATACCAAAATTTCACCCTAGGCTAATTTCGATATTCCGAATCCAAAAATGAAGTCCATTTTGAAAGATGAAATTTACAAAATTTCAAAAAGTGGTTATTACTATTCATAACGGCTAGTTTTAATAATATTTTAAAAGCATATCGTTGTTTAGTGAAACTCGGTATTGCGTACAACACACGCTATCGTGGAAGGTTGCGATTGCGTGTAATGCAAGCCAAGATAAGGTTGCGTGTTGTTCAAGACTCCTTTGTTGTTTCGTTATAACAGAATCCAATCGTTTATACATTGAATATATATATATATATACACTCAATGTTGAGTAGAATGACTATTATCAAACAAACATGAAATTATGTGTAATACAATCTAAGAATAGTGTTGCATATACTGCAAGCTAATACGGTGTTTCATATATCACACGATAATCTTGTTGTAGCATAAAACACATGACATCAAATAAATTAAAAAGAATACTTATCATAAAATATCGGGTTGTTACAATGTATTTATTTAGGCTATATCAATTCCATCAAAGGGCCTGAGATATCTACTTCCGTTATGGAATAGAAGGGACAAATCCTTTCTCGCATTATCTATTAATGTAGTATTACTCATGACACACCCAACGTATCCTACTTCGCTGTGAACGGTGTGTCGTCACAGTTTTCTTCAATACATTTAAGTGCATGAGTTGTAATACCCATTAATAATAATCTTAATGTCTAAGGATCAATACACACATCCACAGATAGGAACATCCAATGACACTATGAAATGTGGATTTCCTACTGGCGGGTCTCATTCTCATAATATCCTCCTGGATATTACCATGGGTACACACTGTGAGATGACGGCTGAAAGTTTTATGAGTCCTCAACCATAACGGTGTGTATTATTTGTGTCCCTCAAATAATATCATCCGGCCATAGAACATATATTCAAGAACAGTGTTATGGAACTTCCAGGTTCTCATCATAGCAGGGATCCGATATGACTCGTTAATGCAACAACTATCCTTAGGACATTATCACATGCATTGTCACACAGAAGAACAATCAATATGTGATAAGGCTTTTATTAATGAATAAAGTACAAAGTAGTTGGTTCTAGGCCACCAACTCCAACACAGATCACCTTAAACCTTTCACGGCCTAGGGAAAGGATATATGGCTTCAAAGGATCATTTTCCTAACTATTCATGCATGACCATGGCTCCTATATATGCACCTATGGACATCCACCAAATGCATCACTTTGTAAAAAGTAAATTCTAATCCTTCTAAGCTCTGAAATCATCATGATAGTACTCAACACCTTAGTATGTCTGAACTAATCCCAATATGATTATCCCATGGAATTCTCCTAGTCAAGCACTTTGGACCTTGATTTATAATCTCTATAGAAAACTATCCAAGCGAATTTGACAACATTAATGTTACATCACCGTGTTTTATACCCTTCATCAATGATGGAATGAGACACTACATTACCAAAATTTTGATGGCCCATGAATCGTGATTCAAAACCACATGGCATAGAGCATGAGCTTCACATTAAGAGATAAACTACCCTACAGTTCCATTACCCTTACAGGAAATATTTCTTCTCATACCCAACATGATTATCTAGACATTTGAGTCTTTTAAAATCTTGCATATCCCTCATAATGAAGAATATATCTTCTTTTTTTCCATGTGACAAATGCATAATGGCCCTTACCCGCTAACTAAAGGCATCTCCTCCTTGTTAGAAATGGGATTTAATTGTTGTGAGTCCTCACAACACCATGGTGGAACATGGAACCTCAGAGTGTTATGGGTCATCCCCATCTTGTCTGCTCCATCCTAGATCCATTGACTCGTGATTTTGGTTTATGATTTACATAATCCATGCTCTAACTATCTAGGTGGACCTAGTATCTCTAGTATTTCACCCTCAAAAAATACTACCTCTATAAACCTTCCATATCCCCTAGAAAAGATACCTATATTCAAGGGGCCCTTTTCTTGACCACACATACATGCCTGTGAATACTGTATATGCACTATACCCATCAACCAAATGTTTCAATCCACAAAAGGTCCTTCTGATCATCACAAGCCACAACAACACCATGATAGAACCCAACACCTCAGAGTGTTTTGGTTCATTCATGGAATTTCTGCACCATATCCCAGGATCATATAGAAGGTGTGAGCTAAAAGAACCTAAAATAAAGTGATATAAGGTTCAAGCTAAAAGACATTAAACTAAATTGATATAAGGTCTGAGCTAAAAGACCATAAACTAAAGTGATAAAAGGTTGAGCTAAAAGACCCTAAACTAAAGTGATATAAGGTCCGAGCTAAAAGACCCTAAACTAAAGCGATATAAGGTCCTAGATAAAAGGCCTTAATCTAAAGTGATAGCAGGTGTGAGCTAAAATACCTTAAACCAAAACAATAAAATGCATGAGCTAAAATATCTCAAACTAATTTGATAGAAGGTATGAGCTAAAAGACCCTAAACTAAGGTAATAAAAGGTCTGATCTGAAAGACCCTAAACTAAAGAGATATAAGTTGTGAGCTAAAAGACCATAAACAAAAGAGATATAAGGTTTGAGCTAAAATACCCAAAACTAAATCAATATAAGGTATGAACTAAAATAAATTAAACAAAATAAATAGAAGGTGCGAGCTAAATGACCCTAAACTAAAGTGATATAAGGTTTGAGTTAATATATCCTAAAATAAAGTGATATAAGGTTTGTTATAAAATAACCAAAACTAAAGCGATAGAAGGTCTGAGCTAAAAACCCTCTAAATTAAAGAAATATAATTTCTGAGCTAAAAGAACCTAATCTAAAGCAATATAAGGTCTAAGCTAAATACCCTAAACTAAAGTGCCTAAAAATTATTCATCCTATGAAAGCTTATGGGGCCCACTACATGGCCTTAACATGATCAAGATTCTCTATCCAAACCTTATCACATTCAACAAAAAATATAAAGCACTCCCCTTTAAGATATATGTCCTACCCAGATGATCCCTCTAAAAATTACTTGATTTAAAGATAGATAGAATATAATATCAATAAAGAATCTCATGTTGGTGGGAATTCAAGGGAATATATCATAGGGAATTTTTAAAAGTTCATCATTCAATTCTAGGCATTCATGTTCATTCAATATTAAGCAAGGGAAGAGTATTGATGGTGTTTTCCAAAATTTTAGAGTAATGAGATATCATACACATTTTGAAGGAATGAAAAGTGATTAGTTTTATAGAAAGTTTAGAAAATTCATCCAGTCATAGTATGAAAAGGAAGGATGAATCTCCACATTTTGGAGTCTATCTGAGGTCTCATAAAAAAACCAAAACTGTATAGAGGAAGCTTAATATATAAGGGATAATTCTAGAGCTCGTATAAACGGAACCTCTTCAGGGTTTCATCATCACTATGCACATTATATCATGGATCGGCGGCGCGATTCCTGGAAATCATGGCCCCTTGATTGGATAAAATAGAGAAAACATGATGAGAACTAGAATCCATTTGAAAGTAAGTAAGTAGAATATTTTAGAAAATGAATAAATAAAATCTTACAAACAATTAAGGAATGAAAGTTCAAGCAGTTTCATGCGCATAACATGAATCAAAAGGCATTTTTGAATCACATAAAGGGTTTGAGAATCACCTAATATTCAAAGGAATCGACAGTCTCATAACCCCTATACAGTATAGCGTAATCTCATTAACCCTTTAGAGACTCACAATCACATAAATTGGACATGGTCATGTGAATTAGACGAATCGAATGATTGAACCATCAGGCCCCATAAAATGATCAAGAGCCTTGTAGTACCTCATGGTCGATGTTAAAAAAGAATTAATAAGGTATAGTTCATATTTGGGATAGACGATCACCTAAGTAGAATGGTCTTATTGGATAGGTCTCATAATGAAGGCTAGTAAATAGAGTCTTCCGATTAGGATTCACGGAACGATCATGAGATTGGAGGCATGTGAAAGAAACAAAAGTGAGAGTGATTTGGTGAAGCGGTAACCAATGTAATTAATTTCTCTCTATCCCCTCCTATATTTACGGAATTTAACATAATTCCAATAATTTCTTGGTAGATTAAAATTCACCCAAGACATGGATTCACAACACCTCCAAAGACTCCAGTGGGACTTTACTTTCCTCATAACTGAGCCCTTATCCCCATGGACGTTTCTCCTAAGGGGGGAATTTTTTGATGTCAACCAAATGAGGATAGAAAAATTCACAAGGGAAGAAATACGTGAATATGACTATTAATTTAACTAAAAAGAAAATTAAGCAGAATATGGCTGAGACCTATAGATCGCATGATCCTTTAAGAGATACCCAATCACGTGACCATTATAAGATCATGTGAATACTCTATGCACAACACATAACCTGTGGGTGATCCCATGAAGACCCCTTTCAATGATCCCTTTTAATTTTGAGAAGGTTCTTCAGGAAATAATCAACCATGTAGAAGGAATCAAGATGAGTTCCCCTAGTCCACATGGGTATTCGGCAACACAAACTTGGATATCCTACTTGAAAATCCTCTGAAATTGGAGGATGGATGCCCAAAAGGTAAAGACCCCTATCAGTCATAATGTTCACATGACTCATCACCAATGGGAAGGGTAATTATGGTAAAAACACCTAATAAAACTCATGATACCCATAATCCTTTGTAATATAAAACAAAGGAAATAAAAGGGAAGGAGTCGGGGGCTACTAATGGTCGCTAAAAGACATGCAGCACACCCATAGAGATCTGTAAGGAACCAAAAGTCCCTGGGGACATATCTGCTTCATCTCATGAAGTCCCTTTGTCTTTTCATCATTATCTCATGTAAAACCTAATTAATGTTTGGGAAACTATGTGTTTCCCTTTAGTTCCCTAACAAAAAATGGAGGGATTTTCTAACAAAATGCTTGTGCACCCCCACAAGACCCATATCAGTCACACAATGCATCACCAAAAAAATAGAGAAATTATTCTTTAAATTAGTCAAGAACTCTCACAAGACTCATAAACATTTTCACATAAAACAAAGGGAATAAATAGGGAGGATGCAGAAGCCTATCGCATTCATAAAACGCTTGTGATGTGTGAAGGAAGTTTGCATCGTAGTCCCACAAAACCCACAGACAAACCATCATTGTCTCATAGAATGCCCAAAACAAGTCATTGATCCTCTCATGTACACCTTTCAATTGGAACTTGGATCTAGGGAAGGCCCTTGGACATGTCAAAATCATAATTAAAAAATCCTTTAACATGTCTGTGTGATCAAACAAGTCCCATTTAATTTGAAAAAAATCCAATAATGGAGGCCTAAATGAAAGAGACCCACGATCACTGAAAATGAGGTTAAACCCTTAAAGAGGTCCATCGAATATAATCGTGATTCCATGTGGTTCTAGAACCCTTCACTGATTCCATTATGGAATCACACTAGATATGCCACATAGAGCACCAAACAACCAGGGTGGTGATGCCTTTAAATTCCCCACCCAAACATGAAAAAGGGTTTGGACTCTGGATGATTCCAATCTCGACCACTAGACTCTCGGGCACAAGGGATAGATTGGACTTCTCAAAGTAGATTATATCATGATTGAAAAGTCTTCCATCAGGTAATATACTAGAGAAGAGTCGAAGAAATCATGTTCCATGCATAGGGCACTTCACATGATCATTCATAGATCACATGAAGGACTACTGGAAAGGCATAAAAAGAACATACCACATGTACTCTAGATCACATGATACTAAATAAAACTTTTTCTAAACAAACCTAAGTATTTGTCAATACAAGGGATATAACTAAGATTAAAAGTGGAATATTTAACTGAAAAACATGCTCGCTGGCCCTCATGTGCTTTGCACAAGTCAACCAAAGACACAAAAAATCACTTGGACATGCCAGATATATCTCACGACACTCCTTTAACATGTTGTTTGGGAGATGTAAAATCCTATGGATATGTCAAAGAAAGTCATACATTCCCCCTGTGCACACCAATTTGATCTTGCAAGACCCTATGAGTCTATCACAGAGGCCTTGAAATGTATTTCAGATATATCGCATGACTCATATAACGACACTCTCTCATGTTATTCAAGTATCATGGTTTCATATGGGCATGAAAACTAAGATCTTGTGATGCACTCTAGGTATGTTAGCTGAGACTTGAGATTCCCTCCACACAGGACAACTAGGTCTCGTGATGCCCTCTAGGGATGTTCTCCATGATACACAACATCCTTCAAACCATTTAATACTGAAACTTGAGGAAACATATATATGTTTTAAGACAAATCTTGTGGATGAAAATAGGTAAATTCAGATAGATCATGAAACACTCCCTAAAAATTTCATCTAGGTCATGTGGTGGCTTCCCTGAAAAATCGACTAGGTCATACAACACCCCCTGGACAAGCCATCCAGGTCATGAAATGGATTCGAGGACAATTCGACTAGGTCATGTAATACCCTCCAGATAAGTAGGCCAGATCATAAGGACATCTCAGGACTTGATTACAATGTCCTTCCTCAGTGTGTAAGCCCTGATCAATCCAGAAACCTTAGTGTGTAAGCCCAATTCAATAGGGAAACCTTAGGGTTGAAGCTCCAATATAAATGGAACTAAAATGAATCTGATTCCTTCCATATTCTATATACGTAGGCCGCCTATACCTAAGGTTATAGCTCTATATTGATCATCCAAGGTAATCCCAACATCTAAGTCCCTTATTCAATGAAATGACATTGATTACTTTCTATCCCTTGATTCTCATAACAACCATGGATCATGTGGGATTAGGGAGTTGAAATTATCATAACATCTGCACTATAAACCTCCACAATGGTATGGGTGACCTCAGTGTATAAGCCCCAATACAAAGGTAACTATGGAAACTATGATTCCTGTCATAATTAGGATACATAGGACGTCTCTATGAGACCTGAAATCGATGATAAATCATCTTAGGGAAATCTCAGTGCTTAATTCCAACTTCATGAGAAATAAAATGATCATCTTTCATCCCTTGTTTCTCACACCAATCATAGCTCACATGATCATAGGGATTTGAAAAAATCATATCATCTTCACCATGAACCTCTAAAATGACCGAGGTAACCTCAATATATAATCCCTGGAAAAATGAACTATGGGAACTCTGATTATCACTATACTTGAGATATATAGGACGTCCCTCCAGGACTAAAAATTGAATACTTAGTGTCCCAAAACTCCCATATGAGTCCTTTACGCATGACATTAAACTGTAGGAGTTGAACAAACTATGTCGGTTTTGACTCTTACAATAACCATGATACATAGTATGCCACATAATGGTTTAATCCCATCCTCAAAATATTAACTACCTTATTTCATGGAAACACAATAAAAAGCACTAGATTATACGACTTCAGTATATAAGCAGCTACCCATTATCATAAAAAGATAAAGAACCTCAGATATATACGAATGGATTTTCTAAAGAGACCTCACTCTTTTTCACAAGAAGGAGAATTAACATGCAGTGATTTTGTTACGGTAATTGGTTATGTATTAGGATTAGGAAGAGATTCATGAATATATCCTATATCTATAATAGATTCTCGTAGTAGGAAATAATTCTACCCCAAAAGGGTGTGATGATCCCAACCTCCAATCTTATCGACCAATGTGAGTCCCCAAGATTCATTGGGCCTAAAAACCCATATAACTACCTACCTTTGGAAAGAAGGTCTTTACCCAGTTATTTTTTTTGACAAAGGAAGATGATATTTTAATCAAGAAGGTCAGAAGTTACAAAGTCATGCAACCAGGAAGGGATGTGATCAAGCCAGATATGATTCACATCGGATGAGCTAAAAGAAGCTAGGTGATGGGATGCTTCATTTCTGTTCCTTTTAATGAAGGAGAAGGAGAAGGTTGTGAAGGAACCATTGGGAGTTCCTAGTAAGAGTGACAATGGTATCCTGGTGTTCATGATAGTGCACAATGTAACCCCCCCCCCCCCACAATCAGACCGATCAGGAAGACCCCATTTTTAACCCTCGAATCTCGACAGAATTGTCGTTTACTAGGTGAAAAATTTATATTTTACCCTCTAGAATCTCAGGGATCTAGAAACTCAAGAATAAGCAAAGTTAATCTCCAGAAAAAACCCAACTCACTATAAATATATACATAAATTTATATAATTTAATTTTTTGTAAATGTTTTTATATTTAACATTAATTATTAGTATTTTTATATTTAATTATATATATATATACAATAAAAAAGTATTTATTAACTTATATAATTAATAATATTTTTAAATATAATTAATAATATTTAAATACAATTAATAATAATTTTTATTTAATCATACATATATAATTAATAATATATTTATTGCAAAAGAAATATTTATTCATTTATGTAATCAGTAATATTTTTTATATATTCTTAAAAATATTTTAACATGAATAATAAGTAATAATGATTATATTAATTTATATAATTATTATTTTATTGTAAATATTTTTATTAATATTTTATATTTGGTTATACATTTAGATAATTAATAATATATTGTAAAAAATATTTATATATTTATAAAATTAATAAAAATTAAATATAATCAATAAAAATTAAATATAATGAATACTTATTAATGTTTCTTATATGTAATAAATATTATAAACATATTTTAAATATAATTAATAATTTTTAAATAGGGTAAATATTTATAATTTTATTTTAATATATTTATTGCTATCATTTATATACGTATATACTTTAATATAACTATATAAATATTTGTATATAATTAAATTGGGAAATAATATTTATATTATTTTTAATGTATATTAATCAATAAAAAATCTATACGAATATTGAATGAGCTCATCAGGTCGAGCAGAAATGCTTTCTTCTCACTGGCTCAAGCGATGAGGTTTGAATCCCTTAGATCGACCAAATAAAAAAATTCTTATATTTTGTATTTATCATTATTAGTTTTAGTGTTGATTAATGTTCTTTTATATATGCTGTAATTATCATTGATAAAGTCATAGATTTATCATAACTAAAATTAGCACTAATAAAGACCCCTTTTATCACCAATTTTTAGAAAGTGATAATAAAGTCCTTACCTCATTTTTAAGTGATCTATAACCATTTAACCGATCTTCCATGTTCTTCAAGATCTATAGAATCCTCCCCAATGTTGTTTTTCATGAAATCCTCTAGAAAAATATACTTCAAAAAATGAAGGTATATAATTTGAAACTTAGTTTTGAGGATCTATTTACTAATCATATTTTTTTTCTTTTTTTCTGATATTCATCATCGATCGTATATATGTTTGTGTGTGTGTGTGTATTCAGTTTATGGATAACAATAGGGTAGGGGGAAACTGTTCCTCATAGATATTTCCTTTTGGGTTGTGGGGCATTGTATAAATATTTTACTCATAAACAAATTTCATGGTGTATAAATTTTAGCTTATCCTACCTTGAAAAACCCCAGAATCTATAATGATGTATACTACATACATACATAAGGGTGTCACTTAAGTAAGGAAATGGAACACACATGCTTATATAGCCTCACATCCGTCCATAAAAGTTTTTTCATGGGAAACATGCTCTTTACATCTACTACCTATTTTAGTGACCCATACTAGAAATGAAAATGAAATCATGGGGGTTTATAAGATCTCACATCCCACCCACTTTCTCAAATGATTCAAATATGATTTGAATGCCTTAGTTAGTATCTTCCTACTTATTCCATGTCATTACTTACCCAATGATGACGGTCGTTCCCAGTTTCCAATGTGAAGGGACACATGTTTATTTTTTTTGTGAAAACAGGGACCTGTAGTTCCTTAAGTTTCTTTGTAATTTTTGGGATTAGGTATATGTTTACTCCTTGTGGGAGGAAAGTCACTCCTCACTCCTCTTGGAATGTTGTGGGTAATGCATAATCATCCCCCATCTCACCATGTTTCTATCCAAGATATAGTCAATCAGAATACTAAATGTGTGTGTGTCAATGTGTAGCTAGTTAGAATATACAGTTTTATACAAATATAATGATTAGAACCTACATAAGGGTCTATCCCCAGATTTTTCTTAAGTGTTACTTGTAAAGAGGTCTTTATTTTTGTGTTAATTCCACGACTACAAGGAGGGGAATCTTAGGGAGAATATTAGTGTGGCATGGCAGTTGAGTAATAGGGAATCAGTTGGTATGTTGCACGGTTTTTATCTTCTTAGGGTATTTTTTTAATTATTGTATATTGGTTTGGGGATAGTTGATATGAAATGGGTATTAAATAAGTTAATTTGTATCTTTTAAGATAGGATAAAAATCATTTAGAGTCTTCAGTTGTAGCTAAATTTGGAGGGTTGGGATTCAACCCATAGGAGCATCTTCTTCCAGAGAGTTCTTGATATTATTCTTCCTCCTTCTCAATCCTCTTCTTTTAATATTGTAATTCTTTTCCTTTAAGAATCAATAGAAACTATCTGATTTTATCTCTCTCACTCCTTACATCCTATAAATTGGTTCTTTCATTGAGATCTCATCAAGGAATAAGATAATAATATTATAGAGAGAGATATTCAAGAAATAAAATCTTTTTCTTAAAGTAGATCCTATGGAATAATTTTATGCCCATAGGCATGTAGAGTTATATCTCAACTCTAGAGGTAGTCCAAAAATTATTTGAGATCCAACCCCAGGATATTTTGGAATCTTTGGCATGGATGATGGAAGATTTGAAAAATAGACTTAAATGGAAGGATTATAATATGGGGTGGGGGTCATTTCTTGATTATGAAAGAGGAGGGAGTAAAAAATGACTACTAGAGGTAGAGACTAAAGGAAAGATACTAAAGTAAATGATTTTTAATTTCTAGTCCTGTTTTCCCTCTCAAAGAAGACAGTGATACCAAATTTTTCTAGTGTGGATATGGAAACCTAGATTACATGAGAAGAGAATTATTTTTTGGTTCATTAAACTCTATAAGAGTTAAATAAATGTATTTTTACACAAGAGATATGGGAATCAATGTATAAATTGGAAAGAAGTTAGTAGAATAAATTTGGATAAGTGATGATGTCAGAATTTAATGGAAAGAGCTATAATTCTTGGATCATGAAATTTTAGGCCTACTTATTCATTTGAAAAACTAAAAAAATGTTTAAGGTGATAGTGGAAAATATGTGTATGGATATAATGGATCAATTATGTTTTAATTTGTTGTAAATAGGTATGTCTGGGATTACTTGGATTCAATTCAAATGAGAGATGATTGGTAGATTTGGAAGTGTGGTTGTGGAAGAATCTATATCTTTATCTACCCAATATGAGATTATTTTATTATTACAAAAAAGAATATCTATCACAAGGGAAACAGATAGGAAATTATGTTAAAGGACTAAATACTACTAAGGTAAGCTTGAAGGTAAGATAGACTAGAATGATGGTGGAAAAATCTGAGGAACAAATGAATCATACCAAGGGAGATCCACTGAGAATTTTCGAGACACTCTGACATACTATTTCAATGGGGGAGTAGTGCGATTTTAGTTTGAAATAGAAAATTTTTGTGATTATGGATTCCCAGATTAGGTGTGGATAAGTATAAATGGATTTCCAAATAGGAGAATTATGTTACACGTATATTATTAAAACCATAGGATAGGGAAGTATCAAGTCTTAATATACCACCATATTTGCAAGGTTGGAAAGTACTTAGTGAGGAGGAGACTAAATGAAAAAAATTATATACTACTAAGATAAGGTAGCATAATGACCATATGCATAAATGAATGTAATTATTCATTATACATACATTGTGTAGCTACTTGTTTTTCCTTAGGACCAAAAGGTATAATGATTTTAAATAGTTGGGTTAGAGCGTTACGGGGATTTCACAATGTGCTATTAAAGGGGGGATTATTATCTATGGTGGATATAATGGGATGTGGAATTTTTTGTAGCTCTAGTTGTTTCTTAGATATGAAAAGAGGCTTGAGATTTGACAATTGGGGTCGTTACATACCCTTTCGGTTTTGGGGGACATAAGAGATATTAGTAGTAATTGGAGGCCATTTAGAAGTTATAAACAAATGAAATATTTGTTATGATTTCCAATGATTATTTTATGGATATTGAAGATTAGCATACACCCCTTTAGGATATTCTCATATCCTTTGATAATGTTCTACATCAGGTGTTACAAGGAATTTTAGTTATACAATTGATTCCAAGATTAGTGAATATGGATTTAACTGGTGTGGAAGAAATTATGAATGAATATGGTCCTACAAATCAATGGATAGGGGTTTCCTTAAACAAGAACTATGAAGAAGTAGCAATGGACTGAGCTACACTTGCCCCTTTCCTTTCTCATCAATTCAATTTTCTACTAGAAACAATGGTATGGATAATGTAGCTCAAATGGTTCCATCCATTTCATTGGCTACACTAGAGATTGGAAGAATGATACCACTTATTATATTTATAAATTTATTTTATTTTATGGGTGGATACTAGTATATGAAACTAGAGAGAAAATTTTCCAAATTTATGTCCTTCCAATTGATTTTTTTATTCGGTTTATAGAACTAATGATGTTGTGGAATGATAACTTGTGAAAACAAAACTTCAAATTGAAGTAAAAAATTATGGAAGCATTTACTAATGAAGATAGTTAGCACCAATTTCTAGGAAGATAAATATAGCCAAAGTATGATTTTTAAGACACTTTTGGCACTGGAAAACGCATGCATTTAATTCACCGAATGCTGCTGAACATGGTGTTATAGCGTAGCTCATTTAGAAAGCTTTGATTTGACTGGTTGTGGATCCAAAACGGAGTTACATATCAATGTCCATTAATAGTCAAGCTACTGGAAATGATCATCCAGGATGATTTTGGGGAAAAGTATGGATTTGTTCCCAAAATGGAATCTTTCGTGCAAAATGAATTTTCACGCAAAAGTGGAATGGAATTTTATGCACACTGACATTCATTTTTTCACCTATAAATACAATTGCACCCCCTTCTTCCACAAGGCCCTATGATGGTCGGTCGCCACTCTAATGCACGTAAGTCCGCATCTTCTGTGCCTGTGTAGAAGACCACCTTATTGCATTCAAAATATTACTTTTTTGGAAAAAATGCACCAATTTGCCCAATTTTATGAGAAAGACATCATTTTTGCGTGCAACAGTTCCACTTTTCCCAATTTTGCGTGCACCAGTGCTGCATCTATACAATTGCATGCACACCTCCCCTATTGAGCACAATCCTTCCCTTTTGCACACACACCTCCCCTATTGCATGAAATCCTTTCCTATTGTGCTCCAACTTTACTTATTTCTCCTAATACATTTCTATTGCATGAAAAACATCCCTATTTCACGCAATCCTTCCTTCTTACATGAATCCTAACCTACATGTGCACATTTTACATGTAACATTATCCAGGACTGCGCCACTGCACCCCCGCTCGGCATCAGTACCAGGCTGTGGTCCCGGCCCTCCAGGTTGGTCCATTCACTTCTTTCCCTAACCCGCATGAAAAATGTATACTCACACCACAAAATTTTTGGTTTGGGGTGTCAAAAGTTTCCATCGCACCCTTATGTGCATCCACCTTCCACCTAGTGAATACCAAGATTTGAGATACTCCTTAACACATCATGAAACACCTTGAGTCTGCATATTCCTCTTGGTTCGTTTCCCATGTCGTGAGTTGATATTATCTTCATTAATTCCATTTATACCTTGAGTCTAACCATTCCTCAAGTAACTCATCCAAAACCCTATCACCCGACTTCTATGTCAGGATCCACTAGAAAAGGCCTCTTTTGCATAAGTCCCAACACCAACCATTTCTAGGCTTCTTATGCCCAATAGTCCTCTCTACAATACATCAAACTATAGCAATCCCAATCATTTAATAACAGTATGCCTCTTCCTCAGAATAATATATGCCTTATGCTCCAAGAATAAGATGCCAATAGTCCTCTCTACATGACTATATATTGTAGTACTCCCTATGTGACAAATATAGGATGCCTATTACTCAAAACAAGAGATGCCTTATGTTCCAAGTATAAGATTACAATGGTCTAAACTACATGAATAAGAAGGCCCTATCATTCAATAATAGGATGTCTCTTATTCTAAATAAGAGATTCCTTATGTGACAAGCATATGATACCTCATTCCATGAGTACAGTGGAATAATTTCAAGAGCATTGTAATCTGTTTGAGCATTCCACCACTCCACCACATGCTTTGTGTGTCCTTCATTCAGATCTTCAACCTCTTTCATTTATAAAGGGACCCCATAATGGCCTTTTCCCATTCCGCATCGGCTCACCTAACGTTATAGACCAACGCCCTGGAAGACTTTGGAAAACACTTTGAGTGAGGTCCAATGTTTGGAACATGGTCAACAGTCAACCCTCGTTTGTTTGTCCCCATTTTAGGCTAACGTGATATGGATGATGTGTTTAGAACACGTTCAATAGTTATCCTCCATCGGCATGCCGCCCTCACTATGTTCCGAATGTTGGGTATGTGAATCATACTTTTCATATCCCTTTGTTCGGACTGATTCCAACACCCTCAATGTTATCCATCATTTTCACTAGTGCATAGGTCTGGGCCTCAATTATATGCCTCAACCCACCAGTGAGTTGGGATGCCCTCTTGGCCATAAATGAGGAAGACATTATAGGAATCATCCATGCATAATCCCCTTCCATCATTTCCACTCCTTACTAGCTCCCTGGAAACTTCTATGCGTAAGCCCCATCCATCATTGTCTCTCCTTAGTGTCACCCGTGTAGCTTCAATGTGTAAGTCCCATCCATAATTTCCACTCCTTAGTGGAACCCAGGAAACTTCCATTCCTAAACCAGATCCATCATTGCCACTCCTTAGTGGCACCTGGGAAGCATTCATGCATAAGCCCCATCAACCATTTCCACATCTTAGTGGCACCCGGGATGATTTAGCGCATAAGCCCCTATCCACCGTTACAGATCCATAGAGGGGTGCTAATGGATATTGCTTCTTTGCATATCCATGCTAACATGGATCCTTTAATGGATCACTACACAACACCCCCTCACAATGTCATTACTGGTGCCTTCCCTTCACCAAGGGTTAAAGCCTGTAGGTCATGTAAGTCCAGGGGTACGGAGTGAACATGCCTTGTCTGATCTGAAAGACATTAAAATGATAAGAATAGTCATCCCTAGTGCATGACTTTATACTGTGACCTCACCTCATTCCCTATACACGGGGTAACCCATCTCATACATTCCCCACACCCACTGGTCTCCACGGGAGTGAAATCTTCTTCACATGGAATGAAATCCTCATTATTAGAGTGGCTTCTGTTTGTGAGGAAGGGAAACCAGCTTAGTGTAAGACCATATCCTTTCTTGCAGAAGTTAGTACCCTACTCCACATTTATTATTTCATGCCAAAGACTAAGGGGATATATGGGCATGAGGACCTTCTTTATCCCGTCACTCTCCCTTTAGGCTTTGTCACCACTGGGCCTCTATCCTGGAGTAAATCCCAATCTCCATCTCCCTAGGCTTCTAACCACACATAATCCCATGTTTCCTCTTTGGGATGTGAACCAAACATAAGACCATGTTTCCTTTTTCGGCCACTAAACACACATAATCCCAACTTCACTTCCCACGGACGCACCTTTCATGATGTGATCGTCAGATATTTGATACCTATTTTTTCTCACACCGAGCATGACTCACGTGGGCTTAGAGTAAGTATGGACCATGAAATTTTTTATAAGAAACCTTATCATGTAAGCCACAACACATCCGAACTACGTGTACTTTGATCCTTTCCAAGGAAAGGTACGTAGGAAGCCTTCTTGAGGTTCAAGCCCAACAGCTACTAGTCCAGACCCATTTACGTCGGTTCACCAACAACCATCTGAACTATGTGGACTTTGATCCTTTCCAAGGAATGTTATGTAGGAAGCCTCCCTGAGGTTCAAGCCTAACACCTACTAGTCCTGACCCGTTCACATTTGTTCAACAACAAACATCCTAACTACCTAGACTTTGATCCTTTCCAAGGAAAGGTACATAGAAAGCCTCCCTGAGGTTAAATCACAATACCTACTGGTCCTAACCCATTCACAATGATTCACCAAACACTTTTCCAAACTACTTGGACTTTGATCCTCGTCCCTTGGATAGGGTGTGTAGGAAGCCTCCCTGAGGTGCAACCCCAATTAGTGGTAATCCATTGTTTCCCCTAATCGGTGGTAATCCATTGTGTCCCCTAATCATCAGTAATCTGTTGTGTCCCCTAATCAGCGGTAAGCTGTTGTGTCCCACAATTAGCGGTAATCCATTCTGTTCCCCAATCAGTGGTAAGCCGTTGTGTCCCCCAATCAGTGGTAAGCTATTGGAACCCCAGTATGTGGTAATCCATTGTGTTTCCCACTCGATGGTAATCTGTTGTAGTCTCCTTCATTGGGACCCACATCTCTACTCCTCCCTTCAAGCGTCAGACCAACCTTGGGCTACTAACCATGCGTAAGCCCAAGCATGTCATCAGGATTGTTGTCTTATGTGTATAACATGATTCTATTCCCCCCATCCTGAACTCTGTAGACTTTGATTCTCTACCATAGGGATATGTATGAATATTACCTGAGGTTCAAGATCAATACTCATGTCCAATCCTGGCCTTTCCCTCAAGCCTATGTGTTTCGGGAGGGTCATGTATCAAACTAGAGGTTCCACTTCCTCTGGGTCCTATACATGCATCCATTCTCATGAGCCGGCTCCTTAGGCGACCCATCACCCCACAAAACAATGTGGACTTTGATTCCCTACCATGGGGATACATAGGAAGTGTCTTCAAGGCTCAACACCAATATCACTATCGCCCTCGCGTCAGCTCCATCTCACTCCCCATCTATTCTCAACAATCCATATCAATATTGATTCCTACCAGGGATTCCATATCTCGGTGAGATCATGTCACCCATTCTCTTGCTGCTCCTAGTAGTAATCAGGTAACTAACCATGCATTATTCCCAGAATCAGTGTTCCATCCAGGGGTTGCACCAACCTGGTCCACTCCCGTCATTGTTCTAATCAATCCGATCTATCTCTGCTAGACATTAAACCTAAGGTATACCCTCTCTTAAACATGGAAAGTTGAGGAAAAACTCAGAGACATGCCTATGGCATATAGTTCCTCGCATTCGACATATGATTCCTCACGCATCTGCACCCTCAAGAAACCCTATAATAAGGGGAAGAAACCATGAAGCACCAGTGTTCCGGCATCGGACAAGCCAGTGATGTCCAACGTTACTACTAACCTGACCGAAGGTTGCTGCCCTGACCATACGCCTTGATATTTCCTAATAGAAGTAGTGTAATTAACTGGAATCCAAGAAGTCCTGGAACTGGGAATACTTTCATGAACATCGTCTTAATCTATGAGGGAGACCCGGACAAGGTAACGAATTCTGAGGAGGAATCCAAAGAAGGAGGTACCAATATCTCATCATCCCATTTCGATCAAGAATCAAACATCTCTGAACAAGTGAAGAATGTATCCCTCCTTTGGAAAGAATCATGCGGGGAAACAATCAATGAATCCTTTGAAACAGATGGATGCATGCCCTGACAAAAGCATCAAAAATAGAAATGTTGAACCCTACATGAAGTTCTTCTCCTCAATGTAGATATTAGTAGCATTCAACACATTGGTGGACTAGCTTGTCACTGGATCCATGTATCTGATGCTAGGTTTTGCAAAGAAAAAAGTGGGCCCAGTGTTAAACTCACCAGAAGTAGGGGCAGTTGAATGTTGTAAATCCTGGTCCATGATGTTGTCAGCGTGGATCCTTCATACTAGCCATGGAAGAAGAAATGGAATTGAGGAACTGGAAGTTGATTTCCTTGTGTCAGCACTAATGGTCTAATCTCCCTGCCTTTCAGGACCCAAGCTTCTAAATCAGGAAACTGATCACCGCCCCACCTACTAACGCAGGGGTAGGGGAAACACCATCGCAGTAATCACATGTGGCCTCATTTCCCCCATGGTAGCCTCCAAGTCCACAGTTGTGGGGCACCCATGCCCCATCTCCCCATCTAATATAGTTCATAGTAGGGTTATAAACGACCTTGTATGACGATAGGAGGATGAGGGGATCATCCCAACTAGGGACATGGAATGAAAGGAACTCGAGGGATTTATGCCTCGTTGCCACCGCCACCCCCACGGGCCACGTAGAGAGCCATTTCTCCCCACTGTGACGCACAACTGTTTAGGGAGCCTCTCCCTGGAATGCTTCGATGACTCCCTCCCCTATGGAGATGAGGTGGGGGATGTCCAAGCCATCCCATACGGGATCCCTTTCACAGGGATCCCAAGGAGGGACCCCACTAGTCTACACCAGTGCCGCTACCCAACCCCATGAGTTGAGTAACAGGTAAGCTATCCACCTGCATGGCTATCCCCAGTCCAGTTGACCCGATGCCAACATCGAGAGCATGCTGAGGAGGATGCTCGCCAAGGGGAATCAATGTCAATGACTACAATTGCTCATGCCACCACCGACATATACCCTCAGTTCCCTATCTATTCCATGCAGGGTCATGCAGACGCCCTACTTGGATCGAGGCTCCTACCACCCCACGGGTAGGCTAGGTCAACTCTCCTAGTTGCTAGCATAGGGAACGCCCACCATAGACCAACCTGCAGCAACGACACCTAGTATGAAGGACCTCCCTGTACCGCCACCATTGAAAACACGGGTCCTCTCCACTTCCAATCTCAGTGTGGAGGTCTTCCCCAAGCCACCTTCAATCTTAATGAGGGTCCTCCCCATGGTAGTTACACTCAGTACAAATGCCTCTTCCGTGCTCATGAAGTCTATTTTGGAGTCGTTTCTCCTACCATAGGTCGCCGACATGGAGATGTTACACATCCAGTCAATCTCCAATGTGGGTGACTTCCCCATGACCTTACAGTAGCCGGAAAAGGTCCTCATCACCCTAGAAATCAGAGGAGTTATGGTCTACCTCACTTCATCGGCACCCAGCACAGAGGTCCTACCCGTGTTCGACTTGACCAGTATGAGGACCATCCTCACACTGACACTACTAGGGGAAATAAGTATAGAGGTCCTACCTATGCTCTTACCAACTCCGGCGGAGGTCCAACCCACTCCAACACTTCCCACTAAGAATCCCTTCGCACATCATCTAGTAGACACAGAGGTCCTCTCCATGTTCCCTTTGAAATATTTCTAGTTGCTTCTTGCACCCCATATCAATTAGGCGGAAGCCCTCTATGTCCTTGCACCATTTTGGTCAAAGATCCTCCTCATGCCAGAAATCTACCCTGTCCCGAAGAGCTATCCTAGGGCAGGAAGGTTGGTCGTCACCACCATAAAAAGAATACCGAGAAGATTCATACTGAGATTAAAATAGTATGTTTCTAAGATTCTATGGAGGAATATGAATCAGCAATGGAAACCTCACCTCAATACTCCATGTCAAGGGTCGGGGCATAAAAGAGGCGCATTAGCCTCATAATTCCGGAATGCGAGGTCCACCGAATCCTTGCCTCCCTCCATAGATACATCCAGGAGGATGAAGATTTAGCATCTCCCTTTGGTCTAGCTGTGCAATCACCACCATCATCACCAGGAGCATTCTCTACGTCAGCCAAAGATCACAGAGAGTTAATCTGGGAACCGATGGTGATGAAGCAACAGAATGGCCCTCTTCCAGTAGCCATAGTCCCTTCACCATAAATTGTGGTCACCATCCCATCCTATCATGATGTGGTGGACAAGTCATTTAACTCTTCAGAGGAAAGCCCGAGATGTGGGGGTTTGTCAACTCACTCACCATATTCTCCACCAGCCAGCCTACCATCTCAACTGTCTACTTCAGTACCACTAATGGTTCCTCAGATGCCTTCAGTTGACGAGTGAGGCAGCCAAGGGCCAGACCCTAAATCTAGGCCGAGGAGATTGTGGGAAATTTTTACAGCATTCCATTTCCCAGAGATGTTTTAGCTAGTCGTAGCGCCAAACTTCAGTACACCATAATCTCTCACCCAAGAGAAAGTTGGATGCTTTCTCTAGAACCTATGGGTGTCAAATTTCTATCTTCGTCATCGATGAGTGTCCTACCCTAATATCCAAGCCCACTTTGAAGACATTGGACAAAAATTCCATCTAGTTGATCTAGCCGCACTCCCCATGGACCAATGTGATGAGTCACCAGGCCACTATAGTACCCTCGGATAAGATGTGTCTAGAGCTTTAATGTGCTCCACAGGATTATCAAGGAGGCTTCCCCCACGTGTAGATCCATGGTTGGGGGCAGTACATGGTCCTCCATTTTAGTTATATCCAGTGCCAGCCACACTTTCCAGGAGATATCGAGGATATGTCTCCAGGAAGAGTTACAATTAACATGGCCGATCTATTGGAGGAAGAGATGGATACATGACTCCTTAAGGAAAATTTACCCTCTGGGGGAGTGCCACAACTTTTGGACCCATCAGGAAGGGTTACTCTCCAATATAGAAATCTACTGGGTCTTACCGTACCTACTGAGGCATTGGTCCTTAGCCAGAATCTAAATAAGGATAAAAAGAATCTCGGAGTCGTCAAACCGTCAAACCAGTCTAGATTAGTACAAAAGACGAAGGACGGTCTAGAGAAATATTTGTTGCATCAAAAGCTCACATAGCATAAGAATATGGTTGATGACCTCTTTACGGAGCATGTTGTGTAGCGACGGCCAGACTACAATGATTCTTGGTCGGGGCAGTCGGGGCAGGCACAACTACCCCCTGGTGAATTGCCTCTAGGTGACCCTAACCATCCTGCCCACGCAGACAGGATTGAGACTGGAACTTATGGAAAGAGGGTGTTGTATGTTTCAAAAAATCCACCAGAGCAGTGGGATAATCGCTGAGACCTAACTCAAGTTCCCACACCTGCTCCGTGGGTCATCCCACCAGCCGCTCCAAGAGTCGTTGGGCCTACTTATCATGTTGAAGAACCCGCTAATGCACTGGTGGTTAGGGATCCCCATCAAGATAGGATCCCCCACCCAGATGACCCCATGGAAATTCTCATTGCTCACCTCAGTGATTTGTAAATGTGATAGGTGGAAATCCTGCCTGATGGAAAGTCATATTAGGCATGGGTTGATGATATGACAGAACCCCCAGGTTTCGAAAATCCCTCCTTCTCCCCCTTTAATGGGACGGGTAACCCACTGTAGCATTTGGCCCACTTCATTTCAAGGTGGGGAACCATGTTGGGAACTCTGACATAGTAGGAGTCCTCCAAACTCTGATGATTTATATAAACATTAGAAGGACCTGTGTTTATTTGGTACAACCAGTTAACCAACAGGTCAGTAGCTGGCTGGGAAGATCTTTGCATGCAATTTCTTTACCAGTTCAGTTCCACTACTCAGAAGACAATTATTATAGAACTCTTCAAGTGCAAGAAGAGGCCTGGTGAGGGCATCGTGGACTTTGTTTCTTGGTGGAAAGGGCTCACATACTCCCTTGACATGCCACTGACTCAAGAGAAACTATTGATGATGTGTGTGGGGAATGTCAAGACAGAATTGGTCCCCTCCCTGACCACATAGAATTACCCCTAGGGATTCCTATACTTATCTGATAAGGCCCGGTGCCAAGAGGAATCTTTATAGCAGGCCAAGAAGCCATGTCCATTGCATTCTGCAATTCTCATGAGAAGGGCCACCAAGGTCGAGCCCACCATGGTGGCCCAAATAGAGTCCCCAAGGAAAATAGAGTTGTTAACAGTAGATCCACCTCCACATTTTCATAGAGGCCCTACACCTTAGGCACAACATCTTCCCCAACAGTGCCCACCTTATAATTGATAGGCACCCCCATGTATTGCGCTGCCAGCGCCCAAGTAAGATAACCAGGCTCCACCTCCTCGACAGGCTCCTCTATCCCGTCGTTAGAGTTAGGATGTCGGGGCCCCCTTCCCAGATAAGATAAACTGAACCAAGTCATTCAGTGATACTCAGTTCCCTAGTTATTTCCGTCGTGCCTTGGAATAGGGACTTCTATGTTTTTGTGAATGCAGGAGGCCAAAAGAAGAAGATCTTACTGATTTTCCCAACTACTTCCCCTACCATCAGATATTGGGGAACACCCTCAAATAGTGATATGTGTTTAATGATTGGATTCAATACCAAGTTGATAACAATGTAGTCATGTTAGGACCATCTCCAGCACATGTGGCATGTGTTTTCATGAAACCCAATAGCGACAGTGACAGTGAAGGCCAATAACATCCATTTTCGAACCGCGGGTCCTAGAAGCATGATGAATGGATGACTCTTAATGTTGTTGCATGAGCCCATGGTATTATAAATGCATGTATGAATCAACCTGAACCTTTAGAAGATTTCATGTCACCTACAGCTTGTACCTCTGCATCATCATCTCAACCATCCCCTTCTCAGAAGAGGAAGCATCAGCGGCGCAAGGGAAAACAATGTCCCCCACCAATGTCGTCATCAACCCGTACTCTCAATGACTTCATGCCTCGAGAGATGGAGATCCCCCCCCACCAGAATCCATATAGTAGTGGATGATTATTCAAGTGACAGTCAAGGGTATTCCTTGATTAACACCGTAGAGCTGGTAAACCCCTACATGATTTATGGCAGCAAAGAGCACGAGGTAGATCCTCCCAATGTTCTCAGCCATTTCCAGCATCAACAGAGCCACAAGAATATGGGTCGTCATAGTGCCTCAGTTAGTAATTCCATCTAGACTATGCATGCCACTGAAACTAGACAGCATGCCCAACACATTTCTCAGCACATGCAGCCTTCTCATCTGGTGTTATCAGATCTACCTTCACCCTCGTTTGTGTTTCTTGATCAGGAGGAGCCACCTCGATCATGTCGTGATCAGCCACACTCTGCTACAGACTGGTCTCAGTCATCTTTCCCTCATCCTCTAGTCACCCCACATGCCTCATCCAGTGGGCATTGAGAAATTCCCACCACTAGTCAACCACTAGTCCTGCCGGCAGGGACCGCCATACCTCCTGTCCCAGAGCAACGTCCTGTAAGCAGAATATCATGCCTCACATAGAAGTATGATCTCATTAAACATCTTTCCAACATTACGTCAAGGATATATATCCATGAGGCAATTTTCCTATCAGCATATATGCTTGAAGCCCTCACCGAAGCTTTAATAAGCCCCCTCCAGTTTGAGACAGAGGTAGCAACTACATAAGGCTTCCATGATGAGGTAGTCGAGCTTGCTTAATGCTAGACCATTACCTTATTGTATTTAGAAGATGAATGCACTACCATACATGGGTATATCCACCCATTTTACATCACCATTCACTTCAATGGGGTGGAGATATGTTGTTGTCTTGTCGACACGGGCTCTAGGATCAACCTTATCCCAGCACAGACACTCCATAAGATGGGGCTGTCGGAGGATGACCTAATTCCCTATGACCTGAAAATCCAAGGTTATGAAAGGATGGAATAGAAACTATTCTACAAGATCCACCTGAAGACACAGTTCGGTGGCCTACTTGTCAGCACTGAGTTTATGGTTGTATCCCAAGACACCACCTATAATGCATTGATGGGTAGGCCATGGATCCACCTGCATGCAGTGGTCCCTTCATCATACAACCAGTGCCTCAAGTACTCCCTTAATGGTCGAGTGGGTATACTCAAAGGTGACATGCCTCCCTTTGCCTCTTGTGAATCACTCTATCAAGACGCCGACTATTACAAGAGCAAGGACAAGCAGATTCAGGCTAACAAGGTTGAGCATGCTCCAACTGCAACTAACCCGTGGACAAATATAGATGATGCATAGATCATTCCAATCCACTAATTGGAGGCTAAAATCCTAGACCTAGGAAAATTATTTTTTGTTTCTATAATGAGGGGGGAGCTCATTCCCAAGTATAAGAGACACTAGAAGATCACGTCATACTCCTACACAAATCAGGCTCGGGTGATTCAAGAGCCCCTTATAACCATAAGATATCAGGATGTCTTCCCCATGGAAATATAAATACGCCATAATTTCTCGTTTCGCTAGGCTGAGATAAACCAGCTCAAGACAACGCATCACTATTGATTTGATATCATCATTCTCAACCCCTTGGGATGAAGACCAGATGGGATTGAATCGACATCTTTCATTGTTATGGTTTCAGCAGCACGGGAGTCCCCCAATACAGTGTCCACCATTGCTCAGGATGGTACCACTCTCCCATTAGAATCTATTGATTTAGAGGAAGCTCCTTCCACTATGGATCCCTCCCCTATAAGTGAAGAAGAGGACATAGAGGATTATCCTCCCACCTTTGAATAGGGTGTCTCCACAATGGTCGATGAATTGGTATAGGTGAACCTAGATAGCGGAGCATATACAAAATCCACATTGATCAGTGCCACTAGGAATATCTAAGAGCAACAACAGTATGTGTACTTCCTCAAACAGCACTGTGATGTATTAACATAGAGTTACAATGAGATGTTAGGGCTATATCCTCAGGTAGTTGTCCACTACCTCAGTCTCCCAGCAAATCACCGCGGGTTTAAGCACCCCCCAGAAGGATGCACCCTTCTCAGGTGCCATGGTCGAGGCCAAAGTTGATAAGCTCATCAGAGAAAATTTTTTCAAGGAGGTCCATTACCTCAGATGGTTTTCCAACATTTTTCCTATTAGGAAGAATAAAAGATAGATCAGGTTCTGTATCGAATACTGTGATTTCAACCGTCACTGTCTGAAGGATGATTTTCCCCTCCCAATGATAGAATTTTTGATTGATGCTACATCTGGGTTCCAGGCCCACTTCTTCATGGATGGGTAATCCGTGTATAACCATATTTGAATGGCTCCTGAGGATGAGGATTCTACAGCCTTCAAGACACTAAAAGTTACTTTCTATTTCCAAGTAATGACCTTCAGTTTAAAAAATGAGGGTTCCACCTATCATCATTCTAGGAATTTCATATTTAAGATGATCCATGAGAAATTATTGGAATGATAAGTGGAAGATCTGGTGGTCAAATCTCACCAGTATCTGGATGATCTCAAAGACCTTGATAAAGTGTCCATCTTCCTCCGTTCTGACCACCTGAATATAAACCCATTAAAGTGTGACTTCGGGGTCACCTCTGGAAAGTTTCTCATCGTCGTTGTTAGATACAGGGGCATCGAAATTGACATGGGGAATATTAAGGACATTAGATAGATGCATCCCCCAAGCAACATCTAGGAACTTCGTGGTTTCCAAAGCCACTTAGCTTACATATTACAATTAATCACGAATATGGCTGAAAATTGAAATCCCTTTAATCGGGTCATTAAGAAAGGAAATTTTTAACAATGGGACAAAGAATGTCATATACCTTTTGAGGAAATAAATAAGTATCTACTCCAGTGCCCGGTCTTGATGCCGCCAGTTTTCGAAAAGCCACCGGTCCTTTATGTGACCACCCTGGAATGATCTCTCGGCACCCTTCTCACATAAAAGAACAATAATGGAATGGAGAACATCCTCTACTATATCAGCAACATTCTCCTAGATACAAAGACTAAATACTACCCTATTGATAAAAGCTTCTTCACCCAGGTATTCATAGTACGAAAGATGTGATATTACTTTCAACACCATGAGGTACATATGGTGTCCTAAGTAGATCCACTAAAGTACATCCTGAACTGCCCCATGCTGATAGGTCTTCTAGCTCGGTGGGAATTGAATCTCCAGTAGTTCAATGTCATGTTTGTTCCTTAGAAGGTTATTACAGGACAAGCATTGGAATATTTCCTTGCCACTCATCTAGCTCATGTGGACCAGTATCTGGACCATGATTTTCCTGATGAGGAAATCCTCTCGGTAGACCGAGCCATTCTATGTTATAAAATGCACTATGATGGTGCTTCCCAGAGCCCCACTGGCTGAAGGCTCAATGACCCTAGACTCAAAAAAGTATGCATGTGTATCATCTTCCTTAACCCAGTGCAAGTTGTTCTTCTGTATTCATTACTTTTGTCAAAAGGCTGCACCAACAACGAGGTAGAGTACCAGGCTCTCATTACTGGACTTGAGATGGCCCTTGAGATTGATGTTCCCCACTTTTATGTGAAATGGGTCTCTGATCTAGTCATCAAGCAGATCAATGGTGATTATATCATCAGAAATCCAGAGCTTTTACCACTGTTGGAACACACCCTTCAACTAATGGCCCAGTTCCCATCTCGGCCGGAAGTTAATCATGTCCCTCGATCCCAGAATGGGTGAGCAGAAGGCTTGGATAGCCTAGCTGCATCACTTGCAGTACCTGAATATGATGATTTGATTATCCACATGTCACAGTATAGATTCATCACTCTCGTCACTCCAGATGACAGTAAAAGTCTATAGGTGGTCCACCTTACCACCGACACCCCCAAGTTAGAACCTCCAGGTACCCCAAATGCAGTGATTCAGGTGCCTCCTGACTATAGAACCTCTTTTTTTGAGTACCACTAAAACTGAAATCTCCCAGTGGATTGGGATGAGCACAAGTGAATCTGATGCCACACGTTACAGTTTACCCTCTAGGGAGGTCCTGGTCTTGAGCAGGTCCTCTACAAGCACGGGTCTGATTGAGCTTGCCACCATTTCATTCAAGGTGAAAAGATTTATCAAGTCATGGAGAAGGTTCTTGCTGGTTCCTACAGGGTTCATCAAACTGGACCACAGTTATCTCATCAGATCTGGAGACTAGGGTATTTTTGGCCCTCTATGATCCATGACTATATTGAGTTTTCCAAGAGGTTCCATGCATGAAAAATTCATG
This sequence comes from Viscum album, assembly GCA_963277665.1. Lineage (NCBI taxonomy): Eukaryota > Viridiplantae > Streptophyta > Magnoliopsida > Santalales > Viscaceae > Viscum > Viscum album. The sequence goes on from CAUJRU010000040.1 coordinate 2,717,494, forward strand.
CCAACATTTTTCATTGTCCACCGGATCCTCTCCACACTACCAAGTACTCTTGTCCCTTTTCAATCTAGGGACTCGATGTCATGGGTCTATATCCACTGGTGATAGCTTGCCAATGCATGTTCATCCTAACTACTACGGATTTATTCTCCAAGTGGGCAGAGGGAGTTCTACTCATGGAGGTCAAGGCTCGTTCTATCATTGAATTTGTGAGCTCCAACATCATCTAATGATTTGGAGTCTCTCATGCTATCCTCACTGATAATGGCACCAACTTTAGGGAATAAGAGTTGAAGAAATTATACACCAATTACAACATCCTTTCTAACCATACCTCCTGCTCCCATGTACAATCACATGGGTAGATCGAGGCATTCAACAAAAACCTCTCTAACATTATGTAGAAAATGGTTGGTTAGAACAAGAAGAGTTGGCGAGACAAGCTCCCCAACACCCTATGGACTTATCAGATGATGACTCAAAATTCCACACAGGTGACCCCATATTCCTTAGTGTACAAAATAGTGGTTGTCCTGCTCATCAAGATTCAGTTACCTTCATTACACATAACTATCTATGATCAGAAAGCACAAGATAAAGTAGTTGATGTCCATCTAGATGAATTGGAAGCCCTCTACGAGAATAGGCTTTGTTCCATGAACAATATGGAGAGTCATCAGAATAATATAGCAAGAGCTTTCAATAAGAAATTTCACCTCTACTATTTCTTGCAAGGTGAATTGGTGTTGGTCTTGAGTACACCAATGATACCTGAAAAAACCCCCCAAATTGGAGCCCAAATGGGAAGGACCATACATTATTCACAAGGTTTATCCCAATGGCTCATACTCCTTGGTTACCATGGATGGTGAGTGTATAACTCCTCCAACCAATGTCAAGTTCCTCAAGTAGTACTTTTCCTGAGCAAAGATTTTCATACATGACCTTAAACTGTTATGTCCCACATGATATTAAAATGTATTTTATACCAAAGGACATTAAATGGTACCTAATCCCACACGACCTTAATCTATTCCATCCATACCAAAAGACGTTAAAATGTGCAATTCCTCTAAACTAAAGGATGTAAAAATATACAGCACATGTCCCGCATGATGTTAAACTGTGAGTTACAGATGTACCATTACGGTCCTACTTGACCTTAACTGTATGTCATCCCGAAAAACCTTAAACTATCCAACTTCTTTGGTGCATGAATTTAAACTGTATAGAACCTCCAAGATCTACTTACGACTTGATTCTAATCTTCATGGGATATGTAGGAAATCTCAGATGTGAGGCTGGTCCCAATTTTTCTCTTTGACTACCCCCCTGGTGTAGCTCTCTCACAGGATCATGCACGGTGTTGCATAAACTTCTTTGGCCCCATTGGAGCCAGGTTTACGATGACAGCCCCATGTCCCCCACTCGTTCTTCATTTCTCATTCATCCTCACTACACGATGTTAAACTGCATGTCCTTTTCAGAACTACATATGGCTTGATTCCCATCCTCATGGTATACGTAGGGGTACCCTGATATTTTTGTCTTTAGGCCCACCCCCAAGCCCCAAGATCACCCCCTTTGGTCTGGCCTCTCTTCCCTAATACCTCCCTGAATTCATGGTGTAGTGTGGGATTATTTCCCCATTTCACAATTGGTTTATCAACACAACACCATGTGTTCCCCTTCTTTTAGTTCTTCACCTATCAACATCCTTACCACATGATGTTAAACTACATGGAATTTACAAAACTACGTACTGATGGATTCCCATCCTCATGGGATACATAGGACCGCCTGAACATCCAGTCTTCTGGTCCATCCCATTTATTTCTATAAACCTCCTTATCTTCCTGGTCCCTGGTCTGAGTTCTTCAAGGAGATGGGTATACGGTGTGGTATGGGCTTATGTCCTTGTTCACATCAGGTTTTTTACCACCACACTACATACCTCTTTCTCCTAATATATATTTGTACCCTTGTTCCACATTCATCTTTTCAAGTTGGCTACTTTTAAGGTGAGTCTCTTGACCCTCCTTGGCAGTTCCCCAATGTGCCTAGGATCACTTTAGTTCAGCACCAAGAGTGTTGAATCCTACACGGACATGCTATCACCCATCCCCAAGCTTCATGCTCCCCTTTATTTGGGATTCCATCACCTTTCACATTTAAAAGGGCCCCCAAAGGGTACAGATACTTAGCCTAAGGGCTCTCCTATAATTTTGGCCAAATGTCCTTGAGGATTTTGAACAGCGAATTGATACAAATCCCACATTTCAAATATATTAAATGGTCGACACTCATTTTTCATTCCCATTTTAGGTCACACGATATCAATGTTGTGTTTCGGACATGGTCGACATTTATCCTTCATCATCACACCAACCCCATCGGGCCCTAAATGTTGGCTTCATGATTCACATCATTTTCCACTCCATCATGTCCATGTGTAATTTTGAAACTCTTGGTGATATCCCTCAGTGCACATTGGCACGTTAGGAGGAAAAGCGACATTAAGGCATCATTCAAGGCTCCACACCAATTTACCCTTTTGGTGTATTCCATGTGTTCTAAATAGCTTCTCCACCCTTGTTTACCACATCATGTGTAACTCACATGGGCTTACGGATCGCATCGAAGTCTATGCTCGCTTTAAAGAGATTTTCTTCTCCATGGTCTGAGATCTAAGACCTTAAAATAAGATCTCCTTATATATCCTCTCCTTAGAACAACATATGGCTTCATTCCCATCCTCATGGGATATGTAGGAACACCTAGACATTTTTTCCATAGGTCCAACCCCATATTTTCTGACCTTTTTTAGCCCCTCGTCTCGAGGTTTCTTCCTCAGAATCACACGTGGTGTGATGTGGACCTCGTCCTTATTCACATCGAGTATTCTTTATCACGTCATGTACATTCCCTCTATGGTACCACATGAATTTAAACTGTTGTGTGTTTATTTCATGATGTTAAAATTCACTGGTTGGTCCTATCACATGACCCTAAACTGTGAAATTATCGTCCTGGCCGCACGATGGAAAACGAAACTGCATCGTAATTTCCCCACTCTAGGGGACATCATGTTGGGTATTGGTCATCCACCATACTATTTTTCAATGCCTACATGCAGCTTGATTCATGTATTGGTACTAGTATTCTCTTTCCTAGGATTATTTCTTCACAAAAAAACACACATCTACCCTAAAGGACAAAAAATATCTATCAACTGCCGCTTATTTTGGTGCGAGGGATAGACACGCACGACCTTATTATCCCTAGCACTGGCACCTTACGATTCTATCTCTATAACTATGTATGTATTGATTCCAATTCTCATGGTGTATGTACGAACTCCCGGGAACTTTGCCTCAGGCCCAGCCTAACTTTCATTTTCAGTCCCTCGACCTAAACCCTCTCTAGGAACCTCATGGTGTGGGCCTAGTACTCATTCACGTTGGGTTTTATAATTACCGCACCATGTGTCTCCCTCATTCCTTTCCATTTATGCTCTGAGATCTAAGACCTTAAACTAAGATCTTTAGTCCGAGCTCTAAGAACATAAACTAAGATCACTCTACATCTTATCTAAAAGGCGTAAAGACAACATTTCAAGAACTATGTATTGCTTGATTACCATCCTCATGGAATACGTAGGAATGCCCAGACATCCCATCTTCGGGTCCATCCCCAGGAATTTTTAAATCCTGCCACCCCCTTTTATTTTTCCCCTTGGACCGTACTCTTTCTCTTAGAAACTTGTGATCTGACAAGTGCCTCTTGGGGGTATCATTCATGTTAGGATATGGACCACACCACAGATCCCCATTCTGGGTAACCATGTAATTGTACCTCTACCCTAAATAAGTTCAGGATGCCCTCTAATAATTATGGGATGTGTCCGTTTCCTCATCATAAGGGATTTCCATTACTAGTGTTGGTCTCTTACCACGCTATTCTTAGAACTACGCTAGGATTTATTCTCATCCATGTGAGATACGTAGTGATGTTCAGGCATTTGGCCTTGGTCCCAGCCCCAGGGTCATTAACCCTTCAACTCCCTTGGCCCTTATCATGATCCAGGTATTATGACCCTAAAACTATGTGCATCGTCCACACTCTACATCTCTAAAATACTAGTATATCATCTATGAGGCATCCTAGGTCCTCACTAGGGAGGTCCTATTTGGAAGAAATTTTGATCTCTGATCAGATCGATGCACCGACCTAATTTGTTTCCTCCACGGTGGAATAATTTCAAGAGTTTTGGACTCCATTTGAATAACCAATCACTCCACCCTCCATTCTTTGTGTGACCTTTATTTGGATCCTCATTTACTTTCACATCTGAAGGAACACCCTAACAGATGCTCAACCCATGGCTTGCCTATTGTCCTGGGTCAGCGTTCAGGAAGACTAATGGATGACATTTTAAGTCAGGCCCTGTGTTTCGAATATGGTCATCGGTCGGCCTTTGTTTGTTATCCCCATATCAGGATAATGCAATTGGGATACTATGTTTCAAACATGGCCATAAGTTATCCGTCATTGTCATGCCACCCCCAAAGTGTTCTAAATTTTGGGTGTTGTGATTCACACATTCCACTCCCCTATGTTTGTATAGATTCTAACTCACCTAGAGTTACCCCTATCATGTACTAGAGCACGTTGGGAAAATGCATGTTTTTCCATGAACCATATTCTTTAGTCACAACCTCTCTTAGCCTAGACACTCCCAAAGGTGATCAATGTCTCATTCCGATCCCAACAAATCTTCCTCTATTTATAACCCTCGTACAAGTGAATGATTTTACATTTTCTCTTGTTTTCTACACTAAAGGTGACCCATGTGGGATTAGAGGAATAGTTGGTTATTTCATCAATACAATCGAGATACAGAGGCCCCTAAGGATGGATTTTTCCTTAGCATTATCTTCATAATGTGGTCTGCCTCACCCTCTTCGTCCTCGTTAGACCCCATTCTTAGGAGTTCATTTTTTGGCAACAGATTATTCATCTATTTAATTCACCGAATGATTTAAAACATGATTTAAAAGTGTATATCCTTTAGAAATATTAAATTTGACTGGTCTTGGGGCCCTAACGGAGTTACGATTCAGAAGAAGTTATGGTCGTTCGAAGTCAGGATGCTGGAAATGGCCATCAATAATGATTTTGGGGAAAAGTATGGATTTGCGTGCAAAAATGAAATCTTGTGCACAAAATGGATTTTCACACAAAAGTGGAATGGAATTTTACGTTCACCAATATTCAAGGGTTCACCTATAAATACATGTGCGCCCCCTTCTACCATAAGGTCCCTCGGAGGTCAGCCACCACTCTAATGCACGTAAGTCCCCATCTTCTGTACCTCTGTGAAAAACCACATTCTTGCATGAAAAACATCACTTTTGCATAAAAATGCACCAATGTTCCCAATTTTATGTGAAAAAACATCATTTTTTCATGAAATATTTCCATTGGGCCCAATTTTACGTGCACCAGTGCTGTATCTATCCAATTGTGTACACACATACCCTATTGTGCGCAGTCCTTCCCTATTGCACGTACAACTCCCCTATTACGTGAAATCCTTCCCTATTGTGTGACAACCATACCTATTACGTGTAATGATTCCCTATTGTGTTCAAAATATCCCTATTGAATACAATCCTTCCTTCTTGTGGGCATATTATCCAACATGTGGTGCATTTTACGCACAACTGTATCCAGGACTGCACCCCCGCACCCCTACTCAGAATCCGTGTCGGGCTGTGGTCCAGGCCCTCAAGGTCGGTCCCTTTACTTCCATCAATGACCCCCATGAAAAATGGAGAGTCGTACCGTAAAATTTTTGGGCCGGGGTGTCGACATCTTGCATTGCTCCCTTATGCACATTCACCTTCCACCTATGGAATACCATGATTTGAAATACTCCTCCACACACCATGAAAAACCTTGAGTTGACATATTCCCTTTAGTTCATTTACCATGCCGTGAGTTGATATTATCATCATCAATTCCCCAAGTACCTTCAGTTGAACCATTCCTCAAGTAACTCATCAAAACCCTATCACCAGACTCCTATTTAAGGATCCACTAGAAAGGGACGCTTTCGCATAAGTCCCAACACTATCCGTTTCTAGGCTCCTTATGCCCAATAGTCCTCTCTAAAAGACTTTAAACTATATAAAGCCCTATAATTTAATAATAGGATGCCACTTTCTCCAAATAAGATATGCCTTATGCTCCAAGAATAAGATGCCAATAGTCCTCTCTACATGACTATAAACTATAATATTTCCTATGTGAAAAATATAAGATGCCTCTTACTCTAAACAAGAGATGGTTTATGCCCCAAGTATAAGATGCCAACAGTCTAAACTACATGACTTTAAACATTATCATTTCCTATCATTCAATAATAGGATGCCTCTTGTTCCTAATAAGAGATTCCATATGTGACAAGCATAATGTACCTCATTCCACGAGTACAATGGCATAATTTCAAGAGTGTGGAATCCGTACGAGCATTCCACCACTCCACCTCATGATTTGTGCATCCTTCAATCAGATATTCATCATCTTTAATTTCTGAAGGTACCCCCTAATGTCCTGGTCCCATGCCGCATCGGCTCACCTATCGTTCTGAGACAATGCCCCGGAAGACATTGGACGACACTTTGAGTCAGGTCCTGGGTTTCAAACATGGTCAACGGTCGAACCTCATTTGTTTGTCCCCATTTTAGGCTAACGCAATATGGATGTTGTGTTTCGAACAAGGTCAATAGTTATCCTCCATCGTCACGCCACCCTCACTACGTTCCGAATGTCAAGCATGTTACTCACACTTTTTATCTCCCTTTGTTCAGACTGATTCCAACGCCCTCGGCATTATCCCACTTTTACACTAGTGTAAAGGTGTTGGCCTTAATTATAAGCCTCACCCACTAGTGATTTAGGATGACCTCATGGCCGATATGAGGATGACATTATGGGCATCTTTCATGATTAAGACCCATCCATCATTTTCACTCCTTAGTGTCCCCCAGGCTAATTCCATGTGTAAGCCTCATCCATCATTTCCACTTCTTTGTGGAACCCAAGAAGCTTTCATGGGTAAGCCCCATTCATCATTTCCACTCCTTAGTGGCACCTGGGTAGTGTCTGTGCATAATCCCCATCCACCATTGCCACTTCTCAGTGGCATCGGGGCAGATTTCATGCCTAAACCCCCATCCACAATTGTTGATCCATTGAGAGATTCTAATGGCTATTTCTTCTTCACATAGCCACGCTAACGTGTTCCCCTCAATGGATCACTCCACGACACCCCGTCACAACGACATTGTTGGTGCATTCCCTTCACCAAGGGTTAAAGCATGATGATTGTGTAAGTCCTGGGGGTACAGAGTGAACCCACCTCATCTGAGCTACAAGACGTTAAAATGTCAAGCATCATCATCCCCAGCACATGATGTTAAAATTTTACCTTGCCCCATACATAATACATGGGGTACCCCATCTCGGACATTCCCTGCACCCACTGGTATCCACGGGATTGAAATCTTCCTCACATGGAATGAGATAATCTTTGTTGGAGCGGCGTTTATCTGCGGGGAAGGGAAACCACCTTGGTGTAAGACCCTATTATTTCTTGCAGGAGGTTGTACCCCTAATCCTCATTTATTCTTCTATGACAAAGACTAATGGGAGAGATGGGCACAAAGACCTTCGTTGTCCCATCCCTCTCCCTTTGGGCTTTGTCACCACTGGGACTCTATCCTGGAGTAAGTCCCAATCTCCATCTCCCTGGGCTTCTAACCACGCGTAAGCCCTTGTTTCTTCTTTTAGATGCGAACCACACATAAGACCCTATTTTTGTTTTGGGTTGTTAAACACATGTAATCCACACTTCACTTTCCATGGATGCACCTTTCGCGATGTGATCGTCAGGTCTTCACTGTCTCTTGTTAATCACACCGAGCATGACTCACGTGGTCTTAGAGTCAACATCGACCAAGACATCCTTCCTGGGTCTCCTTAGCATGTAAGCCCCAACACATCTTAAATACGTGGAAATTGATCCTTGACAAGTTAAGGTACGTAGGAAGCCTCAATGTGGTTCAAGACCAACACCAACTAATTCTGACCCTTTGATGTCGGTTCACCAACAACCATCTGAACTACGTAGACATTGATCCTTGCCAAGGAAAGGTACATAGGAAGCCTCTTTGAGGTTCAATCCCAACACCAACTGGTCCCAACCCATTCACATCGGTTCACCAAAAACCATCTGAACTACATGGGATTTGATCCTTGCCAAGTCAAGGTATGTAGGAAGCCTCCCTGAGGTTCAATCCCAACACCTATTGGTATCTACCCATTCATATTAGTTTACCAAACAACATTATAAACTACATTTAATTTGATCCTTTTCCCATGGATAGGGTGTTTAGGAAGCCTCCCTGATGTCCAACCCCAATTAGCAGTAAGTCGTTGTGTCCCCCAATCAGTGGTATGCCATTGTGTCCCCCAATCAGTGGTAAGCGATTGTGTCCCCCAATTAGCGGTAAGTCGTTGTGTCCCCCAATTAGTAGTAAGATATTGGAACCACAATTAGTGGTAATTCATTGTGTTTCCCACTTGATGGTAATCCATCATAGTCCCCTTCATTGGGACTGACATCACTGCTCTGCCCCTCGAGCGTCAGACCAACCTTGGGCTTCTAACCGTGCGTATGCCCCAACATGTCATTAGGATTGTTGTCCTATGTGTACACCACTATTCTATTCCCCCATCCTGAACTATGTATAATTTTATTACCTACCATGGGGATACGTTGGAAGCTTCCCTGAGGTTCGAGACCATCACTCATGTCCCATACTAGCCTTTCCCTCGAGCCAATGTTTTTTGGGAGGGTCATGTCTCAACCCAAAGGTTCCACTTCCTCCAGGTCCCATCCATGCATCCATTCTTATAGGTCACCTCTTTAGGCATCCCATCACCCCGCAAAACAATGTGGACATTGATTACCTGCCACGGGGATATATAGGAAGTGTCTTTGAGGCTCAAGCCCAACATCACCATCATCATCACGTCGGCTCCATCTCACTCCCCGTCCATTCTCAACAACCCATATTCATCCCAATTCGTACCTGGGCTACCAAATACATGTTAGATCATATCACCCATTCTCTTGATGCTCCTAGCATTAATCATGTAACTAACCATGAATTAGTCCCAGAATCAGTGTTCCCTCTTGGGGTTTCACCCACCTGGTCAACACTCATCAGTGTTCTGATCAGTCTGATCCATCTCTGCTAGACATTAAACAAGCAGCATACCCTATGTTAAACATGGGAAGATAAAGAAAACCTCAGAGAAATTACTATGGCATATAATTCCATGTATTCTATGTGGGATGCCTCAGGCTTCCACGCCCTAGAGATGCCCTATAATAATAGGAAGAAACCAATACACACTAGTGTTCCAACTTTAGACACGCTAGTGATGTCAAATGTGACTACTCCCCTAACTGAAGGATGCTGCCCTGACAGGACACCTTAAAATGTCCTGATAGACGTAGTGTAATTAACTGATGTCTATGAAGACATGGCATTGGGGAGATTTTCACGAACAGTGTCTGAATCTAAGAGGGAGACCCGGACTAGGTAACAAATTTTGAGGATGAATCCAGAGAAGGATGGAATGACATCCCATCATCGCATTTTGATCAAGGAGAAAATGTTCCTGAACAAGTGACAGATGTCGACCTCCTTTAGAATGTAGGAATGCAAGGAAACAGTCAATGCATCCTCTGAAACATACGGCTGTGCACCCCAACAAAAGCATCAGAAATAAAAATGGTGAACCCCAACATGAAGTTATTCTCCTAAATATGGATATTAATAGCGTTTGTGACATCAGTGGACTAGCATGTCATCAGATCCATGTATCCGGTGTCAGGTCCCTCCAAGAAAACAGTGGGCCTGGCGTGAAACTCAGCAGAAATTGGGGCAGTTAATCATTGAACATCCTGGTCTGTGATGTTGTCATCATGGATCCTTTCTACCATCCATTAAAGATGGAATAGAGTAGGGACACGGGACATCAATTTCCTTATTTCAGCACTAATGGTTTAATCTTCCTCCCTTTTATAACCCAATCATCCACATCTATAAACTGATCAATTACCACCTACTGATGCAGGCGTAGGGGAAACATCATCATGAAAATCCCGCGTGGCCTTATTTCCCCCATGGTACCTGTACATCCACAGCTGTTGGGAACCCACACCCCATCTCCCCATCTGAGATAGTTATATGAAGGGTGATAAATGACCTCGTCTGACAATATGAGGAGAAGGGGATAATCCCAACCATAGACATGAACTGATAGGACCTATAGGCATCTGCTCCTCATCACCACTTCCGCCCTCAAGGGCTGCACAGGGAACCATTTCCCCTCACTCTGATGCACAACTGTTTCAGGAGCCTCTCCACAGAACGCTTTGATGACTCCCTCCCCCATGATGATGAGGTGGGGGATGTCCGAGCTAGCCCAGTCGGGATATCATTCCAAGGGCTCCCAAAGAGGGTCCCCACTAAGTTTCACCAACGCCACCACCCGACCCCATGAACTGAGGAATAGGTAAGCTATGCGTCTGCACTGCTAGACCCAGTCCAATTGACCCTACTCCAGTGTCAAGAGTAGGTTGAGGAGGATGATTTACAAGGGGAATCAACATAGATGACTACCATGGGTCATGCCACCACCGAAATATACCATGAGTTCCCTATCTATTCTAAGGAGGGGCATCCAAATGCACGAAATGGATCGAGGCCCCAACCGCCCCACAGGTAGTTTGGGTTGACTATCCTGGTTGTTGGTGAGGGTAATTTCCACTACGGACCGACCCGTAGAAACAACACCCAGTATGGAGGTCCTCCCTGTATCGCTACCATTGAGAATGAGGGTCCTCCCTGCTTCCAAGCTCGGCATGAAGGTACACCCCAAGACACCTTCAATTCGAATGAGGGCCTCCCCATGGTAGTCACACTCAGTACAGAAGGATCTTTTGTGCTCATGACATCTATTATGGAATCGTTACTTCTGTTAGAGGCCGCCAATGTGGAGATGTTACACATCCGGTCAATATCTAGCATGGGGCCCTTCCCATGTCCTTACACCAGCCAGCAAAGGTCCTCCTCACCCCAACAATCAAAGGAGTTAAGGTCATCCTCACTTCATTGACACCCAGCATGGAGGTCCTACTCGTTTTCGGCTTGACCAGTACGAGGACCCTCCTCACATTGACACTTCTTGGAGAAATAAGCATGGAAGTCCTACCCATGATTCTACTAACTCTGGCAGAGGTCCTACCCGCTCCATCACTTCCTGCAGAGATTCCCCCCAACATCATCCAGTAGACACTGAGGTCATCCCGGTATTCCATTTGAAATCTATCCAGGTTCTTCTCGCACCCCAGCTCACTTAGGCAGAATCCCTCTCTATCCTAGCACAATTTTGGTCAAAGTTCCTCCTCACACCAGAATCCACCCTATCCCGAAGAACCATCCCAGGGTAGGAAGGCAGGTCATTGCCGCCATAAAATGAATGTCGAGAAGATTTATACCAAGATTAAACCAGTCTAATTCTCAGATTCTAAGGCAGAATATGACTCAACAATGGAACCCTCACCTTGATCATATGTGTCAAGGGTCGGGGTAGGAATGCGGTGCATTAGCCTCATACTTTTGAAATGTGAGGTCCACCAGATCCATTCCTCCCTCTGCAGGTACATCTAAGAGGATGAATATTTGGCATCCCCATGGGGTCCGGCTGTGAAATTTCCACCATCATCTCTGGGAGAATTCTCTACCTCAACTTGAGATCACAAATATTTATTCTAGGTATCGATGGTGAATGAGATATAGCATGTCCCACTACCACCAGCCATATTCCCTATTCCAGAAATTGTGGTCATCATCCCATCTTATTGGAATGTGGTGGCCAAGTAACTGCACTCTTCAGAGGACATCCCGAGATGCGGTGGTTTGTTAGCCCACTCATTTTATTGTCCACTGACCAGCCTACCATCTCAATGGTCTGCTTTAGTACCGCTATAGTTTCCCTAGCCACCTCCAGTTGATGAGTGGGGAAACAAAGGTCCAGACCCCGAATCTGGGCCAAGAATCTTGTGGGACATTCTTGTGGTAGACTATTTCCTGAAGATATTTTAATCAGTCGTAGCACCAAACTTCAGTGCACCAGAATTGCTCACCTAGGATGAAGTTGGATGCTTTTTTCAGACCCTTTGGGTGACGCATTTCCGTATTTGTTATCGATGAGTGGCATACCCCAAGAGCTTGGTGCTCATCAAAGACATTGGCCAACAATGATGTTCAGTTGATCTGGCCACACTCCCCATGGCCCAGTGCCCTGTGTCACTAGGGCGCCATAGGACCCTCCAAAAAAGATACATCTAGAGCTTTAAAGTGCTCCGCAGGATTATCATGGAGGCTTCCCCCATGTGCAGATCTGTGGTTAGGGGCAGTATGTGGCCCTCTAATTCAGTTCTATCTGGCGCCAACCTAACTTTCTAGGTGATATTGAGGATATGCCTCTAGGAATAGTCACGGTTAACCTAGTCAATCTATTAGAGGAAGACACGGAGACAGAACTCCTTTTGGAAAACTTACCCCCTGAGGGAGTTCCACAACTTTTGAACCCATCGGGAAGGGTTACTCACCAGTATAGAAACCGACTACGTCTTCTTGTACCTACTGAGGCATTGGTCCTTATCCAGAATCCAAACAAGGGTAAGGAGCATCTCAGAGCCATCCAAAACTCTAACCCATTTGGATCAGTAAAAAAGACAGAGGATGATCCCAAGAAAGTTGTATAGCATCAACAGCTCCTGGAGTAAAAGAATATGGCCAATGAACTCCTTACTGAGTGTGTTGTGGACCGATGGCTAAACTACGGTGATCCTCAACCGGGGCAGCATGGACAGGAACAACTTCTGCCTAGATAATTGACTCTAGGTGACCCTGACCATCCTGCCCACGCACACAGGATTGAGGCTATAGCACACAGAAAGAGGGGACAATATGTGTCGCTAAATCCACCATAGTGGTGGGATAATCCTCAGGACCCAGCTCAGGTTCCCCCAGCTTCTCCGTGGGTCATCCCATCAGCCGCTCCACAAGACGTTGGGCCTGTTTATCATGTTGATGAACCTGCCAATGCACTAGTGATCAGGGATCCTCATCAAGACAAGAACCCCCACCTAGGTAATCCCATGGAGGCACTCATTGCTTTCCTCGAGGCTTTGAAAATGCAACAGGTGGAAATCTCACCTGATATAAAGCCTTATCTGGCATGGGTGGATGATATGCCAGCACCATCGAGTTTCAAAAATCCCACCTTCTCCCCTTTAATGGGAAGGGTGACCTGTTGTAACATTTGGACCACTTTATTTTAAGGTGCAGACCTGTGTTGGGAACTCCGACGTAACATGAGGCCACCAAACTCCAATGCTTTGTATAGACATTGGAAGGACATGCGTTTGTCTAGTACGGCCTGGTACCCATCAGGTCTGTAGCCGAATGGAAATATATTTGAAGGAAATTTCTTTACCAGTTCAGTTCCACTACTCAGAAGATGAGTGTTTCGGGCCTCTTCATGTGAAAATAGAGTCTTGATGAGCGTGTCACGGACTTTGTCTCCCGATGGAATGGGATCACATAATCCCTTGACATGCCACTGATTCAAGAGAAACTACTGACAATGTGTGTGGGGAATTTCAAGATAGAACTGGTCCCCTCTCTGATCACCCAGAATTACCCTGGGGGATTTCGAGACTTCTCTGATAAGGCCTATTTCCTAGAGGAATTATTACAGTAGGACAAGCATACATGTCTATTGCCTCTTGCAATTCCTACGAGAAGAGCCACCAAGGCTGAGTCCACCACGGTGGACTAAATAGAGGCCTCCATGCAACTGGAGTTGTTACTAGTGGAGTTTCCTCCATAGCCTCATAAAGGCCCTCAACCACAGGCATAACCTCTAGAAAAGCAGTGCCCCCCTCAGAATCAACAGGCGCCCCCAGGTAATGTGCTGCCACTACCCATGTCAGATAACCAGGATCCATCTCCTTGACAAGATCATGTAGCCCCTCGTTAGGGTCAGGCTCCCAGGACCCATTCCTTGACAAGAGAAACCAGACATACTCATTCAATGAGGCCCAGGTCCCAGGTTATTTTCGTAGTGCCTTTGAACATGGACTTCTACATTTTCCTGAATGCAGGAGGCTAGAAGAATCAGATCTTACTGATTGACTGAACTACTTCCCCTACCACTGGATCCTAGGGAACACCCTCAAACTATGATATGTGTTTAAATACTAGATTCTAGACCAAGTTGATAAAAATTTACCAGTTTAGGCCCAGCTCCAGCACATGTGGCATGTGTTTTTGTGAAGCTCGATAGAGGCAGTGACAACGAAGGGGAATGGCATCAGGTTTCGAACCACGAGACCCATAAGTATGACTATTGGATTTTCATAAGGCTTTCACCCATGCCCATGGTATTATCTGGGCATGTCTAAATCAAATTGAACCCTCATAAGATGCCACTTCACCCACAGACTATACCTCTACATCGTCGTTTCAGCCATCCCCTTCTCAAAAGAGCAAGCATTAGCGGTGCAACAGAAAATAAAGTCCCCCACCAATGTTGTCTTCATCCTGTAATCTCAGTGACTTCATTTCCCTAGATAGGGTTATCCCCTCCAGAATCTGTCTAGTAGTGGATGATTCTTCAAGTGACAGTTAAGGGTACGCCTCAGTTAATACCATAGAGTTGGTAAACCTCTACATGATTTCTGACGATGAGGAGTGCTAGGCGGATCCTCCCAATGTTCACAGTCAACAACAGTGTCGACGGAGCCGTGAAAATATGGGTTTTCAGAGTGACTCAATCAATACATCTAGCCAGAATGTGCATGAAAAGAAAACCAGACAGCTGGCCTATAACGGAGCTCATCACGCGCAGCCTTCTCATCTGGTGTCATCAAATCCTCCCTCACCCCCATTTGTGTTGATTGATTAGAAAAAGTCACCTAGACCATGTCGTGATCAGCCACTCTCTTCTACGGACTGGTCTCAGTCATCTGGACCTCATTCGGTAGTCACTCCATAGGCCTTAGCTAGTGGGCAGCGGGATATTCCCACCACCAGTCAGCTGCCAGTCTAGCTGGAACGGTCTGCCATACCTCCTGTCAGAGAGAAACCTACTATAAGTAGAAGCTCACACCTAGCATGGAATTATGATGTCCTCAAGAATCTTGGCAACATTCCAAAATGTCTCTCCATCCTTAAGGCCCTTTGCCTGTTTGTAGATATGTGTGAAGCCCTTGCCAAAGCTCTAAGAAGCCCTCTCCAGTTTGAGATGGAGGTTGCAGCAGCAGAAGCCTTCCATGCTGAGGCAATCGAGCATGCAGAATGCCAGGCCATTATCTCATTTTCTATAGAAGATGAAGGCTCTCCCATACAGTGGAATATCCACCCAATGTACATCACTGACCACTTCATTGGCATGGAGATCTGTCACTGTCTTGTCGAGACGGGCTCTGGGATCAACCTTATCCCAACACAGACACTCCATATGATGGGGTTGTCTAAGGATGACCTAATTCCATTTGACCAAAAAATACAAGGTTATGATAGGTTGAAATAGTCACCAGTCGGTAGGATATGCCTGAAGACCTAGTTCGGTGGCCTAGTTGCCAGCACCGAGTTTATGGTTGTATCCTAAGACACTGCCTCTAATGTGTTGATGGGAAGGCCATGGCTTCAACTACATGCAATGGTCCCTTCATCGTACCACCAGTGCCTCAAGTACTCCCTTAATGGTCGAGTGGGCGTACTCCAAGGTGATGTGTCTCCCTTTGCCTCTTTTGAATCCCACTATCTGGATACCGATTATTACAAGAGAAAGGACAAGCATATTCAGGCTAACGAAGTTGAGCATGCTCCGGCTATGACTGACCCATGGATAGATCTAGATGATGCCTATATATTTCCAATCCACCAATTGGAGGCTACAACCCTAGACATGGGACAATGCTTCATTGTTTCTAGAATTAGGGGGGAGCACATTACCAAGTATAAGCAATGTCGGAAGATCACCTCATACTCCTACAAGAATCAGGCCCAGTTGATCCCAGAGCCCCTACACCCATAAGATATCGGGATGTACGCCCCATGGAAACAACAATATGTCAAACTTGCTGGTTTTTCTAGGATGGGATAAACTGGATCAAGTTAACATGTCATTATTGCTTCGATATAATTAAACATGGACCCTTGGGCTGAAGACCAGATGTGATCAGATCGACAGCTTTCATCGTTATGGTTTCGGCAGCACAGGAGTCCCCTGATGTAGTGTCCACTGCCACTCAGGCCGATACCAGTCTCCCATCGGGATCTTTTGATTCATAGGAAGCTCCTTCCGTTGAGGATCCCTCCCCCGTAAGTGAAGAATAGTACTTAGAGGATGCTCCTCCCTCCTTTTAAGAGGGAATCTCCACCACGACTGATGAATTGGTACATGTGAATCTCATTAGCAAGGCAGATCTGAAACCCACATTGATCAGTGCCACTATGCCTGTCGAAGATCAACAACAGTACATGGACTTCCTTAAACAACACCATGATGTATTCGCATGGATTTATGATGAGATGATAGGGATAGATCCTTAGGTAGCTGTCCACCACCTCGGTCTCCTAGTAATTCAGTACGGGTTTAAGAACTCCTCCATAAAGATGCACCCTTCTCATGGTTCCATGGTCGAGACCAAAGTTGATAATCCCATTAGATCCAATTTCATCAAGGAGGTCTAGTACCCCAGATGGATAGCTAACATTATGCCAGTCAGGAAGAAGAACGAATAGATCAGGGTCTGTATCGACTGGTGGGATTTCAACCATCACTGTTCAAAAGATGATTTTCTCCTCCCTATGACAGAACTGTTGATTAAAACTACAGCTGGGTTCTAGGCCCTCTCTATCATGGATGGGTATTCTTTGTATAAGCAGATCCAAATTTCTCCAAAGGTTTAGGATTCTATGGTCCTTAGAGAACTAAAAGGTACTTTCTGTTATCAAGTAATGCCCTTCGGTTTAAAAAAAAATCAGGTGCTACCAATCATTGTGCCATGCATCGCATATTTAATCCAACCCTTGAGAAATTAGTGGAATTATAAATGGAATATTTGGTGGTAAAATCTTGCCAGCATCAGGACCATCTAAAAGACCTTGAGAAATTTTTTGGCTTCCTCTATTCTAACCACTTAAATATGAACCCATTGAAGTGTGACCTCGGGGTCACCTATGGAAAGTTTCTCAGCTTCGTTGTCAAATATAAGGGCATCAAAATTGACCTGGAGATGATCAAGGCCATCATCCAGATGCCTCCCTAAAGCAACATCCAGGAGCTTTGAGGTTTCCAAGGCCACTTGGCATACATACGCCGATTCATCATGAATTTGGCCAGTAAGTGTAAGCCTTTTTCTCAGTTCATGAATAAAGGCACTATTTATCAGTGGGATGAAGAATGTTAGAAAAATTTTGAGGAAATAAAGTAGTATCTACTCCAACCTCTGATCTTGATGCTTCCAGTTTCTGAAAAGCCATTGGTCCTTTATTTGACCACCCTGGAATGATCTCTTGGCGCCCTTATCACATAGAAGAACAACGAGGGATCGGAGAACAATCTCAACTATCTCAACCATATGCTCCTTGATATGGAGACCACATACTCCCCTATTTATAAAATCTACCTCAGGATTGTATTCATAGTATAGAAGCTATGACATTACTTGTAGCACCACGAGGTACACCAAGTGTCCTGAGTAGATCCACTGAAGTACATCCTGAACCACCCAATGCTGACAGTCCATATAGATTGGTGTACAATGATTCTCTAGAAGTTCTACATTGGGTTTGTTCCTCATAAGGCTATTAAGGGACAAGCATTGAAAAATTTCCTCATCGCTCATCTAGCTCCTGTAAACTAGTCTTTGGACCTTGATTTTCCTGATGAGGCAATCCTCTCGGTAGACTGAGCCATTCCATGTTGGAAAATGCACTACGATGGTGTTTCCCATAACCCCACCAACAGAAGGCTCAATGAGACTAGGCTCAACAAAGTAGGCCTAGGCATCGTCTTCATTACCCAAGTGCAAGTCATTCTGCCATATTCATTCCTTCTATCAGAAGCCTGCACCTACAATGAGGTGGAGTACCAGGCTCTCATTACTGGCCTCGAGCTAGCCCTCAAGATTGATGTTCCCCACTTGCATGTAAAACGGGACTCTGAATAAGTCATCAAGATGATAAATGGTGACTATGTCATAAAATATCCATAGCTCTTACCACTATTGGGACACACCCTCCAGTTGATGGCCCAGTTCCCATCTCAGCCGGAATTTAATTATGTCCCTCAATCCTAGAATGGGTGAGCTGATGCCTTGACCATCCTAGTTGCATCACTTGTAGAGACTGAACATGATGATTTGATTATCCATGTGGTACACCAGAGAGTCATCTCTCTCATCACTCCAAATGAAAATTACATTCCTTAGGTGAGCCACCTCACCACAGGTTCCACCACGTCACGTCCTCCAGGTCCCCCCAGATGTTGTGATTAATGTGAATCCTGACTAAAGAACCTCCTTTGTCGAGTACCTCCAAAATGGTAATCTCCCAGCAGATCGGGCCGAGTGAGAGCGAATCTGATGCTGTGCGTTAGAGTTTACCTTCCAGGGAAGTCTGGGTCTTAAGAAAGTCCTCTATAAGCACGAGTTTAATGGATTTCTACTCCGTTGAATTCAAAAAGATGATATTTCTCAGGTCATGGAGGAAGTTCCTGCTGGTTCCTGCAGGGCTCATCAAACCAATCAGAAGTTATCTCATCAGATCCAGAGACTAGGGTATTTTTGGTCCTCTATGATCCATGACTATATCAAGTTTTCCAAGAGGTTCTATGTATACCAAATCCTTTCCATATTTGGGCATCGGGTGTCAGAGCCTCTCCACACTACCAAGTACTCTTGGCCCTTTGCGGTATGGTGACTCGATGTCATGGGGCCATATCCATCGGCAACAGCTCTCCAATGCAGGTTCATCCTAACCACTACAGATTTCTTCTCCAACTGGGTAGAGTTAGTTCTTATCAAGGAGTTTAAGGCCTATTCAATTGTTTAATTTTTGAGCTCCAACATCATCTACCGATTTGGAGTCCCTCACGCGGCCCCCATTGATAATGGCACCGACATCTGGGAAGCATAGTAGAAGAAATTGTACTCCAAGTTCAACATCTGTTTTAACCATACCTCCCGCTACCACATGCAAGAAAATGGTAAAATCAAGGTGTTCAACAAAACCCTCTCTAACATTCTGTATAAAATGGTTGGTTAGAACAAGAAGAGTTGGCTAAAAAATCTCCCCAACACCCTATGGGCTTATCGGACGATGACTCGTAATTCCACAAAGGTGATCCCATACTCCTTGGTGTATAGATCAGATGTTGTCCTGCCCATCGAGATTCAGTTTACTTCAATATACACAATTTTCTATGATCAGAAAAAACCAGATAATGTAGCTAAAGTCCGTTTGGCTAAACTAGAAGCCCTCAACGAGAATAGGCTTCATGCCCTACACAATCTGGAGAGGCATCATAACAAGATAGCTGGAGATTTCAACAAGAAATTTTGCCTCCAATATTTCTTGAAAGGTGACTTGGTGTTGGATTTGATAACACCAATGATACCTGGAAAAAATCACCCAAATTGGAGCCCAAATGGGAAGGACCTTAAAATAAATTCACAAGGTTTATCTCAATGGCACATACTCCCTGGTTACCATGGATGGTGGGCATATAACTCCTCCCAGCAATACCAAGTTCCTTAAGTAGTACTTTTCCTGAGAAAAGGTGGTCCTAAATGACCTTAAACTGTTATGTCCCACATGACATTAAACTATATGTCATCCAGCAGGATGTTAAATGGTACCTGGTCCCACACGACCTTAAACTGTTTCGTCTATACCACAAGACGTTAAAATGTGTGGTTCTTCTGAACTGAAGGATGTAAAACTATTCATCACTTGTCCTGTATGAAATTAAACTGCTAGTAATAGATGTACCATTACAATCCTACATGACCTTAAACTATATGTTTTCATGCACAAACTTTAACTATCCAACATCATTGTTTCATGACTTTAAACTGCATAACACCTCCAAGAACTATGTATGGCTTTATTCCCATCCTCATGGGATATGTAGGAATTCTCGAGCATGATTCCAAGCACAATTTTTTTCTTTGAATACCCCCTAGGTGTAGTTCTCTTGGAGAATCCTGTATGGTGTATCATAAAATCTTTTGTCCCCATCAGAGCTAGGTTTACGATGACTGCCCCATGTTCCCCTCTCGTTCTTTAATTCTCCCTTATCCTCACTGGACGACATTAAACTTCATGTCCTTTTCAGAACTACATATGGATTGATTACCATCCTCTTGGGATACGTAGGAACACCTAGATATTTTCGTCTATAGGCCGAGCCCCAAGATCCAAGATCAACCCCTTTGGTCCGGACTCTCGGCCCGGATACCTCCTCAAATGCATGGTGCAGTGTGTGATTTTTTCCTCATTTCAAAGTAGTTATATCATAACCACACCATTTGTTCCCTTTCTTTGAGGTATTCACCCGTCATCATTCTTACCACACTAAGTTAAACTGCGTGAAATTTATAGAACTATGTATGACTTGATTCCCATCCTCATGGGATAGGTACGACCGCCCGGACATTTAATCTTCATCTCTAGCCCCATTCTTTCTATAAACCTCCTTATCTTCCTAGGTCCATGGACTATGTTCTTCTAGGAGAGGGGTATACAGTGTGGTATGGGATTATGTCCTCATTCATGTTGGGTTTTTAACCACCACACCATGTATCTATTTCTCTTAAGATCTCTTCATCCCCTTGTTCCACATTCATCTTTTCAAGTCGGATAATTTTATGTTGGGCCCCTCGCCCCTACTTGGAAGTTCCCCACTGTGACCAGGATCACTCTGGTTTAACACCTAGAGTGTTGAATCTTACATGGACATGTTATCTCTCATCCTTAGGCTTCATGCTCCTCTTTATTTTGGCTTCCATCGCCTTTCACATCCAAAATCCCCCCAAACGGTACAGATACTTAGCCTAAGGGCTCTTCTATCATTTTGGTCCAACATCCTTGAAGATTTAGAAAGATGAATTGATAAAAGTCATGAGTTACATATATGTTCAACAATCGATGCTCATTTTTCATTCCCATTTCAGGTCACACAATATGGATGTTGTGTTTCGAACATGGTCAATAGTTATCCTCCATCATCATGACAACCTTATCAGGACCTAAATGTTGGTTGCATGATTCACATAATTTTCCACTATATAATGTCCAAGTATAATTTTGATACTCTTTGTGCTATCCCTCGGTGCACATTGGCATGTTAAGAGGACATGCCACAGTAAGGCATCATTCAAGGCTCCACACCAATTTACCCTTTGTGTGTATTCCATGTGTTTTAAAGTCCTTCTCTACCCTTGTTTCCCACATCGAGTGTAGCTCACGTGGGATTAGGGATCAGATCAAGGTATGCTCTCGCTTGGAAGTGTTTTGTTTCTCCATGGTCTGTGATATAAGAACTTAAACTAAGATCTCCTTATACCTTCTCTCCTTAAAACTATGAATGGATTTATTCCCATCCTCAGGGGGTATGTAGGAACACCTAGTAGTTTTTTCTATAGGTCCAGATTCATATTTTCTAACATTTTCTAGCCCCTTGTCCCGATTTCTCTTCCTTGGAATCGCACATGGTGTGATGTGTATGTCGTCCTCATTTAGATCGGGTATGCTTAATCATGTCATGTTCATTACCCATATAGTCCCACATGACTTTAAACAATTGTGTCTTTATTGAACGACGTTAAAATGCACTTGTTGGTCCTATCAAATGAACCTAAAATGTGACATTATCTTCCTAGACACTCGATGAAAAACAACACTTCATTGTGATGTCCTCACTCGAGGGAACATCATGTTGGGTATTGGTCATCCACCATACCATTTTTCAATTCTTACATGTGGATTGATTCATATAGTGATACTAGAATTCTCTTTCCTAGGCTTATCGCTTCACAAAAAAAACACACACGTCTACCCTAAAGGATAGAAAAGATCTATCAAATGCTGCTTCTTCTGCTGTGAAAGCCATACCCGCACGTCCATATTATCCCTGGAACTGGTACCTTACCATGCTATCTCTAGAACTGTGTATGGCTTGATTCCCATTCTCATGGGGTATGTAAGAACGCCCGAGAACTTTGCCTGAGTCCCATCCTATCTTTCATTTTTGGTCCCACGACCTAAAACCTCCCCAGGAAGCACATCGTGTGGGCCTCTTCCTCATTCATGTTGGGTTTCATAATTACCACGTTATGTGTCTCCCTCATTCCTTTCAATTTATGGTTCGATCTCTATGAACTTAAACTAAGATATCTGGTCTTATCTCTAAGATGTTAAACTAAGATCTCTCTACGTCTTATCTACAAGGCATAAAGACAACATTTCAATAACCATGTATGGATTGATTCCCACTCTCATGGGATACGTAGGAACTCCCATACATCTCATCTTCAAGTGCAACCCCAGGAATTTTTAAATCCTTCCACCCCCTTTTCTTCAGCCCCTTGGACCCTACTCTTTCTCTAAAAAACATGTGATGTTACAAGTTCTTCTTGGGGGTCTCATTCACGTCGGGATATGCACCACACCGCATGTACCCATTCTGGGTAACCATGTAACTGCAACTCTACCCCAAACATGTTCGGGATGCCCAATAATAATTATGGGATGTGTTAGTTTCCTTGTCATAGGGTACTTCCCTTACTGACGTTGGTCACTGACCACACTATTCTTAAAACTATGTTTGTCTTTATTCTCATCTGTGTGAGATACATTGTGACGCTCAGACACTTCACCTTGGGTCCAGCCCTAGGGTCCTTAACCCTTCTGGCCCCACAACCCTAATCATGGTCTAGGCATTATGACCTTAAAACTATGTGCACAGTTCACACTGTATGATGCTAAACTACATGTTTATCATCTATGGGGCATCCAAGGTACTCACTAGGGAGGTCCTGTTTAGATGCAAGTTTAATCTCTGATCAGACCGATGCACCGTCCTAATTTGTTTCCACCACGGAGGTGTAATTTCAAGAGTGTTGGACTACATTTGAACAACCAATCAATCCAGCCTCCATGATTTCCATGCCTTGTTTTGGATCCTCATTTCCTTTCATGCCTGAAGTAACCCCCTAACAGTAAGGATTCTCAACCTATTGCTCAACTATTGATATAGTTTAGCATTCTAGAATATTAATGGATGACATTTTGATTCAGTCCCTATGTTTCAAATATAGTCAGTGGTCAGCCCTCATTTGTTATCCCCATATCAGGATAACACAATAGGGATACTGTGTTTTGAACATGGTCAGTAGTTATCCTTCATTTTCATTCCATCCCCACAGTGTTCCAAATTTTGGGTATCGTGATTCACACTTTCCACTCCCCTATGTTTGGATTTATTTTAACGCACCTGGTGTTACCCAGCTCATGTACTAGAGCACGTTTGGAAAGAAATATTTGTTCTAAGAACCATATTTTCTAGTCACAACCTCTCTTAGCCTAGACACTCCCAAACGCGATCAATGTCTCATTCCGATCCTAAAAAATCTTCCTCTATTTTTCACTCTCGTATAGGTGAATGATTTTCTATTGTCTCTTGTTTCCCACACTAAACGTGACTCACGTGGGCTTAGAGGCATAGTTGGTTATTTCATTAATATGATCTAGATACAGAGGGCCCCAGGGTAGGTGTTTTCCTTACCAGTTTTTTCATAATTCGGTCCGCCTCCCTGTCCTCATCCTCATTGGACCCCATTCTTACGGGGGAGTTTTTTGACACCGGAAAATTTGTCCATTTATTTCACCTAATGTTTCTGAAAATTATCTCAAAGTGTAGATCATTTCAAAATATTCTATTTGACTAGTCATGGAGTCTAAATAGAGTTACAGTTCAGAAGATATGATTGTTCAAAGTTAGGCTGCTGGAAATGGCCATCCCGAATGATTTTGGGGAAAAGTACGTATTTTCATGAAAAAATGGAATCTTGTGCGCAAAAATTGAATCTTTCGTGTAAAATGGCTTTGCGTGAAAAAGTGGTACAAAGTTTTACATTTACTGACATTCAAGGTTTCACCTATAAATACAAGTGCACCCCCTTCTTTTCCAAGGGCCCCTGGAGGACGGTCGTTGCTCTAATGCGCGTAAGTTAGCATCTTCTACGCCTGCGTGAAAAATCACCTTCTTGCACACAAAACCTCAATTTTTCATGAAAATGCCCCAATGCACCCAATTTTATACACAAAACGTCATTTTTGCATGCAGTAGTGCCATTGTTCCCAATTTTGTGCGCACCAGTGCTGCATCTGTCCAATTGCATGCACACCTCGCCTATTGCGTGCAATACTTTCATATCGCATGAACACCTCCCTTATTGCATGAAGTAATTCACTATTGTGCACCAACCTTACCTATTGCATGAAATAATTCACTATTGTGTGCAAAACGTTCCTATTGTGCGCAATCCTTCCTTCTTGAATGAAACCTATCCTACATGTGGCACATTTTATGTGCAACAGGTTCCAAGACAGCACCCCCTCACCCCCACTCATAATCAGTGTCGGGCTGTCATCCCCTCCCTCCAGTCTGGTCCCTTCACTTCTATCACCGACCCCCATGAAAAATGGAGAGTCACACCACAAAAGTTTCGGGCCGGGGTGTCAACATTTTCCATTGCGCCCTTATGCATGTCCACCATCAACCTATGTAATATCATGATTTGAGATACTCCTCCACACACCATGAAACATCTTGAGTCGACACATTCCTATTGGTTCGTTTCCTATATCCTGAGTTGAGATTCTCATCATCAATTCTCCTAGTACCTTGAGTCAAACCATTCCTCATGTAAATCATCCAAACCCTATCACCTGACTCCTACATCAGGATCCACTAGAAATGGCCAATGTCACATAAGTCCCAACACCAGCCATTTCTAGGCTCCTTATACCCAATCATCCTCTCTACAAGACTTTAAAATGTTGCATGACCTATCATTTAATTATATGATGCCTCTTTCTCCAAAAAAGAGATTCCTTATGCTACAAGAATAATATTCCAATATTCCTCTCTATACGACTATAAACTGCAGTACTCCCTATGTGGAAAATATAAGATGCCTCTTGCTCTAACCAAGAGATGCCATATGTGTCAAGTATAAGATACCAACAGTCCAAAAAACATGAATTTTAACTATATCATGCCCTATCATTCAATAATAGGATGACTCATGTTCCAAATAAGATATTCCTTATGTGACAAGCATAAGATACCTCATTCCATGAGTACAATGGCATAATTTCAAGAGTGTTGGAATCTATTCGAGCATTCCACCACTCTACCTCATGCTTCATGTGTCCATCATTCCGATATTCATCCTCTTTAATTTCTGAAGGGACCCCCTAACATCCTGGTCCCATGCAGCATCGGCTCACCTACCGTTCTGAGCCAACGCCTCAGATGACTTTGGACGACACTTTGAGTCCAATCCTGTCTTTAGAAAATGGTCAACAGTCAAACCTCGTTTGTTTGTCCCCATTTTAGGCTAATGATATTTGGATGCTATGTTTCTAACACGGTCAACAGTTATCCTCCATCATCATGACACCCTCACTGCATTCCAAATGTCGGGCATGTGACTCATACTTTTCATCTCCCTTTGTTCAGGATAATTTTAACACCCTCAGTGTTATCCCACTTGTACACTAGTGCATAGGTGTGAGACTCAATTATATGCCTCCAACCACTAGTGAGTTGGGATACCCCTGATGGCCAGGAATGAGGAAGACATTACGGGAAGCTTCCATATGTAAGCCTCATCCATCATTGTCACTCCTCAGTGGCACCCGGACAGCTTCCATGCGTAAGCCCCATCCATCATTGCCACTCCTTAGTGGCACCTAGGAACCTTCCATGAGTAAGCCCCATACATCATTTCGACTCCTTAGTGGAACCCAGGAAGCTTACATACGTAAGCCCCATTCATCATTTTCACTCCTTAGTGGCACCTGGGTAGCGTCTGTGCATAAGCCCCATCAACCATTGCCACTGCTTAGTGGCACCATGGTAGCTTCCATGCATAATCCCCCTTCCACCATTACTGATCCGTAGAGGCACGCTAATGGATATTCCTTCTTCACATAGCCACACTAACGTGTGACCCTCAATGGATCACTCCACGACACCCCCTCACCCTCGCATTGTCGGTGCCTTCCCTTCACCAAGGGTTAAAGTGTGCCGGTTATTTAAGTCCTAGGGGTACAGAGTGAACCTTCCTCATCCAAGCTGCAGGACATTAAACTGCCATGAATTATCATCCCTAACACATGATGTTAAACTATGACCTCACCCCGTGAATCATACATGGGTTGCCCCATCTCGGACATTCCCCATGACCACAGGTCTCCATGGGAGTGAAATCTTCCTCACATGGAATGAGGTCCTATTTGTTAGAGTGGTGTCTATCCACGGGGAAGGGCAACCACCTTGGTGTAATCCCCTATCCTTTATTGTAGGAGGTAGTACCCATAATCATCATTTCTTGTTCCATGATGAAGACTAAGGAGAGATGGGCATGGGGACCTTTTTTATCTCGTCCCTCTACCTCTGGGATTCATCACCACTGGCCCTCCATCCTGGAGTAAGTCCCAATATCCATATCCTTGGGATTCTAACCATGTGTAAGCCCATGTTTCCTCTTTGCGTTGTGAACCACCCGTAATCCCCTATTTCCTTTTTGGGCCACTAAACACGTATAAACCCCACTTCACTTCCCACTGACGCAACTTCTGCGACGTGTTTGTCAGGTCTTTGGTGCCTCTTGTTTCTCACACCATGCATGACTTACATGGGCTTAAAGTAATCATCAACCATGAAATCCTTCTTGGTCCGCCTTGGCGTGTAAGCCCCAACACATCCGAACTATGTGGACTTTGATCTTTGCTAAAGAAAGGTACCTAGGAAGACTCTCTGAGGTTCAAGCCCAACAACTACTGGTCTTGACCCATTCATGTCGGTTCACCAACAACCATCCGAACTACATGGACATTGATCCTTGCCAAGGCAAGGTACGTAGGAATTCTTCTTGAGGTTCAAGACCAATACCTACTGGTCCCGACCCATTCACGTTGGTTCAACAACAACCATATGAACTATATAGACTTTGATCCTTTCCAAGGAAAGGTATATAGGAAGCCTCCCTAAGGTTCAAGTCCAACACCTATTGGTTTTGACCCCCTTCATGTCAGTTCAATAAAAAATATTCTAAACTATGTGGACTTTGATCCTTGTCCCCTAGAAAGGGTGTGTAGGAAGCCTCCATGAGGTCTAACCCCAATCAGTGTAAGCCGTTGTGTCCCCCAATCAGCAGAAAACTATTGTGTCCCCCAATAAGCGGTAAGCTATTGTGTCCCCCAATCAGCAGTAATTCATTGTGTCTCCCAATCATCAGTAATCCATTGTGTCCCACAATGAATAGTAAGTCGTTGTGTCCACCAATCAGCGATAATCCATTGGAACCCAAGTTAGTGGTAATCCATTGTGTTTCGCAGTCAATGATAATTCTTCATAGTCCCATTAATTAGGACCCACATCTCTACTCCGCCCCTTGAGCATCATACCAACCTCGGGCTGCTAACCACACGTAAGTCCCAGCATGTCATCAATATTGTTGTCTTATGTGTACACCAAGATTCGATGCCCCCATCCTAAACTACCTAGACTTTGATTCCCTACCACGGGGATACGTAGGAAGCCTTGATGAGGTTCAAGACCATCACTCAAGTCCCATCCTAGCCTTTCCCTTGAGCCTATGTGTTTCAGGAGGGTCATGTCCCAACCTAGAGGTTCCACTTCTTCCGGGTCCCATCCATGTGTCCATTCTCATGGGTCGCCTCCTCTGACATCCCATCACCCCACTTAACTACGTGGACATTGATTCCTTGCCACGGGGATACATAAGAAGTATCTTCATGGCTCAAGCCCAACATCACTATCTTCCTCGCATTGACTCCATCTCACTCCCCACCCATTGTCAACAATTCATATCCATCCTGATTCCTACCTAGGCTTCCACATCCTAGTGAGATCATGTCACCCATTATCTCGCTGCTCCGAGCAGTAATCAGGAAACTAACCACACATTAGTCCTAGAATCAGTGTTCCCTCCAGGGGTTGAACCCACCTAGACCATTCTTGTTAGTGTTCTAATTAGTCTGATCCGTCTCTGCTAGACGTTAAACCTATGACATACCCTGTGTTAGACATGGGAAGATGAGGAAAACCTGAGAGACATGCCTATGGAATATAATTCCTTGCATTCTATGTGGGATGCCTTAAGCTTCCGCACCCTCAAGAAGACCTATAATAAATGGAAGAAACCCATACGCGCCAGTGTTCGAGTGTCAGACACGCTAGTGATGTCCAATGTGACTACTCCCCTGATCGAAGGTGCCTTCCCTGACCAAACCCCTTGGAATGTCCTAAAAGAAACAATGTAATTAATCGGAATATATAAAGATATGGCACTGAGAAGAGTTTCAGGAATGATGTCTTAATTTATGAAGGAGACCCTGACTAGGTAACGAATTCCAAGGAGGAATCCACAGAAAGAGGGACCAACATCCCATCATCCCATTTCGATCAAGGAGAAAATGTCCCTAAATAAGTGACTGATGCTGCTCGCCTTTAGAATGTGGGAATTCAGGGCAACAGTCAGCATATCCTTTGAAATAGATGGATGTGTTCACTATTGAAAGTGTCTGAAACAGACACCTTGAGGAGAATATGCTTTTTCAAGGAGTGAGAAATGACATGAACCTATGAAAGGGTCCCATACAGCTGTGTAAGGGTACTCCTTTATTGAAATATAAGGGTACAACCCCAGCTACTATGTAAGGGTTACCTATGAAGGGTAATTTCTTATTTATGTGAAATGATTCAACTACAAAGATTGGGAAGCTTAGGGAGAAGATCAATGAGGTGTGGCAGCAGTGTAATAGGGAGTATGTTGGGTTGATAATGGTTTGTTAGCTAATAGGGGTAGTTGATAGGGTAGGGTATATTAAATAAGTGAATGTGTAAGTTTGGGTGGGGGTATGATAAATATTATTTTGAGTCTTCAGATACTGCTGAATCGGGAGGGTTAGGCCCCTACCCTTAAGATCAATCTCTTCTAGGGAGTTCTTGATCTTCTTCTTCTTCCTTAATCTCATGCTTATAATCATGAATTTTTTTCCTTGCTAAAGCAATAGAATCTCTCTAATTTTTTTTCTCTCTAACTCCTAGATTCCAATCACATACATACGTACATATATATATAGTCAATATAAATACTGAATATGTATATATATATATTAACAAAATGTATAATTTTATATAAACACACAGACACATACATATATACATACATACATATATGTGTGTGTGTGTCTATCTTCATCTTTATAAGGTATTAATTCTGTTAAATATTTTTTTTAAACCTCATGTTTTTCTGGTATTTTTGAGTCGTTTGAGGTATTATAGGAAGACCTAGGGGTCGATTTTGGGAGTTGGACTTGGGTTTGGGTTAAAGTACTACTACAGGTGGCCTATTATGATAAAACACATGAGGGTTGTTTCATGAAGATGGATGGGTAAAGAACCATTTCACCAAGATGGAGTGAGTTGAAGTGTGGTGGTGGTTGTGTAAGAATGTCCCCTATACCTATGTAAGATTATGTTTTTAGAGTTTTGGAGATACCATGTTGCAGTGTAAGATATTTCATCAAAGAAATGGATATATAGGAATAGATAGAGGTGGGGATAGGGTTGTGTCAGATTAAACCCTTAGTGCTAGTGGCTAGATAGGCCGCAACACCTTCGGGTTACACTATGAATTTACAGCTAGTATAGGTTTTTTCATCATGAATGGGGTTGATGTGTTGTGAGGACATGATGCTTTAGTTTGAATGTTTTACCCTAGAAGGGGGTGTTTCATAGTGAACATTGGGTCATGCCATAGAGCAACCTTGACAAAGGGGCATTTTACTGTGATCAATTTGGTCATGCCGTAATGGCCATGTGTGCGGTTTTTTTAAAATCATAATTAAATGGTTTATAATTATTAAAATATTTAAAATGATGTCCCCCTATTTGGAAATCTAGAGTAGTAAGACACCACACTCCCTATATTCCCCCACATTAATCTATCTTATATGGTTAATTATCCTTTGTTCGATCTCATATCTGAGTGATGTTTATCCCAGTGGATTGCTAGAGGTCATACTAACTTTACTACATTTATTCACGGGTTATCATGTTTTTTATCATATTCTATATTTAATTCCCTATTTTTTTAAAGTTTTTTTTGAAATATTTAGATTTATATCAATTATTTTAGAGTGATTATATGAGAAATCTTCTAGTTTCTCAGGGTTGGTGGTCCCTAACTAATCCCTATGGTTTATTCTCAATTCATGAAATGTGTGATACACGGTCTTATTTCCCATAACTGATTGACCCTGATTTAATCTACGTTGTTTCTTATGAACTAATTTAGTCTAGGTAAGATTCTAAGGGCCACTATGTACCCTTTTATTAATATGCCATATTTTGATGGGTTTCGATGGCCATGAACCTAATATAAAGTGTGTTTCCATAAATTCTTGGAACCCAATTGGGATTTCCTATGTTGTTTGATGATATGTTAGACCCTAATAGGTTTATTTAATCCCTTTTGAGATAAGTGAAGTGTGTATTGATGTGGTCATCCTATGGTATATTCTATAAGGATATTTCTAGTTTCTCTTAGCCTTTGGTTAGTTGAATTGAAGTGGGTGAGTGTTTCACCCCCACTATTTAAGCAAACTGGTTGGGTTATATTGGATTTACTCATGAAATTAGTTTAAATCAAAAGGGAACTAACCTATTCATATTTTAAAACATCTCATAGTATATGCCAAAATCAAATAAAACTATTTATGTATTAATATTAAATTTATTATTAAGTCATGTTATGATTTTTAGCTATAGTGAAGGGATAACATTCCCTTGGTGTTGTGATGGATATGTGGGATCAATATGACCACTAGTGATATATTGTACGTGATGGGGGATGGTATGGCCTCTAGTTTTTATATTTGGTACTGGGACACTATGATCAAGATATTGGAACATATTTCCACCTTTAGCGTGTTAGATATGTTGAGGGACATGATGCTTATTATGATGTGGCTTGTTTTCATGATGGAATGACCATGGAAATGAGATAGAATTCTCATGTGACCCTGATGATGTAGAGGATGAGAGTTTTTTCTATCTATGTGTTATTTCTCAATGAGTTGAGACATGCTTCAATGTTGAGGTACTTCCATGTAAGGGATGGGATTCCTATGTGAGTGTTGATGTTTATGGGATCTGATTCCTTTCTACTTGTGTGAAGACATTGGACTAGGGATGTATTTTCCGACATGGTAGTCATCATGTCTATGTAAATTATTACCTCTATTGATAATAAGGTCAGTTAATGATTCCCACCTATATATACTGACTTGGGGATGTTATGACCAAGAATGTGACCATGTTTTGTGATGTTTTGACCACGTATGGATGGTTATGTTAATGTAGGGATGTTATGACCTCAGTTTTGGAAATGATATCAAGATTTAATACCCATTTATTGGTGATAATTGATGTTATTAATATTTTCATGACTTATTATATACTCTCTTTACTTATTTTATATGAAATGTGCAAAATTTGTGTGAAATATTAATGTTTTAATACTAAATATAATTTTTGAGCATTTTTAGAAGTATTCCAATTTAGTCAGTTTAAAATTTTATTTATAAATATCACAATAATGATCCACATTATGTGGTTCTTGTTTCTTATGATTCCTTATTCAATTTCAAAAAATTTATTAGAAGGGATCATGATCCAATTCTTCGATTTGATGGCCCATATGGACCACACAAGAAGGCCTACATAATCTGTGAAGAAACTAGACTATCCATGAAGATTTAATTTCTAGGATCAATCAGGAAGTCCAAATTCATTTATTATCCTCCAACATTCTAGGTACAATGTAAGGAGTCTTTTATAAAAATTTCAAGTCCCAACTCCAAATACAAGAGGCCCAAATGATTCATTTTATCTCAAACCACCATTCTGGACGGGAATTAAAAGTAGTACAATATTCATCACATGTAGCCTAATATAGTCATAAAATAAAGCTAATATTTTGCAGTTTCAAAGAGGATATATTGGTGGAAGAATTTTTTGAAGAAATAATTCAGATTTTAAGGAATATTCCTATTCCAAAATCCATTTACATTTTGTCCATCGAAAAAGAATGGATAGAAATGGACAATTTATCATTTTTTATTGAAACCACAATAACTTTTTTCCCATAAGTCCAAATTCTTCCAAATATTTAGAGCAATCTTCCAATATTATTATCTACAACTTTTAATAAGGAGATATCTTGATATTCGACTGTCTGGATGTCCAAATCATCAATCCAAGTGGAGGGACAAATTGGGAATGCAAAAAGTACACTTCCTTGTGCTATAAATACATCCCCCTCCTCTCCTTCAAAGGGGTTGGAATTTCAGAATATAGGAGAACATATTGACATGACCAAATCCTTTAAAATGGCTTGATAGGACCTTCCATACTCATGTTTTCACTTTATATACTTTTCCTCCTCTCTTTGTTTCCTTTTATTTTTGTATTCTTTATTGTTGTAATCTTGAAAGTCTTTGTTTTGTAATTATATTTTAATGAAAGTTTCTTCTTAAATATATTTTTTTCTCATCCAAATTCTGTAGTTTAATATAAATGTTCTTAAAATAGTCTAAATACATTTTAAACCACTTCCCTTCTTTCATTTTCTCATTCAATTTAGAGTTCATTTTTAATTCTCATCATCGTTCGTGTGTGTGTGTTCGGTGCACAACTCTTTTCTTATCCATTTATTTGTTATTCACTTATTAATTCATCATCATAAAATTATAATCATATTATTAACCACCCAAATGGATGAGTAAATATACTATTTGGGTGAGTTATAATTTGGGGATATTAAGTGATTGAGAGGCTTTGATCGTTGAGTATTCTTTGAGTTAGTATTGTGTATATTGAACTTTATATGTCATGGATTAATGATATGTTTTATTTAATATATGGATTCCATGGATTATTATAACCCCAAATACTCTACCATAAACATTTAATGGTAATTATTATAACCCTATGTTAAGTTACATCTTAGATTAAAGCTTTAACACTTGGGAATTCCGATCGAAATCATCTTGTGAAGTGGGTATTAATTTAATACAATATAAAGAAAAGCTCAAGGATATCATAAGATTAAATCCCCAATAATTTACTCACCCTAATATTTATCAATTTTTTATATCAAACATCATCCATACATTATTTCATAATATCTGCAAACAAACCCCCCAATCAGAATAGAATTAACTAAAAACAACTGACTATTAAAAGGTATCATCGCCAAGGATTCGACCAGAGTGCTGCTATACACATTAGCAGAGCACTGAAACCTTGACTGGTCAATAAGAGAAAACCAACCATGCTTTCAATCATGTAATCAGAAGGATGATATGGGCTCATTTTGGGACCGATGTTACCTGAGTTACTTTGAGAGTCGGGGTGAATTAGGGTGAACATTGATTTAAAACATTTAACTTCTTTAGGTCCTATAATCCGTATGGATTATGTTCCCCTGTTATATGGAATATCATCAATCTATCATCATCTAACATTATCAGTATCATTGAATAAAAAATAAAAATGTTGAAATGTAAATAATGAAGAGAGCATTTGGATTTTAGTTAGTTCATTAAATAGATAATATAAGGGGAATATGACAATGAGGTTTCCACTTACCATAGGGTATTACCATTAACTATAATTATTGTAAAATTTTTTGGAAGGAAACATTATTTATCACAGTTACACTAACTATTCATCCCTCCATTTACTACTTTAGTGAATTAAATATTTAATTTTTAGAAATGAGTGTCTCTCCAATTGTTTATAGACATGAAGGTGTCTTCCAGATCAGCATTGACTATTGATACACCTTACAACCTCATATACTTATATATTCTCTATTAATATCCTCATTTTCTATAATCCTTCTCTAATGTTGAATTATTTTAAATCTATTATTCAAGATTTGATCATTTTTCTTTTAAAATATCACTCTAATGAAACTTCTTCTTTAGATAAAGATAATTCCAAAATAGAATTATCTTATTACTCTTTGTTCACTTTGTTCACTTTTATAACCAGGTATAACGATAGATCTCCCTCATCTTCATCCAAGTATTATCACCTTGAACTGAACTATATGTTTCAATGATTTCCTTTATAGACATATGCTTCTTCTTCTTTTGAATCAGATTTATAAATCTCAAAATCAATATGTAATTATGTTTAGGTTTAGAAAAAAATCCTGAATTTCATGTAAGGTTTATATTATAAATTGTTCACTACATAATTTTTACGATCCAATCAACCATTCACTAAATATATTAATGCTAATTCCCTTTTAATAATTAATTTATAATACTTCCCTTTATAAAAATATTTAATATAATATCATTATGGTTCTCTTTCAAGAACTTCCTCCATGGTTTTATCTTTAAAAATGTCTAATGGCCATGATTTACACAGAATTACTTTGTGACTCTCCAATTCATGAAATTAATTCATGATTTACATTATATTTTGGCCTTTCATGAATTTTATTCATGATTATAAACATAAAAAACTATTTTTAGTTTAATTTATTAAAATACCTTTATAAAAATGCCTTCGTTAAATTCCTTCATGGTTCTCCTTTCACAAATGAGGAGATTTTCTTGTCTTACTTTAATTCCCTATCCATTCTAAATGAAGATATTGAGGGAACTATTTATATTAAAAGGACCCCATAAACCTTGATTACCATTTTTTCCTTTTTAAAATCTAATTTTTATAAGATCTACCTTTATAGAAACAGAAAAACTTCACAAATCATTCATAAATGACACCATATTTGTGGATCACAAGATTCTACTACCTTACATAAATTAATTCTTTTTGGGCTCTCCCAAAAGATCCTCCATTTGTATTTTATAAGCAAATTTTGTCTCCCAGTCAAAAAAAATAAACAACCTTTACATGTGATTCATTATCATATTTGTGAAATTATAATTCCTATTTATAAAATGTTTATGGATCCAT
The DNA here is from genome assembly GCA_963277665.1 of Viscum album. NCBI lineage: Eukaryota > Viridiplantae > Streptophyta > Magnoliopsida > Santalales > Viscaceae > Viscum > Viscum album. Next base: position 2,753,035 of record CAUJRU010000040.1, read on the forward strand.
CCTTTACAGACATATTTTATGGTTTCACATAAATCCTACATGAACAAATTCCCACATAATTACTTTGCAAAAATATTTCCATTTCTATATTTTTTTTTCACAACATTACTTTTTACTCTATATTTTTTCTAACCATAATTATTTGTTTCCAATTCTCATGAAATTGCATAATATCATCTTACACAATAAATTTATCTCCACACAAGATCTGTATATAATATTAAATATCATTAAATAACCCAAAATAGTAATCAGAAATCTAATTGAAAATAAATAAAATATTCCAAACATATTTAATAGATAATAAAATTCATCCTCTACTTTCTATCATTCCCCTGATCATGACCAATCATCAATGATTCACTCAAATATATTACATTTTCTCTTAGAGGTTATTATGTATCACTTGAAATATTCTGCAAAACTTTTACAAATATCACATCTAGTTTAAACACCTTACTTAATATTAATTCAATATCTCCAAAAATATATTTACACAAAATATCCATGAGTCATATACATGTTATGGGAAAAAAATCATAATTTCTGGTTATTTTAATTCCATAATTATAAAGGAACGAATCCTTATCATATATTCTAATAAACTTGACTTCTATAACATATAACTTCATCACCACTAACAAAATTTTCATATTATCTAGTATCTTTTATACATATCTTGTAATGTCAAAATCATTTTAAAAAATAAAAAATCCAACAAAAAACCCCTTGGTTGAAATATTCTATGCCTTTGGATTTTGTTGACAACATAACCATAAACCCTTTAACACTATTAAACTTTAATTTCTTAAAAAATGAATGGGTATTCAACCCATTTTCTATATTTACAGTTCATTCAGCTCACTTCACCTTTGAAAAATAAAATGAAAAGGTTCTTCTCACTATAAGATATAGATTTTCATTATCTCTTCCATTTTCATTAAAATTTATAAGGATATATTCTCATCCTAACTACTCATTTTCAATATATGTTTATCTTAAAATATACTAAATGTTTTCCATAATGGTCTTGTTAGGGAAATATGATTCACCTCAACTTCTACAATACAGATCAAGAGACTATTATCTCTCCCTTATTCATACAATCCTTTACACCTGATTCAATATTTGGATCTTTAAACATCTTAGAAAAATGATGTCCTCTTTAGAGCATAGTTTATACCACTATTTTTCATCTCAACAATTTTAAATTTATCTTTGAAATCATTATATATTCTTTACAACTTCAAAAAATAGCCTTATATATTGAACTATTAGCTTCTTTTATAACCATAAAACCATTAAGTTCTCTGAAACACTTATTTATTGAACCTATATGGAACTTTTACCGCTGGTGGAACTCCATGTTTTCACTTTATCATTAATTCAACTTATTAAATAAATCAATTATAGATTTTCACATTTCAATATCTTTATTATTTCCTATATCCAACTATATTTTACTAAAATATATCTAGTGAGTGAATTTACCACTGGAAAATGAGTCATTGAAAAATTTTCTAAGGATTTTGAGCTAGAACTCAGTGTAGGGAAAATGAGTCTAGGTAAAAAACATTAAATTTTTCCATGTCACTCACATGCTCTAATAAACTCTAGTAGCTTGTGATTTTAATCCTTCTAAAAAACTTCTTATGATCTCAATCACACTTACACAAAAATATCACCAAATAAACAAGAATGTACTAAGTGTTTGAGTCTTACCCATATTTAACTAATGGATAATACCCATTTGTGATAAAACAGTGATACCAATTGATTCACATTGTTATTTTATTACAAGGCTTCTCTTATTCTAAATGAGGCTATAAAATCTTTGTGTACTCGTCAACAACTCCCCCTAAAATCCTTAATCTCACGACCCCATGTGTTGGAATAATTTCCAACTTAAGGAAACTATTTTTTGTTTATGGATCATTCCTCCATATATATTTTAAATATATTGAAAAACAATCATCTAATACCAGAGGGTATGTACATAAATAAATAAACATTAAATCTATAATAATTATAATTTCATTAATTAATCCACATTATCCTTTTTTGTGGTTGGATACCACTTGAGCTATGGCCTAAAATCACTTATTGATCACTAATTTTGGATTTAAACAACTAAATATTTTAGATAATTCTTTAACACAACACTTATTTTAGATCAGGATATACATCATTTGAACCTATTTATCACTGCATGAAAGTCCTAATGAATCTTTGAAACTCAAATTTGTTTCTATAAACCACTTTTTGAGATAGATTAGGGACTTATCATCAATTTTTATTTTTTAGGTCTGATATTAATTAATAACTTTAAAAATTATGACTCCAATAGTTGTATTTATCTTCTTTCAGCTTATACACATACATGTATCTATTTTCAGATTATACAACCCCATGGATCATGTCTCACTCTTAAGCATTAAAAACACCCAAAAAATATTAAAAACATTTAATACATGGGGATATGTGTTCCTCTAATATCATTATATTGAGGAATATGGTTGGTCTTGTTGAACCAACCCTTTATTTTTAACTTCATTCCAAGCCCTCTTCATGTTACTTCTTCATATAAGATCTATTGTGAAAACATCATTACATATTTGAAAAATATAGTCCTCTATCTTCTTTGTCATGGGATTTATATTCCTTATGAGACTAATCCCACTTGTCCAATTATTCTACATTGATGCATTTTCTTTCATCCATTAATATGTTTATTTCTCTATGGGAGGTTTATTCCACATATCTTGACTTCTTTCCTAGTGGTGTGATTTATGAAACAACTAAGGAATTATTCATGTCCCCCCTCTTTAATAAATATTAGAGAAACATTGGACTTATTTATCCTTAGTGAGACTTTCTTGACATGTTATTTCACCTTTCTCATAGCTAGAACAACTTCATTTTTGTCATCTAATATTTTTTCTTTCGATGAGGGATGTTATGAGTTCATAATTATTGGTGATTTTTCACAGTTTATTGAGATATATTATTTTACTCAAATGTATTAAACCTATTCTATATCTTAATAAAGTTTTTTTCAATAAACAAACCCTCCCATTATTTCGTAAGAATGCAGGGTTTTCTTATGAAAGATTTTGATCCTTTAATGTCACATTTGCTGGACTCCTCATGTGCTAATCATGTTTTAATGATCACAAATCCCATTACTGTTAATTAATGTCAATCTTCATTGCACATCTTGCTAATGATCTTAAATCTCAATAATAACTACACATCAAGTTTTAATGATAAAAAATCTTATGATGTTAATTAATCTCTTTATTATTTACAAGTCTCATGCATGATCATAAATCTCACATATATTATCAAGCCTTTATATTTATGATTCAAGCTCTTTTACTCTCTAATGCTCAAACTTAACCCTTATTCTGCATATTACTGTCTAAGTCCAAATACAGATATTTTCCTAGTATGGAGACAACGTGAAGGACTCACCGTGACCAAACACCGTGAAGGACTCACCGTGACCAGACACCGTGAAGGACTCACTGTGATCAGACACCGTGAAGGACTCACCATGACCAGACACCGTGAAGGACTCACCATGACCCAGACACCATGAAGGAATCACCGTGACCCATACACCGTGACCCAGACACCATGAAGCTCACACCGTGAGGCTCATACCGTGAATCTCACACCGTGAAGCTCACACCGTGAAGCTCATACTGTGAAGCTCATACCGTGAAGAAGACACCATTTACTTAATCACTGTGATGTTGTTTCTTAACTTTTTGTCAATATTATTTAAGTAATGCTAACAGTCATATTTTATGATTTTAATAAAATTAATGTTATTTAATGATAGTTGTTAGCATGTTAGGAAACAGTATCTTGTACATATGAAAAGGGAATCATTACTACTGCCAGAACTCATGGAATATAAGAAAGATTTAAATGCAGTACACGTGCAAGAAACAAGTGCAAGTAGTGATGTTAAAGTGTGAACATATAATGAGAAGAACTTGCATACACCAGAGAGCACTGTGCTGAACGAGAAGAACAATCCTGAACAAGAAGGATATTGCAAGTCTTTCAAAGAACTCTCATGAATGCAATCCAACACCACTAAAGAACACACGACGAATCAAGAGATCATTCTCACTCCTGTAGAAGACGAGCTGAACTACGACACTCTGTTTTTCAACAGAAAAACCAGAGAAGGACTCAGAAGCACTCCTGCTAAATCCAACGAGTCCCTAGCTACATTGATAATCACTAGAGCATTCTAAACTCTCATATATCTTATCTACGTGATTTATTTATCAACTTTCGAACAGTGTGGTGTGCTCTGTATTTCATATACACACACTGTCTAGTGCACTGAACTGGAGGATATCAAAATCATCACTCCAAATATCTTAACTCTTGTTTACCCACGTCAACTGTGGAAGAGGTCCTTGTGTGGCCTGGTCTTTGCTTTGTTTCCCACGAAGAACAGTGGTATAGGTCCCTGCGTGGCCTAGACAGTTTTGTAAACTGTTGTTAACCCCGATCCAGGGTGTGGATCAAATTTATATAAATATGAGAGGACTAATTCTTGGCTTGAGACTGAACCTCTTGTTATATCTGTTGTGCATCTTTAATTTAGGTTTAAAGTATACTACATATATCTTATTTATTCCGCTTCTATTACTTTGAAATACAAAACTATTTTGAAGCTACTTTGATAGTTAAATTAGAAAGTGTTTACACTTATTGTAATTCAATAGGTTAGCTTCAAAAGTTAGTTTGACCTTATGGTTAAATTAACTGAGACCTAATCAATCTTTGAGAAGCTAAGTGAACATTTACAATCTGTATAAATTCACTACAGTTTAACTTGTTATATAAATTGGGGGATTTTAAATAGACAATATTTTAATAGAAATTTTAATTGGAATCAATTCACCCCCCTCTTGAGTGTCCACTCTGACCAACATTTGGTATCATAGGATTTTGTTTTTGATTAAAAGATTTTTGAAATTCTCTATTTCTTCAACTGTGATTCTAGTTGTAATTTACAGTTCTTAAAATTTCTGTTATTTCTATTTTTATCTCTTTAAATTATCTTTCTAAAATCTAGTTATGGATAATATACTAGAGGGTGTTGCTACTAACATGCCACCTTTCTTCAACGGTACAAACTATGATCAGTGGAAACTGAAAATGAAAATTCATTTAGAAAGCATGGGTTTTGATATCTGGACTACCATAGAATCAGAATATAAAATTCACACTACTGTTAGATCCACTTGGGATGAACCTAAAAAGACTACTTACAATAATAATTGTAAAGCCATGAATGCACTGTACTGTGCTCTAGGAGATGAAGAGTTTAACAGAATTTCTGCTTGCAAAACTGCTTTTGAAATTTGGGATACTTTGGGTGTTTCTCATGAAGGAACAACCAATGTTAAAGAAATGAGATTAAATACTTATACTATTAAATATGATAATTTTAAAATGAAGACTGATGAACCTATTTCTAATATATATCTTAGGTTTAATGAGATAGTCAATACAATGAATTCACTTGGAAAGGCTATTCCAGCAAAGGAACAAATTATTAGAATCATGAGATGTTTACCAGACCGATGGAGAGGCACATCTGTTTCAATCAGAGAGTCATGTGACATTGATGCTCTACCTGTCAAAGAACTCATTAGTAATCTTATGATGTATGAGGAAGAACTGAAGGTAAATAAATAGGAAGATGAGGAACCTAAGAGAAAATCAATGGCTTTCAATACTACTGCTTCAAATAGTAAGGACAAAGATAAAGCTCAAATACCTACTGACAGTTCAACCAGTGAAAATTCAGACTCTAATAGTGATGCTGAAATGGATCAGATAACCAGAAGGTTTAATAAGTTTTATAGGAAAAAGAAGTTTTTTATAAAATCAAATTACAAAGGAAAGTATGATAATAAGGGACACTGTAAAAAGGATTGGAAGAAATATAAAAAATCTGATGAAGTTGTCTACTATGAATGCAAAAGAAAAGGACACATTAAAGCAGAATGCCCAAAACTAAAATTCAAGAAGAAATATGATTAAAAGGACAAAAAGTACAAAAAAGCTATAAAGGCTACCTGGAGTGCTTTTGAGGATAGCACAAGTGAATATGAAATGTATGATTCTGAAAAAAATCGTGCCAACATGTGTTTCATGACAAACACATCTGAGGTAACCTTAGATACTCCCATTTTAAATTCATATTATTCTGGAGATGAATCTGATTCTGAAAACATGTCAAAATCTGAACTGTTTGAATACTGTTATATGTTGGAAGAAACCTGTAATGAACTAAAAGACAAATACAAAGGTTTAAAGAAATAGTATGCTTTAACTGTTAAACATAAATCTGATGTTGACATAGAAATGGAAAAGAATGCTCAGTTTCTTAGAGAAAACACTGAACTAAAATTGTCAAATAAGCAACTTAGGAAGTATTTAGAGAAGTTCACAAATTGAAAGGATACAGTGATTCCAATTCTAGGAAAGCAAGTTGCACCAAAATACACTACTAGAATAGGCTACAAACCTCGACAGAGACAGATTACTAAGAATATATTTATTCCAAAATTTGGATAGAATACTGCTAGTTCTAGTTCTGGACATTTATATGCTTAAAATAGTTATATTCATAGTTACGGATCTAATAAGGTTTATCTTTCAAAATTTGTTGATTCTACAAATTTTATGAGACCCATAAGAAAAATTTGGGTACCTAAAGTTTTGTTAGCTAACCTGTCTGGACCCAAGAAGATCTGGGTACCAAAATCATTTCCTATCTAAATCTGTTTTGTAGGGAACCTGCTTGAAGAGTTCTCACAAGAAGACATGGTATTTGGACAGTGGATGTTCAAGACATATGTCTGGGGATTACACATTCTTCAAGAGTTTAATAAAGGTTGATGGAGGCTTTGTCACCTTTGGTGATAATTCTAAAGGGAAAATCATCGGCCTAGGCCAAATTGGTAACACTGACTCAGTTTTAATTTCTAAAGATTTATTTGTTGATGGACTTAAATATAATTTGTTAAGTATCTCTCATTTATGTGATGATGGTTTTCATGTTAAATTTGAAAATGATTCTTGCAATGTTTTTATTCTAAAAATGCTTTAGTATTTTCTGCCCTGTGAAATGAAAATGTTTATGCTGTTGATTTAAATTATTTAGCCATGAAAAATATTACCTGTTTAAATTCTCTTCTTAAAGAGTCTTGGCTTTGGAATAGAAGATTAGGACACTACAATATATACTCACTTAGAAAAATTACTTGGAAGAAATTAGTGAGAGACCTACCCAAACATTAGTTTCCAAATGACAAAGTTTGTAATCCCTGTCAAAAGGGAATGAAACATAAAGTTTCTTTTAAATCAAATAAAGAAGTTTCAACTTCTCAACCTTTTGAGTTGGTTCACATGGATTTGTTTGGACCATCTAGATTTTCTAGTTTAAATGGGAAGCATTATGTCTATGTCCTAGTAGATGACTTTTCTAGATATACTTGGGTATACTTTCTAGCTCACAAAAGTGAATCTTGTTCTTACTTTGTTAAATATTCCAAGTTTGTAGAGAACCTTAGTGGACTTAAGATTAAAACTCTAAGAAGTCACCATGGCTGTGAGTTTGAGAATCATGAATTTGAATCCTATTGCTCAAACAATGTCTATAGTCATAACTTTTCTGCCCCTAGGACACCTCATCAAAATGGTGTAGTTGAAAGGAGCAATAGAACCCTGCAAGAAATTGCCAGAACCATGCTAAATGAGTATGACCTGCCTATTTACTTTTTGGCTGAAGCTGTGAATACATATTGTTATATTATCAATAGAGTCTTGATTCACTAGTGCAGAAAACATTTTTTACGTCGGTTATTTTTTATTATTTACGTCGGTTTTTAGGCGACGTTAATACGGACGACGTTATAAATAACCTTTTTTTACGTCGGTTATTTAAAACCCGACGTAATATCCCTAACATCACGGTGGTTATCACGTCGGTTCATATAATAACCGACGTGATAAATATGCGCGGGGGGATTTATCACGTCGGTTATTCCCTAAACCGACGTGATAAACCCTTCCCCTGGCCTATTATCACGTCGGTTTCTTAAATAACCGACGTGATAAAAAGGCCTGGGAAACGTTTTAGCACGTCGTTTATCCAATAACCGACGTGGTAAATCGATTCCCAGGCCTTTTAGCACGTCGGTTATATTAATAACCGACGTGATAAAATCCCCGGGAACGGTTTATCACGCCGGTTCTAGAAAAACCCGACGTGATAAACCCCTACCGATTTATTTACCACGTCGGTTATAAAATAACCGACGTGAAAGAAATTATTTTTTTTAAATTATTGCACTGCTCTCACCAAAAAGCAACCAGAAACCAAACAAAAATAACCATGCCAGCCCTCCCCCAAGCCCCAACTGAACCCCACCCTCATCTATACCCACCTAACAACCTGGCCAGCCCTCCCCCACCACATTGGAGCCCCACCACAACCCTTGGACACCCCCCACCCCTTGGACAGCCCCCCCCACCCTCATTTACACCCCCACGACCCCTAGTACAGCCTCAAACACCCATTGGACACCCCTCCCATATCCCTTGGACACCCTACACCCCTTGGACACCCCCCCACCCCTTGGACAGCCCCCCCACCCTCATTTACACCCCCAAGACCCCTAGTACAGCCTCAAACACCCATTGGACACCCCCCCCCCACACCTTGACAGCCCTCCCAGACCCCTTGGACACCCCCCCCGACCCCTGGACACCCCCCCCCCCGAGCCCTTGGACAGCCCCAAACACCCCTTGGACACCCCTCCCATATCCCTTGGACACCCCCCACCCCTTGGACACCCCCCCCACCCCTTGGACAGCCCCCCCACCCTCATTTACACCCAACCGGCCCCTTGGACAGAACTCCCAGACACCTTGGACACCTCTCCCATATCCCTTGGACACCCCCCCACCCCTTGGACACCCCCCACCCCTTGGACAGCCCCCCCACCCTCATTTACACCCAACCGGCCCCTTGGACAGAACTCCCACCTCATTTACACCCCCCGACCCCTAGGACAGCCCCAAACACACCTTGGACACCCCTCCCATATCCCTTGGACACCCCCCAAACACCCACCCACCCCCTTGGAACCTCTCCCCCCCATACCAAAATCCAGACCAGAAAAACCATCAACAGTAGACCAAAACAAGAAGTAGAGAAAAATTAAACATTCACTTATATAACATTCAATACTTACACTGTCAACTTCAAAAAAAACTAAATCCAACCAAAACGACTACGAAATACACAATTACATTGACAATATTCAAAATTACATTTTACATTACAAACAACTAAAAGTCAATCAAACCTGTAAAATAATTTGACCACTCCACTTGTAAGTGTTTGATATCTTCAGTAGTAAAGGGTTGAGGGTCATCAAAAAGCTACAAAGGAAAAGGATAGTAGTCAACGTGTATAATGAATAAATCAAATTGAAATATTACGAGAAAGAGGAAATCTTACCAGGTCAAAACTCAGAACTGTCCCAGTTGTTATTATTTCATACATAAATCTTAACATGTAATATCCACATTCGATGATGCCTTGTTGCTCATGACATTTCTGTTTGAATGAGTGTAAATTCAATATATTATTTTTATGTAATAAATCAAAATGTACAAATTATAAATGGATATTTACCTTCGCATGTACATATTTGATCTTGAAATTCCTTTTCTTTGCGCTTTTTCGAAAGTGGACCCATGCCCTGTTAGAAAATAATACGAATGAGGTAAATTTAAAATTCATTATAATATATAAAACTATTGTGAAATTGAAACTTACGTTTCCAATATATTCTTAAAACTTTCTCGCACATCATCATGGAGAGAGCATATCCAATAAAGTGTTTTCTCCCTTGGGCAAAAAACCCCTAACATCCAATGATCCCTGATAAAAGGAAATTTAACGTTAGTGGTTTTTTATGTTAAAAGATAATTAACTCTTTGAGAGGGATGTGTTTCATACCTCTCACAAAAAGGCATCATCCAACACTGTGTGATTACATTCTTTTCAAATCTATCAGCAATATAAAGCATTCTTTGTTCCTCATCCAATGCACATGCTTCAGGGGAAATCAATTGTGGGTCCATGAATCCATATACATCTGTCAGCTCATTCCTCTCACAAATTTTATACAGATACCTAATACAAAGCAGAAATAAGTATACATTTTTAATAAATATAATGCAAGGAAAAGGTGTTAAGACTTACATGATAAAAATTTCCACCACGTTGATGCCCAACTTATCTCCAGTGACAAACTCCATGATATCAGTTTTCATAATCCCCACACATAGTTCACGTCCACAGACATGAGCTTCTATTGTAAAGTCATAATGATCCGCCAACAAATTTGAATATCTTGACAATTTGTCAAGACTGCTAGTATCTGCATCTGATGTCATAGCTATCTGTCTTTGTTGTTGTCTATACAGTATTTCTTTACCTTTGAAGTATTCCTGTAAAAATAAATTGAAAAATATATTAGTTTTCAAATGATAAAACATTAATAAAAATAAAGAAATAAAAGATATAACATCCATACCTCTATGGTAATGAGTCGAAGAAGTCTGGATGGCCAAAGTAAAAAATGGCCGATACTATGTCCAACTGTCGTCACCTCATCTGTAGGTAATGGTATCCGAGCTGATCTATCTATAATATCCTGTACAGTGACCCTCTGATTCTCTACCTCTAACTGTTGATGATGAACTGTATCTTCTATACAATATACCATCCCATATGCAACTATATGATGTTGAGGATCATCAACATACAACTCACAATAAGTAGGTAGCTGCGGCGGAGGAGGAGGATCAAAAATGGGGTCCGCAGGCTGAGGTGGGGGAGTGGGAGCTACTGGGAGAGGTGGAGTGGGAGCTGCACCCTGAAATTGTCTTTGCAAGTCTGCAAACATTAACTGCACCGATGCTCTAATCTTTTCCTCCATTGTCGCATTAATATTATGGACTTCAGCCTCCAAGGATTCTATTTTTTTTATAAACTCCCTCAACGTTAGAAGTTGAGGAACGTGGCAACACTTTTCTTACCGATACACCTGCCGGATATCCTCTTACACGGCCAGGATGTTCGGGCTTTCCCAATGCCACAGATAAAATATCTTCCCTCCCAGATGGTGTAAATGTCCCCTGTGAACTCTTCTCCTCAAGAGAGTCCTGTAATAATTAATTGAACATTTCTATAATGATTGGAAATATATGACGAAAATAGTAAACTCAAATAAATAAAATAGATATCTTACAATCCTCTCAACTACGAGTCTCGATTCTTCCGAAAGATATTGTCCTTTTTTGTCCTTCCGAGCTCTTTTCCATTTCTCATGTCTAGATGGAGGGGATGGAGGGGCCACCTCTCCAGAGCTTGAAGACTCAGCTCTTAGTTGTTGAAATTTTTCTGCCATCATTTGTTCTTCCAATAATGCATACCCTCCCCGAGATAAACTATGAGGGTATACATTTTTAGATTGGATCTCTTGATGAGCTTTCCTTGTTTGCTGTAAATTAAGAATAAGTAATCATTAACAAAACAATAATAAGATCATTTATATAAGAAAGCTTATAAAAGTTTACATTTCCCTTACCAAAAATGATTCTTTTCTTCTACTTTCAAAAAATTGTCTCCATGTGTCTTCATCTATAAAAGGATATATACGACATGGATTCTCACGACTCCTATGACCATAAATGAAATCAGATGAGAGGGTTGATTTGAAATCCCTCCATCTCCTAGCAGCCAACGATAAGCATTTCTTCCTGACTCCTCCAGTGTCAGGAATATCAAATGTCATCTGATAAAAAAGAGGTTAAAAATATTATATATACTAGAAACATTTAAAGAACAGTCAAACAATAGCAAAAGATCTTACCAAAATGGTCTCCCACAGATGAGAAATTATCGCCTTATCCACACTTCTCCAATCATCATAGAGAATGCTTACTTTTCTCTTAGCCTGAGTTGCTACAAAACCCTTAAAATCTTTAGCATTTGGACCTCTAGGAAGATCATCATCATCAAACTCCACGACTATCCTCTCCTTCTTCGTACGGGCAAGTGATAATTTTGGTAAACATGTGCACCCACGCTTACCAACCTTTGAACTCTTTTTCGTAATAGGAGCATGTGAATGTTCCTCCCCAGATGTATGACCAATATGCTCATCTCCAGAATCATGTGGCTGATCAACTGATTGATCTGTCATTTTCCTTCAAATCAAAAAAACAAACATTAGTTCACAAATAGAAAAGTGTACTAAATTACATAATAGTAAACATTGGTAATATGGTAAGCATGTTAAACAATGATAAACATGGTAAACACAGGCAAAAGGTTGCCAGGGAGTTGGCCCAAGAAAGCTGAAAAGTGGACTCACTGAGTCCACCGGTCCGCCGGTGTGAGCTCACCGGCCAGCCGGAGGACCCAGGCAGTGGACCTGCCCACTGCCTGGTGCCACCGGCCGGCCACTGGCTCACCACCGGCCGGCCGCTGGCTCATCACCGGCCGACCACTGGTGGTCCAGACAGAGAGCCTTCCTCTCTGTCTGAACCACCGGCCGGCCGCTGGCTCAACACCGGTCGACCGCTGGTGATCCAGACAGAGAGGAAGGCTCTCTGTCTGGTCCACTGGCCGGCCGGTGGTGATCCAGCGGCCGGCCGGTGGTCCAGACAGAGAGGAAGGCTCTCTGTCTGGACCACCGGCCGGCCGCTGGCTCAGCACCGGCCGGCCGGTGGACCAGACAGAGCTTTGTTCTGGACCAGCGGCCAACTGGTGATCCACCACCGGCCAGCCGGTGCGTCCAGGACTTCTCCTCTTTACGGTTTTTATTGTTTTATCGTTTTGGTTTGATACATGTTTTAATAAGTAAAAAATTTACAGTATCTAACATTATATGAAAAAACTAAATGTAAACAAGAAATAAACATGTGTTACCTGTAATTTTAGGAATGTACAGTTGGATTGTTTTCCCAAATTCCTTCGTCGTGATCGTTCCTTATGGCACAAACCATGTCTTCAACATACTCATCATTATGTTCTGTTAATCTTTCCATGGAAGTAGGGATCTCACATAAATCAGCATCTTCATCAAATTCATCCTCACCAACATATTGGTTTTTCCCTTGTAAAACAACAGCCCACTGCATATCTGATTGATCTACTACATAGAAAATTTGTTTGGCATGTGTTTCCATTATAAAAGAATCAGCTGTGTCTTCCAATCTATTCAGATTAACAAGTGTCATTCCAAATTCATCGTGTCTGACACTTTTGTTACCGATAAACCATTTACAGTTAAAAACGGGAACTTTAATTTTAAAGTAATCAGCCTCCCATATGTCTTCAATCACTCCATAATATGCACTTGATGCCGAAATTGGGTTTCTGTCCTTAGCACTCGAAAAATTCATTGATTCTGCAAACACCAATACACCACTATTCTGAACTGCACTTCTGTTGTCCTGAGCTTTCGTATGAAATGTATAGCCATTAATGTCATAAGCGGACCATGTTATCACATTTAAAGATGGACCACCCACTATCCATTTTAATGTCTCTGATACATCTGATATACCAAGCAAGGTCTTTTTAAACCATGGAAAAAAAGTTTTGTTGTGCTCATTCAAAATCCACATTTCTTTCTTCTTTGGATGACATTGTTTCAACTCATTAATATGCAATGTGATATACGGTTGAACATCAGCTATGTTATTCAAGATGTATGATTCTAACTTCTTCATATGTTCAGCTGATAGTGATTTGACTTTCAAGCCACGAATCCCCTTTCCCTCATTATTAACCCGTTCATGGCGAGATGGAGGCAAACCTATGTGTTGCGCCGTAGCCAAGTAGCTCGTACAAAACTCTGCTACCTCCTCAGAAATATACTTTTCAATAATGGAGGCTTCAGGTCGATATGGATTTTTAACATATCCCTTTAATATTTTCATATACCTTTCAAAAGGATACATCCAACGAAGATATACAGGTCCACAAAGCCTTATTTCTCGAACCAAATGAATCATTAAATGCACCATCATATCAAAAAAAGTTGGAGGAAAATACATTTCCAAATGACAAAGTATAAAAATTGCATCCTTTTCCAAAATGTTCAAAGCATTCACATCAATCGCCTTGTTGCAAATTGAATTGAAAAAATAACACAACCTCATTATAGTCTTTCTGACACGGAGGGGCAATATTCCACGCAGTGCAACTGGTAGAATTTGTTGCATCATGACGTGACAATCATGTGATTTCATACCTATCAACTTCAAGTCTTTCAATGAGACAAAATTTTTTACATTTGAAGAATAACCTTGAGGCACTTTGATATCATGAAGACACTGACAGAAGATACTTTTCTCCCTCTTCGATAATGTATGACAAGCCGGGGGAAGAAATGTTCGTCTTCCTTTAGGAGTGGGAGCTAACTCCAAACGTATTCCCATTGACAGTAGGTCTAACCTTGCATTCAACCCATCTTTTGTCTTTCCTTTAATATCTAGCAATGTTCCGATCAAAGAATCACAGATATTCTTCTCCACGTGCATGACATCAATATTATGTTTGACTTCATGATACCTCCAATATGGTAGCTCAAAAAATATTGACCTTTTCTTCCAAATATGTCTATCATTACCAGATTTCTGTGTCTTTCCCAATGTCACATCAAGGTTTTTCACCCTCTCAAAATACAATTCTGGGGATAAAGGTTGAGGAGCAGTATCAAATTCTTGTGATCCATTGAATTCCTTTTTTAGTCTTCTATAAGGGTGATCCATAGGCAAAAACTTTCGATGACCCATGTACACTGTTTTCCTCCCATGATGCAATTGACAATATGACGTCTGTTGTTCGCAAATTGGACATGCTTTATGCCCTTTAACACTGTATCCAGACAAATTTCCATATGTTGGGAAGTCATTTATAGTGAATAGAAGCACTGCATGCAGTTGAAAATATTCCATTTTATAAGAATCATACACCCTAATACCATCAGCCCATAACAGTTTCAAATCATCAATCAGCGGTGACAAGTATACATCAATATCATTTCCGGGTTGCTTTGGACCAGAGATCATGATACTCAACATGACATATTTGCACTTCATACAAAATTCAGGAGAGAGGTTGTAAATTACCAATAAAACAGGACATGAACTATGTGTGCTACTGAGGGTTCGGTATGGATTCATTCCATCTGTGCACAAGCCTAGTCTCAGATTTCTAATTTCATTTCCAAATGTAGGGTACTGGGCATCAATTTTCTTCCATTGTGGACAATCAGCTGGATGACGTATTTCTCCATCACATACCCGCTCATCAGCATGCCATCTTAACCTTTTTGCATCATGTGAATTAGCAAATAAACGTTTGAAACGAGGAATTATAGAAAGATACCAAAATACCTTTGAAGGGAGCTTTGTAATCTCTACATCAGCTTGTGATTTTTCTTTCACCTTATACCGTGATGTCCCACATTTAGGACACTCTTTCAGAAATTCATATTCCTTCCTATATATAATGCAGTCATTCGGACAGGCATGTATTTTCCTGTATCCCAATCCCATCGGGCATAATATTTTTTTGGCCTTATAATGTGAATCTGGAAGATCGTTATCTTTTGGAAGAATGTCTTTCATCAATTGTAGCAGCTCTGTAAAACTTCTGTCACTCCATCCATGTTTCGCCTTCAGGTTAATCAATCTTAACACTGCCGACAAAACCGTAAAATCTGTACAACCAGGATATAATGGTTTTTCGGCATCACCATATAGACGTGCAACTGTCGGTTCTATCTCAATTTGTTCTGCTACAATATCGTGAATCATTTCTTCAATTCCATCAGAGTTACCATCTTGCGATTCATTATCATCAGTGACATTCTGTCCAGTTTCGCCATGCCAAATCCAAGGGCTGTAACTCGGATTGAAACCATGACAAATCAGATGATCTTTTATCTCTATACTTTTCAACTTCTTCATATTCAGACATTTCAGGCATGGGCAGAAAAAAATTTCACTACTTGGAACATTTCGTTTAGAAAATTCCAAAAAGGCATCAACACCTTCCTCATATTCATTGCTCATTCGATGTGCCGTAATCCAACTTCGACTCATTATTACCTATAACAAATAGCAAAAATATATATATTTTTTAGATAAGACAAATATATGTTTATATGAAAAAAATCATAATTTGAATGTAAATAATTTTGAAATATAAAACAAATCGATGTGTAAACCCCCCTGGACACCCCCCGACCCCTCTGGACAGCCCCCCACCCCTCCTGGACACAACCCCCACCCCCGACCTGCTTGGACACCCCCCTGGACACCCCCCAACCCTCTGGATAGCCCCCCACCCCTCCTAAACACCACCCCACCCCCTACCCCCTTGGACACCCCCCTGGACACCCCCAACGCCCACCCACACCCTTGGACAGCCCCCCACACCCACCCACCCCCTTATAAACCCCCCTGGACACCCCCCGAACCCTCTGGACAGCCCCCCACCCCTCCTGGACACCACCCCCACCCCCTACCTCCTTGGAAACCCCCCAGGACATCCCCCAACCCTCTGGGCAGCCCCCCCACCCACCCGGACAACCCCAAATACCCTCTGGAGAGGCCGCCACCCACTTGGACAGCCCCCCACACCCATCCACCCCCTTGGACAGCCCCCCACACCCATCCACCCCCTTGGACACCCCCCTGTACACCCCACCGACCCCTCTGGACAGGCCGCCACCCCCTTGGACAGCCCCCCACACCCACCCATCCCCTTGGACACCACCCTGGACACCCCCCGACCCCTCTGGACAGCCCCCGACCCCTCTAGAAAGCACCCCCACCCCTCCTGGACACACCCCCCACCCCCGACCTGCTTGGACACCCCCCTGGACACCCCCCAACCCTCTGGACAGCCCCCGACCCCTCTGGACAGCCCCCCACCCCTCCTGGACACCACCCCCACCCCCTACCCCCTTGGACACCCCCCTGGACATCTCCCAACCCTCTGGGCAGCCCCCCCACCCACCCGGACAACCCCAAATACCCTCTGGAGAGGCCGCCACCCACTTGGACAGCCCCCCACACCCATCCACCCCCTTGGACAGCCCCCCACACCCATCCACCCCCTTGGACACCCCCCTGGACACCCCACCGACCCCTCTGGACAGGCCGCCACTCCCTTGGACAGCACCCCACACCCACCCATCCCCTTGGACACCACCCTGGACACCCCCCGACCCCTCTGGACAGCCCCCGACCCCTCTAGAAAGCACCCCCACCCCTCCTGGACACAACCCCCCACCCCCCGACCTGCTTGGACACCCCCCTGGACACCCCCCAACCCTCTGGACAGCCCCCGACCCCTCTGGACATCCCCCCACCCCTCCTGGACACCACCCCCCCACCCCCTACCCCCTTGGACACCCCCCTGGACATCCCCCAACCCTCTGGGCAACCCCCCCACCCACCCGGACAACCCCAAATACCCTCTGGAGAGGCCGCCACCCACTTGGACAGCCCCCCACACCCATCCACCCCCATTGGACAGCCCCCACACCCATCCACCCCCTTGGACACCCCCCTGGACACCCCACCGACCCCTCTGGACAGGCCGCCACCCCCTTGGACAGCCCCCCACACCCACCCATCCCCTTGGACACCACCCTGGACACCCCCGACCCCTCTGGACAGCCCCCGACCCCTCTAGAAAGCACCCCCACCCCTCCTGGACACACCCCCCACCCCGACCTGCTTGGACACCCCCCTGGACACCCCCCAACCCTCTGGACAGCCCCCCCCCCCCACCCCTCCTAAACACCACCACCCACCCACCCCCTTGTAAACCCCCCTGGACACCCCCCGACCCCTCTGGACAGCCCCCCGCCCCTCCTGGACACCACCCCCCACCCCCTACCCCCTTGGACACCCCCCTGGACATCCCCCAACCCTCTGGACAGCCCCCCCCCCACCCACCCGGACAACCCCAAATACCCTCTGGAGAGGCCGCCACCCACTTGGACAGCCCCCCACACCCATCCACCCCCTTGGACACCCCCCTGGACACCCCACCGACCCCTCTGGATAGGCCGCCACCCCCTTGGACAGCCCCCCACACCCACCCATCCCCTTGGACACCACCCTGGACACCCCCCGACCCCTCTGGACAGCCCCCGACCCCTCTAGAAAGCACCCCCACCCCTCCTGGACACAACCCCCCACCCCCGACCTGCTTGGACACCCCCCTGGACACCCCCCAACCCTCTGGACAGCCCCCCCACCCCTCCTAAACACCACCCCCACCCCCTACCCCCTTGGACACCCCCCTGGACACCCCCCAACACCCACCCACACCCTTGGACAGCCCCCCACACCCACCCACCCCCTTGTAAACCCCCCTGGACTCCCCCCGACCCCAAATCCATGCACCTATGCCATGGTTGTGTGTGAATAAAGTAGTAACAACTGTAAAAGGGCAACCCATCCAAATGGACACGCCCCAACCCTCTCGGGGATTTATAGAAAATGATGAAAAATTAGTGAAATCATAAAATTATTCAATATTGCAAGTCGAACAAATAGATCTAGGGATGATAAATAAGATTATGGTGCCAAAACGAGTTAAAAGGGTTCGCAATCGAAGAATCTTAGCTAGTTTCAACAAAAAAATCACAACACATATATATATACTATCCGCGAAAAAAAACGAACGAGTGGGAGGATTACCTGAGTGCTGCGAGTTTAGATGATTGATCCGAGGAGATTAAATATGAGAAACGATGATCGCAAAACGAATCTAAACCAACGAAATGGACGAGCCGATTCGGGTTTACGCGCGAGAGAGACGAGTCGCGACTGTCGAAGGTAAACTCGCGAATGACAGTCCACGGGTCTGGGTAAATTTTTAAATGAGTTATCACGTCGGTTATTCAATAACCGACGTGATAATTGTTTTAAAAACATTTATAACGTCGGTTATTTCAATAACCGACGTAAAAACCTTCCTCCGATTCATTTTTTACGTCGGTTATTTTATAACCGACGTTATAAAGGGCTCAAAATCTGCGTTTTTTTACGTCGGTTATGGAATAACCGACGTCAAAAACATCTGCGGATTCTTTTTTTACGTCGGTTATTTTATAACCGACGTAAAAAAGCCTTCAAAAACCGCGTTTGTTACGTCGATTATTCAATAACCGACGTAAAAAGGCCTTCGCAAACCGCGTTTTTTTACGTCGGTTATAAAAATAACCGACGTTAAAGGTGTACCGAACACAGGTTTTTACGTCGGTTAAGAAATAACCGACGTAAAAAACCTCGTTTTACATATTATGACGTCGGTTTTATATAACCGACGTAAAAAATGGTGACGTAAAAAACGTTTTCTGCACTAGTGATTAGACCTATTCTTAAGAAGACCCCTTATGAGTTGTGGAACCATAGGAAACCTAAAGTCAATTACTTTAGACTCTTTGGCCGCAAAGTCTTTATTCTTAATACCAAAGATAATCTTGAAAAGTTTGCATCCAAGAGTGATGAATGAATTTTTCTAGGTTACTCAATTTCTAGTAAAGACTATAGAGTTTTCAATAAAATAACCAAGTGTGTGGAAGAATCTGTTCACATCAAGTTTGATGAAACTGATCCACATGAGCCTAAAACCTCTCTTGAAAATCTTGAAGAAGATTTATCTATTCTGGACCTTAATGACAAATCAAATAAACCTGCTATAAATACAACAAGTTCTGGAAATTTTCCAGAACCTACATCTATTGATTCCCAACCTGTTGATGAACCTGAAGTTTCTAGTTCTACCTTTACTAGATCAACTAAAATTCTAAAGAATCATCCTTTAGATGCTGTTGTAGGAAATATTGATATAGGGATAAAGACTAGAGCTTCTCATAGAAATCAGGTTGAACATCAATCCTTCTTGTTATAGCTTGAACCTAAAAACATTGATGATGATATTAATGATGAATTTTGGGTAATTGCTATGCAAGAAGAACTTAATTAGTTTGAATGAAATAAAGTTTGGAATCTTGTTGAAAGACCTAAGGAAACTTTCACAATAGGCACTAAATGGGTGTTTAGAAATAAATTAGATGAATCCGAAAACATAGTTAGAAATAAAGCTAGGCTATTTGCACAAGGCTATAGTCAAGAAGAAGTTATTGACTATGAGGAGACTTTTGCTACAGTAGCTAGATTAGAATCCATCAGGATTTTACTTGCTTATGCGGTACATCTAAATTTGAAACTATATCAAATGGATGTCAAAAGTGCATTCTTGAATGGATATATTACTGAGGATGTTTTTGTTGAACAACCACCTAGTTTTTCAAGCCCTCATTTTCCAAATCATACTTTCAAATTATCAAAAGCTTTATATGGTTTAAAGAAATCTCCAAGATCTTGGTATGATAGATTAAGTACTTTTCTAATTTCTAAAGGATTTACAAAAGAAATAGCTGATCCTACTCTATTTATAAAACGGATTTCTAAAGATGTTATAGTTGTAAAAATTTATGTAGATGATATTATTTTTGGATCTTCAAACACTACATTATGTACTGATTTTTCTAAAATGATGCAAAATGAATTTGAAATGAGTTTAATGGGTGAACTTAAATTCTTTATGGATTTCAAATCTGTCAAAATGATGATGGAATTATTTTAACTCAAATTATGTATACTAGAGATATTTTAAAACATTTTGGATTGGATAGCACAAAAAGTGGTGACACTCCCATGAGTACCACCTATAAGATGGATCTTGATGAAAATGGTAAATCTATTGATCAAACCACTTATAGAAGAATGATTGGAAGTCTACTCTACCTAACTGATAGTCATCCTGATATTATGTTTAGTGTGTGTATGTGTTCTTGTTTTCAAGAAAACCCTAAAGAGTCACATTTAAATGTTGTAAAGAGAATTTTCAAATACCTAAAGAATACTCCCAATTTAGGACTGTTCTATCACAAAGGACAATCATTTGAATTAGTTAGTTATTCTGATGCTGATTTTGCTGGATGTAAGCTAGATAGAAAAAGCACCTCTAGAACATGTCACCTTTTAGTCAAGTCACTAGTATCATGGTGTAGTAAGAAACAAAATTCAGTTGCATTATCTACTGCAGAAGTTGAATACATAGCTGCTGGCAGTTGTTGTGCACAAATTTTGTGGATGAAACACACATTACTAAACTATGGATATCAATTCAGACATGTCTCAATAAATTGTGAAAACACAAGTGCTGTTAATATTTCTAAGAATCCTGTTTCTCATTCTAGAACAAAACATATTGATGTAAGACATCACTTTTTGAGGGATCATAATCAAAAAGGTGATATCACTTTGGAATTCATTGGTACTGAATTTTAACGTGCTGATATAATCACCAAACCATTAAATTATGAAATATTAGAATGCATCATACATGATCTTGGTATGATTAATCATAAATGAACATCTTACTGATCTTAATGTTTAATACTATATTTTACTTTACCTTACAGTTTCATACTCACTATTTCTAAGTTATTGTTTTATGTTCACCGTCTCACCGTCAAAACTCTATGCTCACGGCCTGTCAACTCACTGTCTCACCGTGACTATACAGAATGCTCACTGTCTCACCGTGATGACTAGTTTTCATCTCACCGTAATGCCTACTCACGGTCTCACCGTGAAGAGTTATTTATATGTTTATTCTTGTTTTTTTAACATGTATCGTGGTAATTTTTATTTCACTACTTTTTGATTTCCCACGTTTTTGTTTTTATAACGTTTGACATTCACAAATGATAAAACTTAAGTGTTTCATTCGATTACTTACCCAAACTCTCTCCTGAACCTTCTCTTCCCTCTTGCCTGAACCTTCAATGAATGCCAAGAATGAAGCGTCCATCTTCACCCTCGTTTGAGAAGCGCCGCTCTAAGAAACAAAAGAGGATACCAAGGATAGCTCCCGAAGGACCTCTAAACCCAAACCTGGTAAGTCGTACAGTTGTACCTGAAAAAGAAGTTTTCCCTAATTAGTTGTTGTTTAGCAGATCCTTAGTTTTGAAAGTTTTATGAGAACAAGGATGGCTTGAATGGTTCACTGGATAGAATAGACCGATTTACCCAAGGATTGTATCTCAATTCTATCAGTATGTGAAATTCTCCTTTGAGTTTGGAGAAAGCTTTATGGTGACCAGCTGGATCGATGGTCAGAAGTGCTCTTTCTCTTTAAGGCTCTCGGCTGCGTTCCTAAGAATTCCCCATCAAGGAGTTTGTGAAGATTACCAGAGAGACCCTCCTCCAACAACCGACATCTTTGACCCAAAAAATGCTTTGGAAAGTCTAACTGGAAATGGAACCAAGCGAAGGGCCATAGCTGCTGAATTAGATGGGGAGAAAAGACTTCTGTTCAAGTTTGTTCAGATTTTGGTTAGTCCAATAAAAGGAGATTTTGCTGTGATGAAGTATCAGGATGTATTCCTGATCCATCTATTGAAGAATGGCCATAAAATCAACCTTTGAAAGTATGTTATCAACCATATTCTTGAACTAATCAAAGTCACTACCAAATCCATCTCCCTGTTTTCTTCAAGGATGATTTCAGCTATGTTAGTTGCAAAAGGGATGTTTGGACCAAATGAAGAAAAATTAGAGGACCTTGATTACTGCATATCCATGCCTATCATTAGAAGGATGAAGATTAGCTGGAACCCCTGGAAGAAGCAGTGGGTTGAGGATAATGATCAACTGTATAAAAAGTTTAATCCTGTTGACTATCCAAGAAGGCCTAAAAATCTATCTGATCCTGGTTTGGAACTAGATGAAGTGGTTGAGTATTCAGAAGAAGAAGAAGAAGAGGAAGTAACAGCTGAAGTATATCCTAAAGAAGAAGCTGGAAGACCTCAAATGGAAACAGCTCCTGTTGAAAAAGAAAGGACTGTTATCCCTGCTGAAATACCTCAAGAGGAGGAATTTGGTGTTAGTTTGAGAGAAGAGGAAGCTCCTGCTTCTAGTGTGGATGTAAATCTAGAAGCTCGTCCTAATGCTTCAAGGAAATTGGTTTTTCCTGATTCAGAATAGTAAGCAACCTTAGAGGCAGATCCTGTTGAAGATGATCTTTCTGTTGAGAAAGAAGCAAGTCTGGAAGTTCAGCCAGTGGAACAGTTAGTTCCTGAGATTATTCCCTCTGCTGAAGAAATGATGGAAATTTCCTTTTAGCTGGCAAGGCAAGAATTTGGTGACAATATTAGGGATGACCCTGTGGATCTTGTCCATGTTCCTGAACATCAAGAATCTGGAAAGGAAGCACAAGTTGAGGGGGAGGAACCTCAAAACCTTGATTTTGTGGAGGCTGGATCTGTTGAAGCTTCTCAACCTTATATCCATTTTTCTGTGTACTCTCGGTATGAGTTCCCAATATTTTATGATGTGAATGAGTCACAACAAGTGACTTCAACTGGAATGGATCTTTCTTCTCTGTTTCAACTGAAATCCTTAGCTCATCCAAAACCAGAACCAGAGCCCCAACCTCAATCCGAATTAGAATCTGAGTCTGAAGATGATTCTGAACCTCATCCTAAATATGAACCTGTACCTTTACCTGCACCCTTACTTGAGCATCACTCTTTTGTGACCAAAGATGATCTGAAAGTTTTTGAAAGACTTTGTTAGCAGGAGTTGAGAAAATTTTCTCCACTCAACCTCACCCAGTGACTAAGTTAAGTCAAGAAGATGCATCAATTCTCTTGGAAAATATTATCTTGCATATTCAACCAAGGATGATCCGTGAAATTCAAGAAGTCAGAGTTGAGAATAAGCTGCTGAGTGCTGATGTTGCAAATCTGAAAAGTATGGTAGCAAGTTTGCAGAATGAGTTATCTTTGAGATTAGAGCCTGCTCCGGTTTCTGCTCCTGCACCTGTTTCTGCTTCTACCGAGCCATCTGATTCCCTCCTTTCTAGGGATATTGTTTCTCAAGTTCATCCATACCTACTTTCTTTTGATGAGAAGATTGAAAAAAGGCACACCAAGATGCTGGAATGCATGAGAGATCTTGTGGAAAATCTTAATAAGCTTACAAATGAATACAATGGATGCCTGCAAAAAGTTCTGAAACAGCTCAAAGTTCTAACTGAAACTATCAAGGCTTCACCTGCTTCTGGTCAGTCCTCCACACCTTCTTTGGATGATTCTATACTGAGATCCATCATCAAGAAAGAACTTTAGAGTTCCTTGAGTGGCTTGGATCTATCCTCTTTGTCAAAAGTGATTCAGAACAGTGATAGAGCATTGGACTTGGTTAGAATTCATTCTAAGATAGCCAATGATTCTCAACAAGAGATCACCAAGAAAATTGATTTGTATCTCTCCCAAATTTTCTCAAAAAGTGATATGACATATCACTTTAGATATCTTGTGGAAAATTTGAGAATCCCTCCGGTGACTCAAGCTTTTAAAGCTCAAGTTCAGAAACATACAGAGTTCACCAAATTGTTGGACAGATTTCTGGAGAATAAGGATGATTTTGAAAAGGCTATGCAATATGGTGGTGAAATCATTACTAATTTCATAAATCATTTGAAGTTGTATCTTCATGTGCATAGAACTTCTATAGTTTCTCTAGCTACTGCACCCCTTAGACCTGGTCTACCTTCCTTAGCCTCAACTGCCATGATAGTTAGTCAAGCTCTTTTTCAGATCCGGCCAGTCATTCTTGACCAACCACAACCTAGATCTTCTACTGCTCCCACTTTGGCTCCATCTGTTTTTGAAGGTCTACCCTTACCCTCGTTGTCTACTACATCTATTCCTTCTTCTACTTCAGCACCGGCTCCTGCTGCTGATAAAGGCAAGGAAAAGATGGATCCCTGAATAGTCCAGGGACTGTTTTCTTTTTGATGGGATGTCAGTTATTGTTCACTATTTGTACTTCTCCTGTATGATCTATTTTGAACCTTTTTTTAATGAAGAATACTTTGTTTCATTTCATTTTCTCTACTTTTTGATAATCCCAAAAGGGGGAGAAAACTAAAAATATAAAAGGGAGAGAAAAACTGCAAGTGTCAGTACTATAATGCTTTTTTCTATTCTAATATGCTAGTTTCTTTTATGTTACATTTCATTTATATTCTGTCTATATCTAATTTGTGATCATCAAAAAGGGGGATATTGTTGGACTCCTCATGTGATAATCATGTTTTAATGATCACAAATCCCATTACTGTTAATTAATCTCAATCTTCATTGCACATCATGCTAATGCTCTTCAATATCAATAATAACTACACATCGTGTTTTAATTATAAAAAATCTTATGATGTTAATTACTCTCTTTATTATTTACAAGTCTCATGCATGATCATAAATCTCACATATATTATTAAGCCTTTATATTTATGATTCAAGCTCTTTTACTCTCTAATGCTCAAACTTAATCCTTATTCTGCATATTACTGTCTATGTCCAAATACAGATATTTGTCTAAGTATGGAGACACCGTGAAGGACTCACCGTGACCAGACACCATGTAGGACTCACTGTGACTAGACATTGTGAAGGACTCACTGTGACCAAACACCATGAAGGACTCATCGTGAACAGACATCATGAAGGACTCACCGTTACCCAGACACCGTGAAGGACTCACCGTGACCCAGACACCATGACCCAGACACCGTGAAGCTGACACCGTGAAGCTCATACCGTGAAGCTCACACCGTGAAGCTCGTACCGTGAAGATCATACCGGGAAGCTCATACCGTGGATAAGACACCGTTTACTTAATCACTGTGACATCGTTTCTTAACTTTTTTTCAATATTATTTAAATAATGCTAATGCTCATATTTGATGTTTTTAATGCAATTAATGTTATTTAATGATAGTTGTTGGCATGTCAGGAAACTGTATCTCGAACCTATGAAAAGGGAATCATTCCTACTTCCAGAACTCATGGAATATAAGAATGATTAAAATGCAGTACACATGCAAACAACAAGCGCAAGTAGTGACGTTAAATTGTGAACATACAATGATAAGAACTTTCATACACCAGAGAGCACTGTGCTGAATGAGAAGAACAATCTTGAACAAGAAGGAGATTTCAAGTCTTTTAAAGAACTCTCATGAATGAAATCCAACACCATTGAAGAACACATGACGAATCTAGAGATCATTCTCACTCATGTAGAAGACAAGCTGAACTATGACACTCTGTTTTTCAATTGAAAACCCAGAGAAGGACTCAGAAGCACTCCTGCTGAATCCAACGAGTCCCGAGTGACATTGATAATCAATAGAGCTTTCTAAACTCTCAACTATCTTCTCTACGTGATTTATTCATTAACATTCGAACAGTGTGGTGTACTCTGTATTTCTTATACACACACTGTCTCCTGCGCTGAACTGGAGGATATCAAAATCCTCACTCCAAATCTCTTAACTCTTGTTTACCCACGTCAACTATAGAAGAGGTCCTTGCATGGCCTGGACAGTTTTGTAAACTATTGTTAACCCTGATCCAAGGTGTGGATCAAATTTATATAAATTTGAGAGGACTAAGTCTTGGCTTGAGACTGAACCTCTTGTTACATATAATGTTCATCTTTAATTTAGTTTTAAAGTATACTACATATATCTTATTTATTCCGCTCCTATTACTTTGAAATACAAAACTATTTTGAAGCTACTTTGATTGTTA
The DNA here is from genome assembly GCA_963277665.1 of Viscum album. Taxonomy (NCBI): domain Eukaryota; kingdom Viridiplantae; phylum Streptophyta; class Magnoliopsida; order Santalales; family Viscaceae; genus Viscum; species Viscum album. The sequence goes on from CAUJRU010000040.1 coordinate 2,779,872, forward strand.
AATTAGTAAGTGTTTACACTTATTGTAAATCAATAGGTTAGCTTCAAAAGTTAGTTTGACCTTATGGTTAAATTAACTGAGACCTAATCAATCATTGAGAAACTAAGTGAACATTTACAATCTATATAAATTCACTACAGTTTAACTTGTTATATAAATTGGGGGATTTTAAATAGACAATATTTTAACAGAAATTTTAATTGGAACTCAATTCACCCCCCTCTTGAGTGTACACTCTGACCAACAACATTTAATTTCTATATGAACATTTTTAGAAAAAGTAATGCATCTCTCGATAAAATCATACCTTTTATATACATTACTCATTTTAAATGTTGATGTATCAGTTTTTCTTCCACCTTTGATCCCATGGACTTATAAACACACTCTCATAGTGGGTCCCAGATTTATATAATAGTATCATGTCATGGATACCTTTCATTTAGAATCTTTTATTCTAGATTTAGTAGCAATCTACATTTTATTCATTGATTCCAGTTTTGAAACTCTTTATACTTCACTTATTGAGGCTTCTATAGAGGGAATATCTATAATCTCTTTCCCCCTTAAGGATATTATCTATGATTCTATCTCCATGATCATCTCATATTTATACTTCAGTTGGGAAACCATGTTTTCTAACCTTTAGTTACTATATTTTTCAAATTTTCTCCTCGATTCAATTTTCACCTTGAAGGGGATAATACCCATTTTCAATAATTTCTCTATTTTCAACTATTTTTATAATCCTTTTGAAATTTCTTCAAATAGATTTGAGCCTTCCTTTTTTCACCCATCATAATTATATCTACATTAAAATACACCTCTATTATCTTATGTATTTTATTTTCCATTAATAGATCTTATATCAATAAACATTTGTTAGGACCAATAAGGGCCTATATACCCTGAGGGGGGGGGGGGGTGAATCAGGGTATGGATATTCTTTTTAAAATTCTTCCTACCCCACTAGATCTTGACCTCTTTATTACAAGGGTCAATTATTTTTCACTTGTGTGTTTATTATGATCACTTCTTTTCTTCTTTATCTAATGATGATGCTTTTAATGCAATGTAGGAATGCAAGTAGGCAGACACACAGATTTTTACTTGGTTCACCCTCACTGTGCTACATCCAAGGAGCATACAACGATGATGTATCGTTGTAACAAATCCACTAAAGCTCACTAACAATTTACAATGTTCAGGCTAGATCACTTTTATGCCCAGGATCACTGCCTTTATAATGTTTAGGGTCAGCTCACTACTTTCCCAAGGGTCACTCCCGGTTTCTCTCTCTCTGGCTCACTACCGGGGGAGAGGATCACCTTCTTCCACTTCCTTTTCTCACTGCTCTAGAAAGGATCCACTCATAGTTTATAGACCTATATTTCCCTTCATTATAACTAATGAATACATCCTCTGTTGTATGTAGATGCTCTGTTTAAGTCCAACTTTCACCCGTAGATGAATCTCACTTTGCACCAAAGGTATTGGGCAATATTCCAACTTTCACACATCCCTGAATCACTGTCATGCTTCAACCATACCTGGCACCCTTCTCCAAGACGGCGCGCAAGTCTCGACATGCAAGTTCAAACTGGCACGCAAGTTCACCTCAACCACTTGCACGACACTCCCTTCTTCAACTCAAAACTTGCGTGACTCACAACCTTTTATGCCCAAACCAATTTTTCCGGGCAACCATCAATTGTCGCTCTTCTTAAAAACCTGGCATGCAAGTGTCACCAAACCACTTGTGTGACACCCCCTTATTCAACTCAAAACTTGGTAGACTCCCTTCCTTTCTTTCCCAAACCAATTTGAATGCACAATAATCAACTGGCGCACAACTTCTACTTGCGCGACCACACCACTACTTGCGCGACAACCCCACCTGTGTGTCAGGAGCTCTGATTTTCTCTAAGTATTGAACTCACATAGAATTATAAGGTTTTGACCTCTATTTATAGGCATTTTGACACCATGTGCAACAGAACACAAGTCTCCTCTCAGTGCATAAGTCTCGGCGCGCAAGTCTCTGCCGCGCAAGTCACTTGTGTGACCAACCCTAAAACTTAGGTGCCCATTTTCCGTTTGCCATATTTTGATGTTTTGATCTTGAAAAACATATGGTGCGCAAGCTTCTTCTCCTTCAAGACAACGGCATGAAAGTCCCTTTTCCAAAACCTCTTTTCTCCATTTGTCGATTTTCAGGCCCAAAATTTTTGCAAACACTGGAAAACGACGCCACCTTGTATCTGCTCTTTTTGTACCACCTCCAGATCATCCATTCCTTTGTCGATGTACTTGAATCAAACATGGATCATTAACCATAGCCCTTGAAATCGACATTCCACCATTAAATCCCCCTTGTCAACAAATTTTTAAGTCATTGTTTTCTTTTTCAACAATCACAACACAGATGTCCACTTTGTCAACAAACACAATCACCTCAAAAATGCTTCAATGACTCCTTGAGGGATTTTTTTCCCAAAAACATTTAATTTGATGGATGATTTCTAATTGATACACATTCTCATAAAGTAATTGAATGTTTTCTTGATCATTGTATTAATATTATTTAAAAAATAGAATAGAACTCATTGGCACATCATAATTGAAATCCACACTTCTATTAATCTCTAATGGTGACTCTGAATTTTTAGTATTTTATGTATCTTAAAAAAATGAAAATAATATTAAATAATAGAATCAGGAATTATCACCATGATTGGAGATTCAGACTTCTCATGAGTATTATTATTATTTCTATTCTTCTTGAATTTGGACACAAGGTAGTTTTGTCTTGATTTTATTACTGATTTCTCATTATTATAGGGTTTTCATTATTATTATGAGGTAGACTCAATGAATGCATTTTATTTATGTGCTTTCCCATAAAAAATAAAAATATCAATATCTCAAAGATAATAGCATAATGAGAAGTCTTCATGCATACATTACTAGATAAAAATGTTTCTAAGATCCTTTCCATCTTTCTATTTCCAATTATTTCACTACATTAGTTCAAATTAGTATCTTGAAATAGGTATTCAATAAACTCCTTACCAAAAGAACACAGTAACCATAGTATATTGTTTAACTAATACCACTTATTGATACTAGATTAACCAGAATCAACATTGAGAGGGGGTAAATCATGGTGAAAATCTATTTAAAACTTTTATATTCTTTAGTTTCTATAATTCATATGAATATTGTTACCTTGTTAAAAGGAATACATTTAATATCTCACCCTCTCATGCTACCGATCTCAATGAATAAAAAATAAGAATAAAGAAATGAAAAGCATGCAAAAGACTTGGGAATTTTATTTTTTTCACCATAAATGGTTAATCCAAGGAGTATATGTTGATAGTGTTTCAAAGTACCATAGAGTAGTTCTACTCACTGCAGTTATCAAGAAATGTTTATAAAAGACACATTTTTTATCCTAGGGAAACTTCTAACTCTTCCCTCCATATACTACTTTAGTGAAGGAAATAGTGAGTTTATAGAATTTAGTGTCTCTTTTAATAGTTTATATAAATAAATTTCTCTTATAAATTATTCTAGTATCTTAATACACCTTGTATCCACATATCCATTTTAATTATCCATTAATCATGGTGGTTATTGATATCCTTTTTAAATGTTAGAGGAGAGATACAAAAAAATGAAATAGTTAAGTGTTTATCTTCTTGAATATTACAAAGACAACACTTCTTCTCCAGATATAGATAATTCCAAACTAGAATTATCTTTTTGTAATCTTTTGTCTTCTATATCCATTTATAGTGATGAAACTCCCTCTTCTTCCCTTGAACATTCTCTATTTGAACTGAACCATATGGGTCAATAAAATCCATTATGGCTCTCTTCTTATTTTTATGAATTGAATATATAGATCAAAAACTCCACATGTAATTGTGTTCTAGTTCAGAAAAAAATCTTGGTTTTAGTGTGATATTTATATTGCAGACTATTTGCTATATAAGTTCCAAGATCAAATCCTTATTTTATGAAATTACATCATGATATTTCCCTTCATGAAATTCCCTCACTATACTGCACTTCACAAACATAATATATTTGTGTTTCTCCTTTTCAGAATCCCTTTGTGTTTCTAGCATCATGAAATATCTTATGGTATTAAATTACATGGAATTTATTTTTGGTTCTCTCATTCATGAAATTATGTCTCAATAAATGTTACATTTCTTCCTTTTATTAACTTTCTTTGGGGTTTTATCCTTAGTAAATTTTATGGATCTATTTTTTGAAATCCCTTAATGGAAATCCCTTCATGAAATTCCTTCATGGATATACTTTTGTGGATAGAGATATTATTTTTTAATCTTCCTTTAATTCCCTCTTTATGATAAATAAAGTTCTTAAGGGACACATTTATAAGAAAAGAAGCATGGAATCCTTGATTAGATTTTTTCCTTTGTAGAATCCATTTCACATAAACTCTCCTTTCATGAAAAATGAAAAACATATACACTTATTCAGAAATTACACCACCTTTATGGGTTGAAAGATTATTATTCCTTTCAAAAATGAATTCCTTTATAACTCTTTTATATTTTATACCATTTTTTGTTTTTCAACCACTTTCATATATCCTTAAAAAATAACGCAACCTTTACATGTGATTCATTTTCAACATCATGAAAAAAATTACTTTGCATAAATTTTTTGAGAATTCATCCTTAACAAAAATATTTTATATATTTTCATAAATCATATTTGAATATGATACCTTATAAGTACTTTGTAAAAATTACTCATTTGATCTAGAGTTTTCAAGAAAGATCACTGTTTACTCCAAATGTTTTCTAAACAAAACCCTTTGTTCAAAATTCTATTGAACTTGTATAATATTTTATTCTAGAAGAAACTTCTCTTCACACCATATTTATGCTTAAGATTCAAACTATTTGATTATCTAGTAAGGGTAATCAAAAATGTGTTTAAGAAAAAACAAAAGATACCCAACATATTTATCAGATAATTAAATTCATCATCTTCCTTCCAGCATTCCCCCGATCATGACCTATCATCAATTATTCCCTCAAATATATTATGAATCCTTCCATTTATATTATATATCAATTGAAATAATATCCAATACATTTCCAAATACCATTTCCAATTTAGCCTATGTATTTCCAATCAATACAACAATTCTGAGAACATATTTATAAAAAAAATATCCATTGTTCGATTATTTTCGATGGACCACAACAACTTATAACTTCTAGTTATTTCAATTTTATACCTCTTAATGAACAATTCCTTCTCAAATATTCCAGGAGACTTAAATTCTAGAATTTACAACCTTCATCACCACTTCCTAGAACTTATTAATCTTCTTAAATATCTTATCCATGCCTTCTAAATTCAAAATCATTGTGAACAAATCCAATAACTATGGTTAACAAATACAACACACAACCCCTTGGTTATAACACCTCAGCTATGGATATTACATTAGGATGCACCACCCAAATAATAGTAAATAGGTTATGATGGGATATAATTCCCACTAATTATGAATTGGGATGGGATTCTCTTTCAATGATTGTATAATATGTTTAGAGACACCCATGAACTTAATGAATCTGGTGTAACACCCCGACCCAGTTTTCCTGAACGACACCCAAGTGGGGTCACAAACTCCGCAAGTATAACCATATACCATAGGCTTTTAACTAGAGTTAAGGTCATGAATAGTCATGGGGATATTGTTCCCTATAAAATAAATCAATTAGTCCTACACAAATTCTATCTAAAATTCAATATAACCCATTCATACACCAAACATCCCAAAAAACATGTATAAATAAATCAGTGATCTCCACGAGACCCAGAAATCTAGGATAGAAAGAAGTAAATCCATATATATGATGTAGCGGTATATAAAATAGTGGTATATGATAAACATGGAATCATATATATATATAATACAAAAAGTAACATTGAGTAATAATGATATTGAATTATAACTAAAAATAAAAAATCAAACCTCTAGACTAGCTCACATAATCGTCATGATGAATCCCTATACTGCATGACCTACTATACCTATAACAAATTTCAAGATATAAGTGATATATACGTCCTAATAGAAAACATTACGGTATACCCATGTAATTAAAAACCCATTCCATGTATGTGGGTAGGGGGTGAGTCCAACAGCCTAGTAGCAATCTCCAATGCCTCCACAATACTGAGTGTTGTCATTATCAACTGGATTTGAATGAAATATATATATATATATAAAGAGTGTGTGTCATTGAAACAAACTTAGCTAGAAATCATAAAATGAAATTCACATATAATCACACAGGACATGCCATCATGTACTAAAAAGGATACTATAAAACCTGACCCAACCTACTTTGGATCTATTTCACAAGGACGAAAATCACCATGTACCATAACCCGAACTATACCCAAATATGCAATGTAGGGTGTTCAAACAAGTCCTCAACACATACCCGAAGGTGAATGGTAGTGTCTCCTTACATCTCGACTCTTATCTAGTCACTCAAGAGCTATCACACGTCAAGTGTCCATCAAGTCCTCGTATAAACCTAATGATTATTGGTAAGGAATCATCCAATACATGACCCACTACCTAGAGGAACTAACATAATGATATTCCCACAAACATTAATCCATGCCTTCCCATTCCACTACTGGAATTTAAGCTATTTGTAATGGACTTTTGTGATGGGATCCCTCCGTAAAAACTCTTTTGTGACTGGGTCCCTTCACAAACAACCCATTTTAGAAAACGGCTTCACAACTAGTATTTTTTGGCGATGGGCCTATCACAAAAAATACTATTTGAGATGGGAAATGGTCTAGTCTCAAATATATCTACGATTAAATACACTATATACAGTAACCTTTTGCGACGATCCCATCCCAAAAAGTATTTTCAACGGGCCCATCATCCCATCACAAATAATTATGTATTTATATATGTTATATATACCTAAACCTACTATGACGGGCCCATCACAAATTTTTTTTCACAACGGTAAAGTAATCTATCACAAATAAGTTTTAATATATATATATATATATAATCTATTTTCAATGGGGTCCCATCACAAAAGGCCCATTAAAAAATACTTAATAAAATTAATAAAATTATGATTAATGAAAAAATAATATTAATATTATTAAAATAATAAAAAATAAAACATATAAAAATCTTCTATATTTTCAAAAAAATATAAAAAAACATAAATTATTATTATTATTATTATTATTATTATTAGTAAAGTTAACTAACATTAAAAAATATAATACTAATAATAAATAATACAATATTAAAAAAATAATAACAAAAAATTAAATTATGCAATATTCGCACCAATATAAAAGATAAAAACTATAAATAGTTCACATTACAAAAAATGTTGAATTCAGATATTTTTAACAGAACAAAAAATTACTTTGGGGATAGTCTTCTAGAAGAGCTAGAGGAGCTGGAGGAGATGGTGGAGGAAACTCCATTCCTAAACTATGAGTCAAACGGCTCATGTACTTCATATGCTCGTGCTGCTGCTGCTGCCATTGACGCATTTCCTCCTCATGATGTTGTTGCTAACACATCTCTTCCTATTACTTCTCCAAACTCCTTATAAGCTCAGTTTGAGCACAAAACTACTCTTGATACTGTGAACCAGAAGATGATGACTCTCCACGAGCTCCTCTCGAGCTAGACGCTGACATCGCATTAGTACCATAATAAGTCTCAGGAGTCAAATGAGAGTAGATACCAACTACTCGGCTCTTCTCAAAGGCATACTGGGTCGCCTACATCCATACCACCTCATTGAAATGGTGAGCACTAGTCTGATCAGCTGTCTCGGTCTGACTCTCAGCTTGTGTCTGAGTGGTCACAACCTCATATGAATCCTTCAGTTCCAATTTGAAATTAAAATAGTAAAAATATTATATGCATTTAATTTTCAAGATGAAAAAGAAATAATATTGACTACAATTTGACGCTGGCGATCACCTTTAATCTCTCCAGTGGCTAGGTTACTGTACATTTTCCGATAAATGTTGTACTCCATAATATCGGGATCCTCGACTGCCTATATGAATATAAAATAAACAATTTATATTTAATTTTATATAAAATATTTAAAAAATATACTTAACAGATGCTCTCTGCATACTGAATGTATGACTACCAGCTCGATATGTCACCTCCTGTCTCCCCAAGTTCTATCGGCCCAATGAAGATCTCCTCTGAAATACACCACACAACCAGTGTGAACATAATATCCATCCCAAATGTGAGATGAAATGTACTCTAGTTGGTGGTCTCTACATGACTCATAAAATATTGACACTCCATCTTTCTTAATGGCTATACTTGTATTTGGGGTTTGGCTCAGTGGTAAGCACCCCATAATAATACATAGAAAAAGGGGGTTCAAAACCCATTGGGTGCAAGTTACTGTAACAGTACTAAAGTGGTACTGTAGTAGCTGAGGTACTGTTGATCAGCGGGTACTGTAGCAGCTAGGTTACTATTCATAGAATGGGAATTGGGCCATAAAATTGGGCCTATGGGCAATGTAATGGGCTATAAGCCCACTGGGCCTTCGGGCTATGTAATGGGTCTCCCTCTACATAGTTAAAAGAGGTATTTTCTATTTTTTATTAATAAAAATGAGGCTTCGGCCCCAAAATTTTTTAAAAAAATGGCTGTCCTTCTCAAATAGTGAAAAAACTAACAGAAATTATCACGCATAGACACCTCCCATACCTCGTGGATATCATAATGCATGTTATCATCGATGGGATACCATAAACCCTACAAATAACTTTTAATATCAAGTTATTAATGAAATAAATTTCTAAATAAATATTATTTATTTACATACCATCCAATGATGGAACATTCCAATCCACGCATCAACAAGAATATGTTCCCATGTGATCCATGGATGTGAAAAATAGTTGTGCAAGATAGCGCTCCCCTATCCAGCAACTACATGTGAAAAACTGTGAAAAAAGAACAAATAATAAAACAATTAGTATATAAATAAATTAATGAAATCTAACTAAAATAAATATGTTATCTTACATCTGCGTGTGTGGATCGAATCCAATACATGGATGTTGCTCGGGGATAGGGTCAGGAATCATCAGCCATGTAAGACCGCACCCCCTCCACGTACCCCATGAACTGCTAGTAGGTTGAGGGTTAGATGATCCCAAATCCTCCTCATCCAAAGGTAGATCAGCCTCCTCCAACTCACAAAATATATCAAGGTCCATCTGAAACACAAAATTAATTTTGTTAGCATATAGTTGAAAATAACTATTATATATAGATATATATATTAGTTATGATTATAAACAACATTTACCTATGTCAATGTTCACCTTCATCATCATCTTCATATCTGACGATGTCAACGTCTTCATATTCATCATTTTCATCTTCAATATCCATATGAATTTTAGTTTCATCATCTCTTTCCATTAAAAATTCATTTGTAACATCATTAACATCGTCGTCAACATCGTCCATTAATTGTGAGGTTTCATCATCGATATTCATGTATCTTTGTGAAAAATATTGATTTTGAGCAGTCTCTTGAAAAATTTCAATTCCTTGAACTTCATCAAAACCACATTTAGTTTGAGTAAACTGATTTTCCTTAGATTTTATTTTTATTATGCTCCACCAATCACGTAGGTCTCTTAAATTAGAACAGTACTTTGCATAATATTTTTGATGAGCCTGTTGAGCCAATAAAAATAGTTTATTTACTGCAATAAGACTTTGATATATAATATCGATGATTCCATGAATCAGATGAACACCCAAGCCTCTCTTAGTATCTAACCACCGACATTTAAACATTGATATGTAATTTTTCACTAGATAACACAGTTTAATAATTTCATCCAGCATTCTGTAAAAGTCAACTTCAATTTATCTATGATGAAATCCTCTCAAGCAAACTCTACTATTCATTTTTTTAATTCCCCATATGCACGTGTATGAAATCAAAAACCATTCACCACATATGCATTATAAGATTTAACCATTTTGGATGGTGGATTACTCAATATACATAGTCTCTTATCAATTTTATCAGCATGTTGAGACACCTGAAAATATGTAAAACAATTATCAATATAATAAATAAGGGATAGAATTACTCACAGTACAAATGATTTAATTTCTTCATAGTTGAGCAGAACATATGTATGAGCTCTGTGATGTTCATCATCTAAAATCCATCATTCATAAACTCCACCGAATCCAAGATCTGGACGAATAAAAAATGATAATTAATTTTCCATTTCATCATCAACATTACCCTAGTTCTATCCCATGTGGTATTGTTTTGAGGGACATTCAGATTAAAAATAATGAGATAAAAAACGCAATTTCCTCTTACAAATAAACTTCAAAAATTGACCCTTAAACTGATGCTTTGTTACGTACTTTTTTCTTCAATTTTTTGCATTCATATTTTGAATGGGTACAACCATCAAAACTGTAACGAACCTACACATTTATATTCATGTGGAAAATGTAATATCAGATTCTCCATTGAGTCAAATAAAGTCAACAGGAAGATTTTTTCCAGTTTACATATAATTACAACAACATATTCTTCCAGTCTAATTAGTGTATCATAATATGTTGTTGCCACCCAAATGTCTTGAAAAAAATATGATATGTCTATTATTGAACCCCAAAATCATATAATTCAACAAACCTCATAATCCAATAGGCATAAGTCTTTCCATTATAACATGATAACCATGACTTTTAAATCCTGTAATATGGCCATTCTTAACACATCTACCCAAATTGGAAGCATAGCCATCTGGAAGTCTCAAATCTCCAATATAATGAAAAAATAATAAGTGACTCTCTTTGGATAGTTTATAATTTGCTTTTGGCTTCATTAAACTCTATGATCTGAAATTTTGAAACAGTTCAAGTTTCGGTCGTCTTCAAATTTGGGCAAGTTCTAATTATGCCATTACATTATCTTTGGTCTTACCTAGTGTATCCAAAACTATATGAAATAAATTATCAAAATGTTCTTCTCAATATGTATGAAATCCAACAAGTGGTGGACCAAAAAATCAGACTAATATGAAATATCCCAAAAAATACTCTTTTTTATCAAATTATATTCTTTCCCAAAGCCATGAATTTTCTGTTGGTTTAATATTAGCCAAAATGTGATGGGAGGTAATGAAAATAAAAACTTATTTTAACTCTGTACCTGAGATCATTTTTTGAGGCTCATCCCTTTAAATTGTCCGTAATCTGAAATGAGATTTGTTCCTCTGAAAAGGATGATCAGTTGGAAGAAATCTACGATGACAGTCAAAATAGCGAGATTTTTTTCCATTGACGATCATAAAGACTTTGTTATCTTTCATATAGTAAGGAAATGATTTTGGGCCATTTGTACTCTCACTAGATAACATGCAATATTCTAGGAAGTCACTAATCGTCAACATCAATGCAGATTTTCACATGATTTATTTTTGTTGCAACATCATATTTACTAATACCATTACTCCACAGTGAATTTAACTCATCAATCAATGATTTCAAATAAACATCAATATTATTTTTCAGATGTCCTGGGATTAATAAGGTCAAAAAGATATATGGCTCCTTCCTCCACATCCATGTAGGTAAATTTTACGGAGTTATAAACGTAGGCCAAAATGAACACTGCCCACCATAAGAACCAAACAGATAGAAACCGTCAGCAGAAAGACCCAGTCACATGTTTTGGGATTCTAAAGAAAAATATGGATGCAATCAGTCAAAATGTTTCCATGAATCATTATCAGATGGATGATTCATGCTTTTATCAGTTGAAATCTTGGTTTTGTGCCATGACATCATTGACACTGTGTTCTAAGACATAAATAAATCTTATCACCTGGGTGTAAGGGGGAAATTTCTCAAATATTTTACAGGAATCGATCTAGAATTCCCCAGTTGAGCTTCTTTATACCTCAATTGTCCACATGTGGGACAACTATCCAACAAATCATTTTTCCAAAATATAAGATATAATCATTTTCACATGCATGAATGTTCTGATAACTAAGGCCTAGATTACGAAACAGCCTCTTGCTCTCATATTAATTTATAGGAAACACATTTTCTTCAGGTAACAGTGTTTTAACCAAAGAAAATATCTAATCAAAATAGTTTTTTAACATTTCATTATCTGATTGAATATCGATAAATTTTTCAACCGCTTCTAATTTTCTTATCTTGTAATTAGGATATAATGCATCCTTAACAGACCTCAAAAACTTATAAAATTCAGATTGTGCCAAATCATGAGTTAAATAAACATCATCGTGAGTTTCAGTTTGTTGAACAGATGGACCTACAACATCATGTACTAAATTTTGAAATAGTGATGGATCTAGAATCATGTTATTAGAATATTTTTTGGAACTGCGTTCATTATGTTGATAACAAAAAACATAATCTGGTTGAAAACCAAACTACAAGAGTTATCCCCCAACCTTTTCAAATGTGTCAAACGTTCTCAGATCACATTTTTTACAAGGACACTTAATTATGCCTTCTGAAACAAATTTTTGTTTTGATGATATAAATGATAAGAAAGATTTAACACCCTCAATATATACAAGATTTAAACTAAAACCATTTGGATTTCTATGCTAATTTATCCAAGTGCGATCATCTAATAATGATTGTTGTCAACTTCCTTGTACCACATTTTGCTTCAAAATATAAAATCATTACTTTTTTTGAATAATTTGAAATTAGAAAAACATTATCCTAAAAAATAAGATAAATAATTAAAACTACTTCTTAATAATTACCATTAATTATGAGAGACATAATTTTTAGTGGATTGATGACTACTCATTTCTCTAATGACTCATTTACTTGCAACTTTCTCATACTGAAATCATAATAAAGAATCTTCTCGGAGGTACGCATATTGCTTCTTGTGCATACGAGAATGTATAAGCATACCTCTAAGAAGATTCTTCATTGTGATTTCAGATTGAGAAAGATATAAGTAAATGAGCCGTCAGATAACAGATCCCCCTTTTCGTTGATGATTCATCTTCTTGAAACTATCAATGCTGAGAAACATAATGAAAAATGTGGTCTTATGAATGCGTATTGAAACTCGTGCATATGAGATTGGATATGCATACGTAAAATCATGCTTTTCATAATGTTTTGAGTTTGTGAGAGTTGAAAGGAGAAGATTCATCGAGCAAGAGGAGTGTCGTCTATCCACTAAAAGTTGTTCCGTGTTATTACAATTTATTGCAATTGATTTTATTTCTAATTATTTCTAATTATTTCTAATTATTCCTAATTATTTCTAATTATTTCTAATTATTTCTAATTATTCTTAATTATTTCTAACTATTACTAATTATCACTAATTTTTACTAATTATTGCTAATTATTACTAATTATTGAAAATTATTCCTAATTATTTCTAATTGTTGCTAATTATTTCTAATTATTGCTAATTATTGCTAATTATATGTAATTATTGACAATTATGGCTAATTATTTCTAATTATTGCTAATTATTTCTAATTATTCCTAATTAATTCTAATTATTACTAATTATTACTAATTATTATTAATTATTTCTAATTATTACTAATTATTTCTAATAATTAGTATTTGTTACTAATTATTAGTATTTTTTGCTAATTGTTTCTAATTATTACTAATTATTTCTAATTATTTCTCTTTGTTGAAAATTATTCATATTTATTTCTAATTATTCATATTTATTGCTGATTATTCATATTTATTGCTAATTATTCGTATTTATTGCTAATTATTAGTATGTGTTGAAAATTATTGCTAATTATTGCTAATTATTTCTAAATATTGCTAATTATAGAAAATTATTACTAATTATTGTTAATTATTACTAATTATTTCTAATTTTTTTTTATTACTAATTATTACTAATTATTAGAATTTATTCCTAATTATTAGTATTTATTCCTAATTATTACTAATTATTCCTAATTATTACTAATTATTGTTAATTATTACTAATTATTGCTAATTATTACTAATTATTAATATTTATTACTAATTATTATTACTAATTATTATAGTATCCAAATAATTTGAAATAGGGGTTTTCTTAATATGGGTTTTCTAATTATTCCACCATAAGAGTTTCATTTAAAATCTAGGTTTTCTCTCTTAAAATAGGGGTTTTTTTAAAAACCACACATCCCAAAAACCATTGAACTATAGTATCCAAACAATAATAATAAAATCAATCATGAAATACCCTCATATCTATATTAATCAGAACATCCCTTATAATTTAATTGCAAATTCATTTATTATTTTATAAGTTACTTCCATAAATAATGGGGTTCGATGATGAAACATGTCAAAAACATCGACCATAGGCATGTGTAGCATTCCCTAAGAACGAAATGACCATAATTCATAAATAACTCACTGGATATCGGTTTAGGTCTATGAATCATCTTGGGTCTCATCCATTCCACATCAAAATTATCAGTCCAAACCAAAATCTCACTCATCCTAGAGCACCTAGTCCCAAAAATAGACATTCCTTGAAAAATTAGGTTTTAACTAATGTTATATTGGCCTATACATGTGATCGATTTACCTCTTGAGTCCAGATAAACTAATTCCATCTTCAACTAGCACTATCTCATCCAAAGACATACTCTAATACCATTTTGTAATTCCCCGACCCGAAGTGCCCAAATAACAGCAAAGTGTGGTCACCACTAGACATAAGGTGTGCCTTCCCATACATTAGAGGTTGTCAACTAGTGGTGAGGTCATGTTCATTCATTGGGAGACTATTCTATTTAAAATAATCCTAGGGTTCATGCTATAATTATATCAAAAAACCAATATGACAGGTCCGTACATCAAAAATTCAAAAAACCAATGGATATAAAATAGGGATCCCTAAAGGTCCCTATATTCCATTATATAAAGTAATAAATATTTATATAAAATGTAGTAGTACATAAAATTGTGGAATTATATCAATATGGAATTATATATAAAAATAAGACAAAGGCTTATTAGCCAGTATGCATGATGATCCATAACTAAAAAGACACTAACCTTCAGTCCAAATCACATAATCATCATCCTAAATTCCTATCATTAATGGTCTACTAGAACTATGGTAAGTGTCTAACTCCAATTTATACCTATGCCTTTAGAGAAAACATGATGGTATACCCACATACATCAAAATACATTCCATGTATATAGGTAGGGGTGAGTTTAAAGACCCAGTAGGAATCCCCAATGTCTCAAAAATACATAGAATTATTGTGATCAAGTTGGAATGCATGTAATAAAAAATATAGAGACAGTATTCATGTTCATGTAAAAACCCACATTGAAATCAAAATAAGAAATTCATATATAATTATACAAGTAAGGTCTTCATGTGCTAACTAGGCCACCCTGAAACCTAACCCTACCTGATTTAACTCTATTATAGAAGGAAGAAAATTACCATGTACCATACCCCTACCCAAACCTGAATACATAAGGTATAATGCTAAAAACTTTCCTCAACCCATACTCAAAGGTGTAGGCTTGGGTGTCCTTAAGTCCTGACCCATCCCTAGTCAATCAAGGGAGGCCACACATCAAGTGTCTATCAAGTCTCAGTCCAACACCAAAGAGAATGGGAAAGGTGTCATTCAAACCTTAACCCACCACTCGATGTAATAGGGAACATTCATAAATCCAAAAATCTCAACCCATCCCTTCTCACTCATGGGAGATCCATCGTCCATATGTCACATCACACCATGACTCGTCCCTCTCATTAATGGTCCACAACCCAAGATCGATCACCCTGAAAAGGTCCACTATCTCAACCCATTCCTTATCAATGAAATGAATTATTTTTTAAAAAAAGACTCCCTATTTAAGAAGTCAATAAATCCATTTCATTCATAGAAACTCCAAGATTCATGTCCCTCTCCCCTACCAAATTTTTCATCTATCATAAGAACACAGTTAATACCTACATGAATTCACAAATAGGGTGTGCATCCCACATCATAGACCATAGGCTCATCTTTAGTATGCTAGTCACTCAGGTCTTAAACCTACATCTCAAGAATATCCCAAAACCCTCCTTTACCCTCTAAATGTTATATCATATCCATTTGAATCAACCCACCACTTTGATACCAAATTAATATCATTGTGAAATACACCTAACATGAATCATCATACATTACATAATCCACAAGAAATCCCAAATGGGAAGCAAAAATAGAACCCTAGTCTTGTAAACCCCCACTAATCCTTGGAAAAATGTCATCATGTGATGTCCTACTCACACTAGGCCATTGAAAAAAAAATATTATCAAATTTTCTTTAGAAAATCCCATTTTTTTAAATACCATTTCAATACTTGATCTCTATTACCTGTTTTCTCTTAAAATTACCATTTAATCCAAAATAATTTTTAAAAAACATTTTGAATGTAAAATCAATTTTCCTTTTAAAATCCAATGCATGCCACCAAATTGACCTTCAAAAGGGCCTCTGACACTCATTCGACTAGGCTCCCAACATCAAACCATTTATCTAGAAATGTAGATAATGATAACTATTATAAAAAAAATAGTCCATCTTGACCTTATATTATAACTACATTGTCATGAAAAAATAAGGTAGACAATACTAGTAATGGAATACAAAAATAAAATCACCAATTAACCTAGAGACTTAAATAAATATAATGCCACCCACCTCAACAACTATTTTGATAATTTTATTATGAACTTATACTAACCTCGTTCGTGTCTATGGGAGCCTACCTAACCAACAAAAACTAAAAAATTAAATTAAGTAAATAATAAATTATAATTTCCCAATTGGAATAATCAACTCCAAACTCTACTAACAACCTCTTGATGTTGAACCATGAGAAATGGGGTGTGGTCCACTCTTGAAAAACACCCAAACCTAATAAAAACAAAATCAATATATTATATATATATTAATTTATGTAAAATTAAAACTAAAATCACCTAAAATCATAAATAAACTCACCATGTACCATAACTCAAGGAAAATGAAGAATGATGACTTGATTAAATCCTTATAGAACTTCTTCTACATGCTACATAAGAAATCCCAAACAGGTGGGAAGAACTCTCCATACTTAGGTTAATTCATCTCTCTAAACCCTATCCTATTGAATCAATATCAATGAAGAATGAAAAGGGAGAACAATTAGGTGGGAAGAGGGGATATTACCATGAATCGATGTGATAGAACTCCTCCAATTGATCTAGATCAAATAGGGAAATAGTTTTAGAAATAGAGAACCAAAGTAGATATCCCTCTTTTGTTTGAGTATCCAAAACCAAAGGGACCCTAGGGGTTCCTAAAGAAATACCCCAAAAAAATTATGAAAACGCCTTTGTAAAAGAGGATGCTAGTAGGTGTACATGATGTGAATAGTGGATTCATGTTATGAATCCACCTCTACATAGATGGAATCACCTCAATCCTAAGAATTTAATGAAGAGAACTATTGTTTTAAACCCTTAATTATTCTAGTCAATATCCCCTCTCCTGGATTCCCTATTCATGGCCTAAACAGACCCCACGAATGAGAATTCATTGCATGAATACTACCTATCACATAGTGAATGGCCTACTGTTATAGTTTTCAGTATACTAACCTCTTAACCACTACTCAAACATCCTTCCAAACACTCAATACACTCTCCAGGCTTCAATCCTCATTTTAAATAACCATTAGGGACATCAAAATACTGAAAATTCCAATATAATTCATGATTCTGAAAATAAACCCATCACCAACACAAAAATGAAATTCTCTCGGGAATTCAAAACCTGTAATGACATTGGTTATTAAAGTAGGTATGCATCATATAGGTACACTTATGTTACTATATTTATTTAGTGACATTTTTTGTGGTAGCCTATTTATTTTCACTCACACCCTTCTCGATCTTTTTAATACTATAGAAAGCATTATGGTTTGTGATCTTGTATGTAAAGGGACCCACTATTAACAGATTATTTGGATCTTTGTAAGAGATTGTAGTTAGGACCATGAATTAATTGAGTAATAGTTTTTTATTGCTCTACCTTTTGTTTATTTTTTAGACTACATATATTTTATCTTCCTATGATATATCTTGTTTATGTCTTTTATGACTATATAACATTACTGCTACATATTTTATTATAACATGGGTGTTATCCATTTTATATATGGAATATAATTTTGATGTCTTTTATTTTTGGTTCATTTATTTGATGGAAGTTATTTATTTTTATTTCACTATGATTTATGGATATCTATACCTATGAGGGTATACTTTCCCCACCTTAATCAGTGATCCTCTCTTCTAATCGGTAATAGTTGGAAAACAGGGAGGTGTGCAAGAGGTATGTGACACCTGATTTTCTCATAGTGGTGGTGAACCAAATTGATGGTACTATAAGTTGGTATCAGATCCTCATTTATTTTATTTTATTTTACTATTTTGATATGGTAGATATAATATAGTATGTTGATTTGGTTGGTATATATCTTGTTTACAGGAGTAGATAACCTACATATGAGGGAGTCTAATTTACTGATGATGGGACTATTATTATAGGTTTTTTCTTTTATGGTAGGGTTATTTACTGAATATTATGAATTGTAATATTAATTTATGATTTATTAGTTTTTAATCCTGGACTCAGGTGGAAATATAATGTGTGTTCATGCATAATTATTGATACATAGGATTTAAATGACGTTCTTAGGCTTGTATATGATTGAGTACTCTGATTATGATTTGATATTTAGTTATTTAAATTATTATCATAACATTATGTATTATTTAACTAAGTAACATGATGGTAAAATTCTACTTGATTCAAATCTGATCATATTCTACTAATATTAATTGGAAAATGTTAATCCCTTAGAAATCTGATTCTACCAATGAGAGAGAGTTAGAGGTCGGGGTTGGAGAGAGTGACAAAGTTTTTTTGAGACCATTGGGAGGATAAGGTTTGTGTATAGTATAATGAGACACTTTTATTATTAATTATTGTATTATTTTTTATATTTATATATGTTATATAAGTGACTCTAAGTCATATGTTTTTCATTATAGTGTAATTCCTCCATGGTGACCGCATTTCATGTTCTAGGAGAGTGGGGACGAGCATACCCCCTTATTTATTGAGTTAGATCCCCCCATTTTTCTTGAAAATCTTCTTAATTTGAATAGCTATGATATAATTATAGATATTATTTAGTTTGTGAGATTTATATATCTTTGGGGTGAGCCATAAATGCAAGATATATCCATGGAGTTTTAGGTTCAGCATACACCTCTATTTACTGAAGTGAGTGGACCTCAGGATGTTGATATGTGGATTTAGTCTGGTGAAAATATATTTGATTATTTAGATACACCCCTTGAAATGTGGCTAAATCATGAAATTTATATTCTTTTAGGACCATTGAGGCACTGATGGGATGTCCTTGTCTTCGAAAAAAAGCATTTATGTTTTTCATATATGGACATTTAGGATCATTTCTTAAAGTTTTTATTTTCTAAGACACTAAGAGTTGACGGAGCATGGTAGTTTATATTTATAACTCGGGGTAGAATATTATTGATGTACAATGATGTTAATTTAATTGAGAACCTTCTTTTTTACCTCTACACCATCAAGTGAGGAGAACACCAGGTTTCAGTGGGTTAAGGATGGACTGAGATGCTCGATTTGTTCTCAAGTAAACATCTTCAAGCTTATATATTTTTCTATGGTTTTTAATCAATCCCATATTATAGTGGGGAACCTAGATAGATATAGACCTTATGGCTAGTCAAGTTATTATTCTAGGTATAGAAGTGGATCCACATGAATCCAGAAATGTTGTTTTAGTTATTGTTTCTATAGTGGTAATGGGGAATCTGGTTAGTGTGGCGATTATTCTTCTTATTGGAATGGGAGGTCTCATCTATAATGTTTTTAGTGTAGAAAATTAGGTTATAATAAACCTAAATTCCAATGATCTATAATGGAGTGGTGTTAATGTGGGATGATGGGGTACTTTCATAATTTCATACAGAGTTCTTTTTAGCCAGTAAGTGGTTGCAGTGGTGGTCAGGCTCAAGGATCAGATGTGGGATTAGGTGTGGTATCACAAGGTGGTGGTTGGAGTTATTTTGGTCAATTAGTGTAGAGAGGTGGTTGAGGTTATTAGGGTCAAAGGAGGTAGAAAATTCATGCTCCTCAGGGTATCCATGTCTTATGATTATAGGGAATAGTAATAGATCCATGATAGATTCATGCACTAAGTTGACATCGAATGACCATAATAATGGGGCTTCGACTCTTTTAAGTACCATACTATAGACATCTAACCTCACTTTAGCTCTATTTAATATGGGTGAATCATATTCATTTATATCTAGGGTTTCTTATCAACTACCTTTTGGGAGATATTTTTATTAATATTCCTTTAAGGGTGAGATCTGATGGAATTCATTGATATTTTTTAGTGAAATCTTATAATCAGTGGATATTGGAATCTTTAGGATTTCATCATGTTAGATATCACAATTTTTTGTGATCATAGGTATAGATCTGTTGGATCAGTATTAAGAAAAAAACCTGGTATCACCAATACCTATCTTTAACATTTGTTGAGGGTGAATTTTATACCCATGTTGTTAAGTGGGATTTACAGGAAGACCATTATAGACCTGACCATCAATAACTAAAGAGTTTTCATCCTAGATTTCTATTATTATTCTAGATGATGAAAGGATTATTTATATGGTATTTAATTTTATTATTGATAGTTCCCAAAAAGTATTTCCTGATAATTTATTAGGGTTGTCACCCCTAGGAGAGGTGAAGTTCACTATTGAACTCATTGCATGTATTAATCCCATATACATTCCTCCATATAGGATTTATCTAGTAGGGATTTGTGTAATGAAGGCTCAATTAGAGTATTTTTAGGAGAAAGGATTTGTTTTTCTGATCATGTACCCTTGGGGTGATTATAATATTTTCACCAAGAAGGTTGACATCTTGTTATACCCATGTTTTGATTATAAGAAGTTAAACTAAATATAAGTAAAGAAAAAATTTCTTATTCTATATATTGAAGATTTTTTTTTGACTAACTTAGGGAATCCAAGTGGTTCTCCATAATGTATATCATATCTGGTTATCCTCAACCAAGATTGATGACTAATGATGTTCGACACACTACATTTAGGAGTATGTATGGTCTGTAATATTATCTCATAATACCATTCAGATTGATGAATGTAATAGTTTTCTTTATAGACCTAGTGAATAGGGTTTTCACCCATACTTGGATAATTTCATTGTGGGTTTTGTTGATAAAAGTTTTGTGTAATCCTAGTTGAAGGTGGAACATTCTGGGTATTTGGAGATCATTTTGAGTACACTTAGAGAGAATTTGATATATGCCAAGATTTTGAAGTGTTAGTTTTGGATCAGTGAGGTCTTCTTATTAGGTAATGTGATCTTGGGGGTAGAGATTATTGGACAAAGTTCCCTAGAACAAACTAACATTTTTACCTTTAATTAATTATACATTTAAATTCCTTAATATTAATAAATATTTTATCACATGATGAGTGTTATTATGCATAACATTAACATGATAATGTAATTAGGGTATCTTTTGCTTTGAAATGTTATAGTAATTACCTACTATAATGAGGTCCTTAAAGAGTTATGAAAATATTCTTAAACTTGTATCATTTGGTCTATATGAAATCTATCTAATGGGGAAAAAATTATGTTTCCAATTTTAGGTTTTGGATAGTTGTATGTGGACAAGTCTTCATCTCATGATGTTTTATTCTTAGAAATTACCAATATAGGATAACACAAGGAAATACACACCAATATGAATTACACATGTTATATGTGTAATTGGATATTCCTATCTATATGTGTGTGTATTTTTCTTTAGACATGATATTATTATTAATTTATATAATTAATAACATTATTTTTTAGTATTTTTGAAACTGTGATGAAATATACTTGTGGTAAAGTAGGATACATTGGGTGTTCCATTGGTGATATGATATTGATTGAATAGGTAAAGAAAATATTTTTCCATTATAAGTAAATGGAAGTAGATATCCCATGAACTTTGATTAAAATAAAAATATATGATTAAGTCCATGTACATGGTAGTTTACCACTCAGTTTATTTCAAGAAGTCAAAGAAAGATTAATAAAACATGTAGGGTGATGAAACAAGTATTCAACCTACATCATGAGATATCCAGAAAAAGGGATTATATTACACAGTAAGAATTTATATGTGGTTGTTTTCCTTTTGAAATTAATGTACTTATTTATGGGTTTCTTAACAGGTTTCTATATTTCAATCTTGGAATTTAGGTATGATTCCCTAATTCTATTGAGGAAGAGGCCTAGAGGATTACACACTAAGTGTATCAAGAATATTAGTTAAATTATATTTAAATTTAACATACAAATAAATATTATTATCATTATTGCAGAATAATAATTATTTAGGTTATATTGATCACATAGATTTAATTTAGGTTATATTGATCACATATATGTAATAAACAATTATTTGAGTTTAGAATATATGTAAGTTGATTATTAAATAAATTTTTATTTTCTAGTTAGTGAATACAATATTTAATTTTTGAATTAATGGATAATATAATGATACTTATCTAGAATAATTATTTATTATTTAAGGTTTGATAAATTCCAAGGATGATATATAGGCCATGTTAAGGGACAAATAAAAATAATATTTATTATTTAATATCATTTAAATAAATATTAATTTATTTATTTAATAAATGATATTTAAATATCCTTGAGTCAGTACATGATATTAAATATAATAATAAAAAAATATTAGTATTAATATTGTTATTATTATTTGACTGGGGTTTACTTAGAATTAATATTAGAAAAGGGTTAAATTATTAATTCTATGACAATAAGTATATAACCCAAGTTACATCATTTTAGATTTGATGATAATTATTGAAAACAATATTTTTTTATTTAGAGAATTCTTTGAAATACCTAGAGAGAACAAATCAAGAATGATCTCAAGAATGAGTGACAATCCTCCTCCACCCACTCAAGACTAAGAGAATAAGTGAAATAATTCTTTAAGCCTGGAGTAATTCTTGTTGTGATCAACGATGAATAACACATGGAGTTTGGTTTCTCCGCACTAGCACAAGGAGTTCCAATAGTGACAATTTGAGATTCATGGAGCTTGTGTGGATATCACTAAAGGAAGGATGCTAATGATTTTCATTGAAAAAATGGAACAACAATTATTTAGACTAAATTTATTATCAAAAAATAAATAATAGTCAAAATAGGGTAATTATTATTATAAATTATATATGAAAATATCCTCTCTATGAATATTTTAGGGTTTTATTCTTCTAGTGATTTGGATTTATCAAAAGAAATAGATAAAAACATTGTTGGGAATGGGATAAACCACTTCTATTATTCCCCAAATCCTTCAATTGGTATCAAAGTGATCATGCATTAATTTATAATTATTTACTATTCATTGAACTATTTTAAATTTTATTGTGTGTTTTTTATTTCCAGTTTCTTATTCTTAATAAAAAATTCAACATTTTATGATGAATTAGTTTCAAATGACCGATAAAAACCCAATAATAGAAAAAGAATGATTGTAGATCCTATACAAATGTGTGAAGGATACTAGATAAGAGACACGGTTACAAGGCATGTAATTAAAAAGTACATGTCGTGTACTAATGGTCAACCACACAAGGGAAATACATGATATTCATGACATGCAATGTGGGTGTCAGTACACAATGTGTTTAATTACATGTCCTAAAGTGACTGACATCCATCACACAACTTAGCAGGGTTACACTACATGTATCTAGTGCACACATCATATAGCCCCATAAAATTTATCTATACATAAATCAAAAATTCATGTGGTCAATGAATAAAACATACAATAAATACACTCCATATATTTACTACAATCCAAGAGACACGACATCACATGAAGTACATGGAATGTAGTGGATCTTCACATCGTCTAACACATAATAACCCAAGATAGATATACACTACGTACCTAGGAATATATTTTGGGTGACCAGTAATGTTTTAGAAGATGTGTAGAGGGTTCTAAATTCCATGTAATTCTTGAAAACACACTCTAGAAACACACTGAGTCATGTATTTCATGTGATTAAAACACATGTGATGTAAAATTAATTAAATATAAACTAAAATACATGACATGTAGCTAGTTTTATATGCTGTGTAATAGGGTTTTCACATGAATTATATGTTGATTGGTTTTGGCAGTTTGTGTGGGACATTAAATTATATATTTATTATTTTAGTAGATATTATAGAGATACATGAAATTTATAGTTTTCAAACATTTTGTGTACTTAACGGAAATCTCTAGAGGTGCATGCTATATATACACATAAATATTATGTGGTCAAACACATCATGAAGACTACAAGGCCTGAACCACCGAACCACACACCCTGTATATAGTGACATGTTAGATAAGTATATATGTTATGTAAGTAGATAGTTCCTGAAAGGGACTATACATAGTGTTAATCACATGCCGTGTCATATGATGTTACATGTCATGTAATAGTTAAATTCTAGAAATGTATTTAAAAAAATGCATAAAGGTACACATCATGCTGCCTCTATTAAATAGAGTGTACTTAGTTAATTTTAAATTATAATTAATTTATTTAATTTGTTTATAATTACATAGGATAGGAATCTCATAAAATATTTGCGTGGATAATTAAGATAAATAGTCAATTTATTAATTTGAAAAAGTTATCTTAATAAAGAAAAAAATTAAATGAATACTAGTAAGTAGAAATTTATGTTGTGGATGATCATGAGATACATGGACCTATGTATTTGTTGGATTTATATTTAATTTAAATATTTATTTCATTTTGTGATAAATTTATTATTTAATTAAATTTGATGATCTTCATATCATCCCTTACTTCATATTATATACAAGCCTATGTATACTTAGTTTATTTACACAATCATAAACCTCAGGTTCCCCTAACCCGTGGGTGAGTAATAATATTTAAAAGAAGGATCTCTAGATGAGATTCTGTAGTTCAATAGCGATTTGAGGTAAAACCAACCAAAGAGATGCACAACTTAAAGGTGAAATGATGAAACTCAAGCTAGGCTTGTCTCAATGAGTTATTCACCTAGGATCATGGTTTGGTTTATCTTCTACTCAATAAACCAACTAGTAGTTAAAGCTCAAGATCATAACATGTGTTTAATTTACTTATCAAAGCATAGTTATTTATTTATTTATATGATGAAATGTTTATTTTATTTTTAAACATGATCACATAAATTAAATTAAATAAAAATAATTCTAAAATAAAATTATTTTATTTTATTTTTCATAAATTATTTTATCAAGACATGGTTAATTAATTATATAAAATCAACATAATATTATAAAACATATAAATGATAAAATAAATGATATTTATGAATAAAGATAAAAAAATTCCTCAAGTAAATATTATGTCAGATATTACCTTCCATTACTTGAGTTAGAATGAAACCATTGATCTAAGCATTGGTATGGCCCTCATCCGGACACTTTCATTTATCAAGGAGTTCTAATGAAAACTTTTGGTCGACTTAATAAAGTTATCATTAATAATAGTTTCCCTCACAAGACATGGCATGACACGGAGGAAATTATTGATAAAATATGAGTCCATTATTTCAATATTGGGGAGTCCAATCAATGGATCAATGAACTATGACTTAATGTAGTTGAAAAAAGAACCTACCTAAATATGTTTGAGTCATTTTACCACACCCTCATATGGGTTATAAAAAGGGGAATATAGATCCTTACCACTAGAATATCAATATGTAATGATATTTTGAATCCAATGGCAAGGGATATTGGAATTTTATAAAATAGTAGGAGACTAATAAAATAAAATTTATTATTATATACTTGGTAACTAATATAAAGTACTAAAAATATTCTTTTATTTTTTATAGAAAATTTAAAAAACATTCGATCTTGGAATTATCACCATGAATGATATTGAACAAATACAAAATTCTAACCAATTCTAACTTCCAGGATTGGTACAAGTGTTTATGCATTATATTATACCAAGAGTAAAATTTTTATATTTTGGGGTCCTTGGTTCTATATTATAATTATAAAGATCCATGTGAGGAGGAGAATTATTTCTTTTAGAGACACATGGATGATGAATTTTATCACTAATACCTCACGTTATCATCCATGATGAGTGGTATCTATAAGCCAGATAAAGACATTGATTCATACACCATATTATATCAACATCGTGATCTTTATTAGTACAAGTAAATACTAGATAGGTGTGATATCTCCAAGTCATTCTATATAAGAAATATTGGAGAAGGTTCACCAGTTGGGAAACATTGTGTAATAATAATTATCTATATTTAGCATCTTAAAATTTCAGTTTTCAAGTTACCCAAGGAATTGACCATGGAACTCCTGTCCACCTCACTTCCTCATAGATTATGTAGTTTTATTGTGAATTATAATATGAAAATATTGAGAATAGGATCTAAGATCTCTTAAATCTAAATTTCCAAGTGGATAGGGATATAAAGAATGAAAAAACATCAGTTCTTATAGTGAACAAGTGGAAAGGAAAGGAAAAAATCCCTAAGACCAAAACTAAGTATAAGGTATCTCTAACCCACCCGACCAAGAGGACAAGAATCAAGGGGTAGGCTAAGAATCATGATGTAGTATGTTCTTTATGAGATAAAAAGGACACTAGAAAAAGAAACACGCCTCATTGAAGAAAACAAGGGAATCTTCATGTGCTTTCCTCATCAAATATAATCTTTTTCTTTTTATGTATTGCGTATAAGATACAAATTTTGGTACAGATATCTGTATCCAAATATAGGAACCAAGTTGATTCCTAAATATTGCCAGAGGTGTAGTAGATCTTTGAGTTGTCAATAAATAATTACTAGATATATTGGTTATTAAATTCCACCATCTCACTTTGTTGATGGGTTTAATTCTATTTTTAAAAAACATTATTATGTACAAAGTGTAAAAAAAATTATATCCATGTATAGTTTGGATATGTGTGAATTTATTTTAATGTTCTTAAATATAAGATACTAAATTTATAAATATGGAATTTATTATGGGATTACACATTTGAATAATAGTATTTATGTACATGAATATAGAAGATAAATTGTTGGTAATTGATAATGAATCAAGATCGCATGACCCATATTACACCTAGTTGTGGAATAATTGGATTAGTTGTATAAATAAGAATCATTTAATAATTTCATATCAAGAAAGGTACGTAGATTATTCTGAACTAAACCCATTAGATATATGTCATGCTAGTTTTCAAGTATAAATGAACAAAGATCCATTTAGTGGAAATATTGAAAAGGATACAAATCTTTTAGAATTAGTTCATACATATGTGTGTGGATTATTTCCATTTGAAGGAAAAGGTGGATAATCTTACTTTATAACATTTACCAAATAGTTTGTTAGATATTATGTTTTTTCATTAATGAGGTATAAGTATAATTACTTTGATAAATTTATGAAAATAAAGAAGGAATTATAGAATTATCTTGGTATGAAGATGAAAAAACATTCACTTATACCATGGAAGAGAGTATCTTAACAAAGAGGTCATCGATTATATAAGGGGTTTTTTGATACTATCTCAACTCACTCCTCCTTTTAAAACATAGTGTAATGGTGTTAGTTAAAGGTGGAACCACACATTATTAGACATAGTGACATTGATGATGAGTCATGGGAGTCTTATATTACCCTTTTCGGGATACAAATTACAAACCTCCACTTGAAAAATGAACCAAGCGTTGAATGAAGAGAAAAATGGAATATCATATGATTTATGGTGTTGGAGGAAATACATTTTTTCAATTTTACACATGTGAGGATATGATTTTTTTTATTAAGGCCACTTTTAGCAGCAAAATTTTCCCCTAAGGCACAAAGTGTATCTTTATACGATATCCTAAGGAAAAAAGGGGATATTATCTATAAGACCCTTTAGATAAAAAGGTAACAGTGGAAAGACACAACATATTTCTTGATATGGAGAACATATTTAATATAAATATTAGGAGAAAGATTGAATTTGATGAAGTAAAGGATCAACATATATAGGACATGGTACATGAAGAAATTTCATAAAGCTTCAAGGAAGAAATTTTTATACACCAAAGAGGTTAGAGAAATAGTGAGATATGTTAACCTAGTAACTAGAAATGATGATACATTATTAGTTGATAACGATAAACCGTGATCATATAATGAAGAATTAAGTATCTCATAAGTTTCAAGTTTGAAATAATCCATGAATTCTAAAATGGATTCCATGTACAATAACTAGGTATTGGTTTTGAAAAAATCCTCTAATTTATGTAAATTTATTGTGTGAAAATGAGTATTCAAGAACAAGTTTTATATAAATGGTAAAATTGGTACTTATAAGGAATTTTCGATTGATAATGTTTTTAAGAAACGTCAAGGAACAGACTATGAGGAAACCATTTCAGTAATGGATATTCTGAAATGCATCATAATTATACTTTCCATATAATCTCTCTATGATTATGAAATTTGTAAAATTGATGTCAAAATATCCATCATTAATGGGAACAATATGGAATATTTTTGTATGATACAATGGTAAGGGTTTGTGAATCCAAAGTATTTCAATAAGTTATACAAGTTGTACAGATCCATTTATGGGTTAAAACAATAATTAAGATCATGGAACATTCATTTTGATAAATCCATAAGAATATTTGGCTTCATAAATAACAAATATTGTCCATGTGCCTAAAATAGGTTTAGTGGGAGTGTAATATTTTTCCTAATAGTATATTCTAATAATATATTACTGAGGGTAAATGAGATACCAATCTTATAGTCAATAGGAAATGATTAAAAAATTCATTCTCCATGAGAAACATATGTGAAATATTATATATTCTTAGGATAAACATCATTCATGATAGATATAAGATTCTAATTAGACTAATTAATGGTACATATATTGACAAGGTACTGAAAAAATTCAATAGATAACAATCCAAGAGGGAATTGTTGCTACTGTCACATATAATATATCTATCCAAGAAAATGTTCCCTCAGAAAAAATATGAGAGTGATAGAGAGAATGAGAAGGATTAATTATGAATCAATAGTAGGATCTATCTTTTATATCATGTTATATACCAGGATTGATGTTACATATTCCTTGATCATGGTGGGAATATATCAAGAAAACCTAGGCGAGCTATATTGGATGATTGTAAAAACTATCCAAAATTATATGAGGCATACTAATAATATGTTTCTATTTTATGGAGGAGATGATGAATTGGTCATTAGGGGATACATGGATTCTTGTTTCTAGATGGACTAGAATGATCTGAATGTACTTTCAGGATGTTTGATTTTTCTTAGTGGATGATTTTTCTGTTTTAAGAGTTCTAAATATCCAATGGTGACAAATATTACAGTGGAGTCTATGTATATTTCAGATTTTGACGTTTCTAAAGAAGTTGTTTGGATATTAAAATTCATCAATGATCTTGATGCAATTCTTAGTTCTAAAGTTGTTATCACATCGTGTTGTGATAATACTACAACAGTGGTCCTAGCCAATGAGCCAAGGTTATATCAATGACTGAAGCATATACTTTGAAAGTATCATATCTTGAAGTATTTTTTATAGTGTTGAGGTCATAGTTAAGAGAGTTACCATAGAATATAATGTAGAATAATTTTTGACTAAATGCATATATATGTAGAATCATGAATATCACATGAGTTCCACTTAAATAAAAGTTATCAATAGTTGGATCTAGTGAAAGTGGGAGTCTATTGGAATTAGTTCCCTTGAACTAATTAGCTGTGTAAATTCGATTACCAATTTATTTAAAGGAATTAATATTAATAAATATCTTAATACATGATGAGTATTATTTTGTGTAACATTAATGTCATAATATCCTTATAGTATTTGTTACATCGAAATGATATTTAATTTCTTCAATATAATGAGAGCCTTAATGTTCAATGAAAATATTCCTAAAAATGTATCCTATGATCTAGATAACATATATCTAACAATACATAGATGAGGTTTTTAGTATAAGGTTTCATATACACATAAATAGATGAGGCTTCATCTTAATAATTTTCATAGTTGTTAATCTCTAAGATAAGAGGTTATGAGGATAAAACCACTGATAGGAACTTCATGTGTTATATGTGTTATTATATACTTAAATCTACATATATGTGAATTGGTCATCATAACTGATTATTACTAATTTATATCATGAATTGCGTGATTTTATTTATTTTTGAAAACCATGATGACATATGCTTATGGTGAACTATAATAAAAATAGGGTGTGTCATAAGTGATATGACATTGATAGAATAAGTCAAGAAAATATTTTCCCCTTTGGATTTAATGGAAGTACATGTATGAGGTCCTTTGATTGAAATGGGAAAATATAATTAAGTCCATGACCATGTTGACTTATCATTGAGTTTATTTCAAGGAGACAAAGGAATATAAATCATGCATATATATAGATGACACAAGTATGCAACATAGTTGATGAGATATTGATATAAAGGGATTATATTAAGTAGTAAATAGTCATATGTTATTGTTTCCATCATGATATTAATTTATTTATATATGGGTAGCTTAACGTGTTACTAGATTCCAATATTTTATTTATCCAAGACCACCTAATTCCATTGGGAAAGATGCATAGAGGGTCACAAATTTAGTGTATCTAGAATATTAGTTAATTACATTTGAATTTAATAGAGGAATAAATTTTATTCTAAAGATCGATGAATAAAAAATATTCAGGTTATATTGATTTCATTAATTCAATAACCAGTTATTAGAGTTTAGAATATATGTGAATTGAATATTAAATAAACATTTATTTCGTTTTTAGTGAATACAATATTTATTTGCTGAATGAATAATATAATGATATTTATTTAAAACAAAAATTTATTATTCAAGGTTTGAAAAATTTTGAGGAGGATAGAGGTGCCATGTTAAGGGAAATATGGAAATGGAATATTTTATTAAATATAATTTTAATAAATATTAATTATTCTATTTAAAATGGTATTTAAATATCCATGATTTAGTTCATGTCATTGGATATAATAATAATAATATTATTATTATTATTTAACATGGGGTTTACTAGGAATTAATAATTATTAAAGGCCCTGTATTTAATTACTAATTGTCTAAACAATAGTATATAACCTAGGTTATATCATTTTTTTGATAATGAGAAATTTTATGCACAACATTTTACCCTCTACAGAATTATGCCACATCCCTAGAGGGAACTTCTCAAGAATACACTCAAGAATGAGATACAATCCTTCTCCTCCCTCTCAAGGCCAAGATAATAGGTGAGAGAATTTTTAAATCTAGAAGGAATTATTTTTGTGATCAATGGGGAATGAAACATCGAATTTGGTTTCCTACGCTATCACTCAAAGTCCCAATAATGACATTACAAGATTCCTTGGGCATGTTTTGATACCAACTAGAGTAATTATGCTTTGGATTATTCACCATAACTACAATATGATAAGAATTTCAACCAAATGTATCATCAATAATGAAACAATTATCAATTTGAGGTAATTATTATTATAAATTATATTTGTAAAGATCCTCTCCATGAATATTTTTGGGGTTTTTTTCATCCAATTATTTAGATTTATCTAATGAAATTGATGAAAACATAGTTTGGAATGATTTAAATCTCTTTCTTTAAACTATAGAACCTTCAGTAATATCAGTATAACCTCACATGGTTGAGATCATGGTTTTTTGGAAGTGTTCATGATTTCTTTTTAAATTTATAGTTTCTTGGGTTTAGAAGATTATTATTAGATATTCATCAAGATTTTTCCAAAATGGGAGCATCATTGACAACTCGAATTAAGAAGGGGAAAAGTTCATATGCTTAGATAATTATAAGAGTTGCTTTTAAGAACAGAAGGGCTGACAAACATTTGTTTTAGTTTTTACCTTACCTGAGTTGGGTAAGGAGTACACCCTATATTGTGACACATTAGGGATTGATCTAGGATCCATTGTAAAGTATGACGGGAATGTTGTTTCCCCTGGTTTAAGTAAATTGAGGTCATATGATTGGGATTACATAACTCATGATCTAGAGTTGGTGGAGGTAGTATGAAATTTGAGATGTTTATGTCACTATATTCTGGGAGGGATGTTTTTTTTTACAAAAACTATAAAATCCTCATGTAAATATTTTCTTAGAGAGACCTGAATCTTTGAAAGAGGAGGTAGGTTAAGAATTTTTTATATTTTGACTTTGAGATGGAATATACCCTTGGAAATGGGAACTGTATTATTGATGAGATGTGTAGGAACACTCGAGTGTAGGAAGTATAGGGGGAAAATATCCAATGGAAGATAATGAGCCACTTCTCTGAGATTCACCTTGATATTCAAGAGTATCATGGTAGTATGACCCTAACATATCTGAGTATATCACCCTCACTCCTTGAGAGAGTGAAAGAGAGTCAGTTACCTAAATTGGACTACTTCGATATGAGGGATAATATATATAGTTGGGATTTTCTACCTAATTTTTCCCTTGATAATGATGAGGTTCTCTATGTATGAGGATATTTTTTGGTCTCTATGAGAATGAATGAAGAGTTTATATAGATTTCACATACCTAGGTCTTACCAAGATGCATAATGATATTAAAAGGAAGTATTGGTGGCCCAAAATGATGAATGATATAGTGGAGTTATTTCACGATTCTTTACCTATTGGTAGATAAATACCGAGAACCAATGACCCATAGGTATTCTTCCGTCACTTCCCACTACTGAGTGGAAGTGGGATCACGTGACCATAGATTTTGTGATAGGATTACAGAGGAAAACTAAAGTATGTGATGTGATATGGATTATTATGGAATTGATGACTAATGTTTCGCACTTCCTACCGATTAGGGAGACTCTATCTTTAGGAAATAAGGGTTAGTTGTATATCCATGAGATAATATACCTTAGTAGTATAATAATGAGTAACATTTTTGATGAATATTCCTGATTCTCATATCACTTTTTATAGGGTATACAAAAATCACTTGATACTTGGGTTCATCTGAGTATGGAAACATCATTATACTGATAGGTATTCTTAGTGTACTATTTGGATTTTAGAGGTCATGCTGAGAGAATATGTTCTATAATCTAGAGTTATGAGAGAAATTCATCTATACTTAGATGATTTTTCTTACACTAATAGTTTCCAGAAATCAATTAAGATTGTGCCTTTTGAGACTTTATATGGTATGTTGTGTCATTCAACTTTGTGTTGGGTAGAGGTTGGTGAGTCAATAGTTTTCAAGTGGATCCCCCTCAAATAGACATAAGAAAATATTGGGTTCTTCTAAATGTAGTTAGAAACCACTTAAAGACAGAATAGATCATATGTCGACTGATGATTTCCTCCTTTGGAGTTTTAGGTGGGATACAAATTATTTCTTAGAGTTTCACCTTCTTTGGGAAACCATTATTTTTATAGGTTGGGGAAACTAGTTCCTAGGTATGTGAGTGTAACGACCCGAACTTTTGAATAATATTTATTTCTTGATTTTCTCTGTTTTATTATACTCAAAAAAACTATATCCTTTAATTAATGAAGTGAGTATAATTAGAATGAGACCATTGGTTTTTGACTGTTATATGAATGTTGGTCAATATAACTGTTGGAAACTATACTCTTAACATTATAATTATTGTTTATAAATACAAATGGCCTTGGATATTAAATATAGATTGAAGAGTTGATGGCCTCATCCACTAGACTCAGGCCATAAAAATCCCATATGTCAGAGCTAGAGAAGGAGGTTGCATCACTAGGATTTTCTCTGGACCAAGCCCAATCTGAACTCCAACCGGTTAAGATTGAATGAAATCACTTAAGGGAGAAGTTCAAGATGATAGAAATTACCACTCAGGCAATGTTGTTTGAGCCTCCCCAAGATTTGACCACTATTTCACACCTTACTCTTAGGTCCTATACAGGTGTTATAAGGGGCTATGTAACAAGGCCTTAGTTACATTGTGTAACCCTTTTGTATAAATAAATTTTTTTATTTCTTATTACGGTAAAAATATTTAATTTCAAATGTTAAAATAAATATAAGATGAATTTATAGAAGTTACATATTATTGGTGAATTTTGGAAAAAGGGTATTTTTGAAATACTTTTGTATACTTTAAATAATTACGAATGGGAACTGATTTTCAAAAAATAGTCTTCTACAATTGTAATCATAATAAAATATAGATTCTAATAATATCAACTTATTTTTTGGTGAATAGTAAGTTATGAATAGTAATATTAACCTTATGAAAAGTAATGTGATCAATGGAACAGTAACCTCACTTAAAAAAATATAAATATAATTTAGGGATCTTGAATGGTGAAGTGAGATAATAGCGTAAGTAAATAACTACTTCATAAAGTATTAGTTAAGTATAAGTATTTTATCAGTTAAATAGTGTTTTTACTTAAAAATTTAATATCTCCCAATTATAAAATTATTTTCATAAAATCGAATTCATTTTTTAATTCAGAGCATCGATTTTAGGGTCAGGTGAATTTATGAATTTTTTATAAAATGTTTTGTTTTTTAGTGAATAGTAAAATTACAGTTTTGAGTTTTGATGTGTTTAATGACATCGTTAATGATGTAGTAATTTTTTAGACTAGTGTACAATAAAATATGTTATGAGGTTTCCCAAGTGTCCAATACCATGGGAAAATCCCATGGGCAAGCCCACGATTTTGTAAATACCACTAATGAGGTGTTCCTTCGAAATTAATAAAATATTCCCCCACTTTTTCTATAAATACCAACCCATTCCTTCATTAAATTCATTATAAATTCCCAATAAACCAATATATGGTCTTTTTAACTCTCAAATAGTCCTCCCAAGGTGCGCTAAACCCCCCAAGGTCCCAGACATCATGTTTTTTAAGTTACTCTTCAAGGTAAGGGAACCTTTCACCCTCCTCTTTTAGTCATGACTTTATTTATGTTATGCCTTCCAATTTCCATTTTATTATGTGGGGTTATGTTCTTATTTAAAATTATTGATTTCCATTTCATGTCCAATTTATGAGATACCCTTTCTTCTATCATCAACTGATTGTATGAATTTTTAAGTGACGTCGTTTGGCTGTTTAATTTTCATAAAATTAATCACATCTTCTCTTTTCTTTCAAGTTTCATTTTCATGTGGTATATCATTAAAAAATCCATATCATGATATTATTTAATTATTATTCTGTCTCTATATATTATTATGATCTACTTATGAGTGGTTAACCCTTTTACCCTCTCTTTTTAATGTTTTGAAAAACCATGTTTTATAGCCATTATGCTACAGAGTTTTCATCTCAAAATCTCTCTCTTTTTCTCAATAAATTATCTTATTTTATTTATGTCAATACCCAAAACTATTTCATTTACAAGGGTATTAATAGAGACACACAATTGATATATTTTATTCTATAATTTACATTCATATAACCCTCACTCCTTTTCCATGGGTTATAAATGACATAATGATCTCGTTTTTAGGAACTTTTTAAAACATCATGATTTTGATATGAATCCCATTTATTTTATTTTATTTAGGTTATTTATGAATTGTATGATTATTATCAATGTGGATCACATAATAATAAATACATATTAAGGGTGTGCCCTGATATCTCTCTATTTCATTGGCTAGATAATTTAATCTCTAGAGATGAAAAGTTTCACGATACCTTGGTGGATAACCTTGGTAATTTTTATGACACCTTAGGGGTGGACCTTGGTTATATGTTCATGAATGTCTAAATTAAATGTATTAGGAATATTTTCATGTTATAATACAAGTTATTATTAATATTATATGCTTATTTATCATTCCTTTATGACATCCCTCATGTTCTTATTGATATCGCTCAAGATCACATGTAAACCATTTCATTTGTTTTTTTACTGGGCATTCTGCTCACCCTTCCCTTTGATGTATGTCTCCAGGATATGAGATACAATAATTGTTCTTGGGATGAACCTTTGATAAAGCCATAATAGTGGATTATAATAAGGTTTTATGTTTTCATTTATTATGTTTCTGATTTCCAAGACACGAGACTTTAAAGATCCACTGTTTTTGAAATGTAATGAAAAGTTATGTAATAAAAATGTGGGATGACATAGTTGGTATCAAAGGATAGTTTAGTTATTTTTGTAAATTAAGTGATGAAAACTTTAGGAAGAACCCTATAGAAAATTTTAAATATAAGAAAACTTCCTGGTATTTTGGTGAAATATTAAGTAAGTGGGTTCTAAACAAATAAATCTATGTCTGGATATGAACAAGTGGATGTGGCTCTAGAACAGATGTACATAAGAGTGAAAACTCTGACAATGAGTTTCAGGATTGACCTAGGGTATCCTGGTACACAACAACAGGATTTTCTACACTCTTGGTTGGACACTACCAATGGATATGTTTGGTTGATCACAAGTTTTTTATGAATCATTATGAAGGATTTATAGAGATATGTAATTTCTTTTAAAGAATACTATGTTTATGGATAATGTTTTAAGACTAAAAATACTTTTAGTTAAAAGATTCTTAAATGAAATAAGATAATAACTAAGGTTTTATTATTTTAGAAAATGGAGGGAAATAGGAGGAAACTTTCAAATGGTGACTGCAATAGACCATGTGCTAACAATCCTCTGATAGAAGTCAGAATAGAAACTTTCATGAGAATGATAAACCAACTAACTCAAGTTATGGGAAATAACTTGAACCAAGCTGAGAGACTGATCTCACCATGAAGGGAACAAAATTATGTTAAGTTATTTATGCATCAATGACAACAAACCTTCAGTGGATATACCGACTCATTGATTGATGAATAGTGGATCAGCTAAATCGAGAAGATATTTTCTGTGCTCTGCTGTTCAGAGAAAGAGAAGGTCATCCTGTTTGTTTACCGCTTAGAGGGAGAAGTTTATCAGTGGTGGGAAATGATTAAAAATATAATTCTAGGAGTTTCGGTTGATGTTTTTGAGTGGGAAGTGTTCTAAGGGGTCTTCTTCAATAACTATTTCCCTCATTTTATAAGAAAATAATGGAGAAGGAGTTTCTCAAGCTAAAGCCAAAAGAGAATGAATCTATGGGAAGCTACTAGATAAACTTCACAAGGCTTTCACATTACACATCTAGCTTTGTCATGGATCCAAATGGGAATGTTGATAGATTCTTTGGTGGACTAATACCTCATTTATGGAATAATTTAGCCAATCGATACTATGAAAACTATGAGGGGATTGTACGAAGTGAAATTAAAGTCGAACTAGAGTTTGGTTTGATGCAATGTTGCATAAATCCATTGAAAAGAAGAGATCAATGGAGCCCAACTTAGGGAGGAACTTTGATCAGAGAAGAGAAGGAAAGAAAGTGAAACATCCCACGTGTAATAAATGTGTGAAGAAGCATTCGGGGAACTACCTGTTCGGGAGTGGGAAGTGATAAAAGTGTGTAAGAGATGGCCATATCACACAGAATTGTCATAGTGAGGTGAAGCCTCAACTACCAAACACTAATGAAAAAGGGATGATGGTGTAGACCCTACCTGATGTACAATTCCAGAAGTGTGGAAAATTTGGGCACTGTTACAATCACTGTCCAAACCCGAGGGTAGTGGAGGGAACCACCATCATCCTCAGCAAAGGCCAAGGGAACAAGGTCATTCTTTTTATATCAAGAAAGCTGATATTGAAGCTCTGAATGATATGATGGTAAGTACTCTTGTTGTTCTAACAAAGATATAGAGTACTTTGTTTGATTATGGTTCTACACATTCCATTATTTCCTCTATGTTTTCAAATATTTTAGAATCATCCCCGGAATTTCTAAAAGTAGAGTAACTAGTTAGGAATCCTGGTGGTATTATCCAAGGATCGTCAGTGTTTAGAAACTCTAGTATTTACTTTAGTGAGTACAATATTATCGAAAATCAAGTAGTCATTCTCATGATAGAATTAAACATTAAACTTGGGATAGAATGTCTCTCAAAGTATAATGCTAAGATCAAATACAGAAGCAAGGAAATATCCATAGTCTTGAATAAAAACCCTATAATTATCTTCCAAGGAGTGATATCTCAACCTAATCTATGCCTAGAAGAAGAACTTATATCATTCATTATGGAGTTTATCGGTGAATAAGAAGAAGAAAAATGAAAGTAGAAGGATAGAAATTGTCCCCATTGTCCAGGAATACATTGATGTATTTTCTGAGGAGTTACCTGGACCTACCCCAGAAAGAGAGGTAAGGTTCTCCATTAAACTCATACCTGGATCTCATTCGATATCAAAAATCCATTATAGGATGGAAAATGTGGAGATAGAGGAATTAAAGAAGCAACTCCAATATCTTTTAGAGAAGAGGTTTATCCATCCATGTGTTTCTCCTTTGGGAGCACCTATTATCTTTGGGAAGAATAAGGATGGATCGATGCGGTTATGAATTGATTATAGAGAACTAAACGAGATCATAGTGAAGAACAAATACCCTATTCCAAGAATTGATGACTTATTTGACCAACTTCTTGGGGCTCAATTCTTCTATAAGATTGATCTTTGATATGATTATAATCCATTGAGGGTGAAGAAATAAGATATTCCAAAAACTAACTTCTGATCAAGATATGGGCATTATGAGTTTGCTGTCATGCCCTTTAGACTGACGAATGAACCTACTATTTTTATGGATTTGATGAATAGAGTCTTTAAGTACTACCATGATAAATTTGTGGTAGTTTTTATTGCTGATATTTGGATATATTTAAAAATTATTGAGGGGCATGAGGATCATATAAGGGTTATTTTTCAAGCTCTACGGAAGGAGAGGATTTTTGGAAATTTCAAAAAATGTGAATTTTTGCTACAAAAAGTTTCATTATCGGAGAACATTGTAACCAATGAAGGAATCACAGTTGACCCTACAAAGATAAAGGTTGTCGATTAGTGGCCTCATCCTACAAAAATAACTGATATTTTTAGTTTCCTTGGATTAATGTGATATTATCGAAGGTTTATGAAAAAAAATCATGACTTTATAATACATTATGAAAGTAAACTTGAAAAGGGGTCAAGTTCATCTGGACAAAGGAGTGTGAGGAAAGTATCAAAGAGATGAAGAAAAGATTGTTTATTGCACCTTTGCTAACTCTGTCCTCAAGTGGAGAAGGATTCATTATTTTTAGTGATGCATATTTGAAATGGAATGGGTGTGTCCTAATGAAAATGAAAAGTTCATTTCTTATGTATCTTGATAGTTGAAGACTCATGAGAAGAACTATCCTACGCATGATCTTGAGCTAGCTGTGGTCATTTTTTATCTGAAGATATGAAGGAAATATCTTTATTTGGAGAAATGTGATATAAACATAGTCTATCAAAGTTTTAAGTATATTTTCACACAAAAGGAATAGAAGATGAGACATTGGAAATGGTTCGAACTTCTTAAAGACTATGATTGTTCAATTCATTATCATCCCAAAAGAGAAAACAAATTCATTGATGCATTAAGCAGGAAATACCCTATTTTTTAATCCATGATAAGGATTCAAATAGATCCTTTGATCAATGACCTAGAAAATATGAACATGGGAACTATAAGGGAAGTGACCTCATCAACCCTAACCCAAGTGATTTCTCAACCATCATTACTAGAGAAGATAAAGAAATCTCAGAAAGAAGATCCTTTGTTACAAAAGAAGTTTGAGGCTGTAAAGGATGGAAAGTTTCTTGTGTTCAATATTGATCAAGAAGGTGTACTGAAATTTCATAAAAGACTATGTGTTCCCTCTATTCTAGAAATAAACAAGGTGTTGATGGATGAATCTCATAGCTCTACATTCTCTATACATCCTGGAAGTAAAAAAATGTATAGAGACCTTTGTGATTATTATTGGTGGGATAATATGAAATGGGAGATTTATGACTACACTTCAAGGTTCCTAGTATGTCAGCAAGTGAAGGAAGAGAGAAAAATTCCTAAAGGGTTATTGCAACCACTACCCATACCAGCATGGAAGTGGGACAACATCATTATATACTTTGTCACTGGTCTCCCAAGAACTTCTAGGGGAAACAATGTGATATGGGTTATTGTGAACCATCTCACCAAGACTGCCCATTTAATCTCTATTCAGGAATATTTCTCTCTTAATAAACATTCTAGGATTTACATGAAGGAAGTGGTAAGGCTACAAGGAGTTCCACTTTCTATCGTATCTGATCGTGATCCAAGGTTGACATCAAAATTATAGAGAATTCTTCAACATGATCTGAGTATCGAATTGAATTTTATTATGGCTTGTCACCCCCAAAATGATTTCTAATCTGAAAGAACTATCCAAACACTCAATAAAATTCTGAGAACATGTTTAATGGAATTTAAAGGTGGATGGGATTAACATCTCCAATTAGTTGAGTTCTCTTACAACAACAGCTTCCAATCGGGCATTAAAATGGAACCTTATAAAGATCTATATGGTAAGTGATGTAGAACTCCTACTTGTTGGGTTGAAGCTTGTGACAGAAAGCTTCTTGGTCCTGATCTTGTGTAAGAGGTGATAGAAAAGGTCCATGCCATCCAAAAACACATTAAGGCTGCTCAGAGTTAGAAAAAGAGCTATGCCGAAAACTGTTGAATGGAATTGAAGTCTGATGTTTGTGATAAATAATTTCTTCTAATTTCACCTTGGAAGAGAGTTATGATATTTGGGAAGAAAGGGAAGCTCAGACCTAAGTACATTGGCCCCTATAAAATTCATGGTTGTGTGGGAGAAGTGGTCTATCATCTTTCACTTTCTCCAAATCAAGCACAAGTTTGTGATATCTTCCATATATCCCTCTTGAGAAAGTACTTGCCTAGCCCTTCACATGTACTAAATCCAGAGGTGGTACAACAGGAACATGACCTCTCTTATAAGGAGCATCCAGTAGAGATCTTGTATTTTAGGGACAAGGTTCTACGTAATAAGACTACCCACCTTGTTAAGGTGTTGTGGAGGAACAAAAAATGTGAAGAAGCCACATGGGAACCAGAAGACTTTTTAAGGCAATAGTACCCACACCTTTTTTCTTCTGTGGGTACAATTTGAAATTTTCAGGAAGAAATTTCGTAAGGGGGGAAGAATGTAATG
Source organism: Viscum album (assembly GCA_963277665.1). Classification (NCBI taxonomy): domain Eukaryota; kingdom Viridiplantae; phylum Streptophyta; class Magnoliopsida; order Santalales; family Viscaceae; genus Viscum; species Viscum album. The sequence continues at coordinate 2,821,483 of CAUJRU010000040.1, forward strand.
ACCCAAACTTTTGAATAAAATTTGTTTCTTGATTTTGTGTGTTCTTTTTATACTCAAAAAAACTATATCCTTTAATTAATAAACTAAGTATAATTAAAATGTGACCATTGGGTTTCGACTGTTATATGACCATTGGTCAATATGAGAGTTGGAAACTATACTCATAATGTTATAATTATTGTTTATAAATACAAATGACCAAGGTTAATTAATACAAAAAGAAGAGTTGATGGCCCCATCCAGTATACATGGGCCGTACAAAGCCCATCTTTCAATGCTTGGGAAAGAGTTTTCATCATTGGTCTTTTCATTGGACCAATCCAAAGCTGAACTCCAACATGTTAAGCTTGAATAGAATCACTTAAGGGAGAAATTCAAGCTGATATAAATCAACACTCGGGAAATGTTGTCTGAGCTGCCCCAATATTCTATAACCATTACACACTATACTCTTAGGCCCTATGTAGGTGCTATAAGGGGCTATGTAATGAGGCCTTAGTTACATTGTGTAATATTTTTGTATAAATAAATTGTTTTCTCTTATTATGGAAAAATTTGTGAATTTCAAATGTCAAAATAAATATAGGATGAATTTAAAGAAGTTCCATATTATTGGTGAATTTTTGAAAATGGTTATTTTAAAATATTTTTGTATACTTTAAGTAATTAAGAATGGGAAATAATTTTCAAGAAATAGTCTTCTAGAGTTATGATCAGTACAAAATTTAGATTATAATAAGATCAACTTAATTTATAGTGAATATTTAATTATGAATAGTAATATTACACTTATGAATAGAAATGTGACCAATGGAATTGTAACATCACTTAATAAAGTATAAATATAATTTAGGCATCTTGAATGGTGAAGTGTGATAATAGCATAATTAAATAACTATTTCAGAAATTATTAGTTAAGTATTTGTATTTTTTCAAGTAAATAGTTTTTTTACTTAAAAATTAAATATCTTATAATTAGAAAATTATTTCCATAAAATGGATTTCATTTTTGAATTCAGATCATCGATTTTAGGTTAGGGTGAATTTATGATATTTTTATAAAATGTTTTGTTTTTCGTTGAATAGTAAAATTACAGTTTTGAGTTTCTGTGTTTTTAATGACATCATTAATGATGTAATCATGATGTAATAATTCTGTTCGACTTTTGTACAGTAATATATTTTATGTGGTGTACCAAGTGGCCAATACCATGTGCAAATACCATGGGCAGGCCCCTGGTTTTGCAAATACCACTAATGAGGTTTCCCTTGAAAATTAATAAAATATTCCCTCAACTTTGCTATAAATACCAACCAATTCATTCATTACATTCATTAAAAATTTATCCTAACTTAATATATGGTCTTTTTACCTCCCAAGGAGTCCCCCCAAGGTTCCCTCAAGCCCTCTAATGTCCCAACGTTTTATTTTTTGAAGTTAATCTTAAAGGTAAGGGAACCTTTCACCATCTTCTTTTAGTCATGACTTACTTTTTCTTATGTATTATAGTTTCCATTTTATTTTGTGGGGTTTTGTTATTATTTATCATTTTTTCTGTCCATTTCATGTCCAATTTATGATAGGCCCTCTCTTATCTCATCAACTGATTTTCTGAATTTTTTATTGACGTCGTTAGGCTTCCAAATATTTGTAAAAGAAATCACATCTTCTCATTTCATTCAAGTTTACTTTTCATGTGGTATGTCATTCAAACATCCATAACATGATCTTATTTACATTTTATTATGTCCTAATATTATATTATGATATATTTATTATTTTTTAACCCTTTTCCCCTGTCTTTTTAATGTTTTCTAAAACCATGTGGTATAACTGTTATGCTGCAGAATTTTCGTCTCAAGATCTCTCTTTTTCTGAAGATATTCTATTATTTTATTTATGGGAATAACAAGACCTATGTCATTTACATGGGTATTCATCAAGACATAAAATTGATATATTTTATCCTATAATTTACATGCATATAACCCTTACTCCCTTTCCATGGGTTATAAATGACATAATGATCTCGTTTTAAAGCACTTTTTAAAACGTCACAATTTTGATATGAAACCCATTTATTTTATTCTATTTGGGTTATTTATGAAATGTATGATTATGATATATGTGGATCACATAAAAATAAATACATATTAAGGTTGAACCATAATAGTTCTCTAATGAATTGGGTAAATAATTTAATCTCCAGAGATGACATATTTTATAATACATTGGTGAATAACCTTGGTAAGTTTTATGATACCTTGAGGATGGACCTTGGTGATATGTTCATGAATGTATAAATTAAATGTTTTAGGCATATTTTCAAGTTATTATTCAAGTTATTATTTCTATAATATGCCTCTTTATCATTCCTTTATGATATCCCTCATGTTCTTATTGATATTGCTCAGGATCACATGTAAACTGTTTCACTTGTTTTCCTTATTAGGTCTTCTACTCACCCTTTCCTTTGATGTATGTATCTAAGTTAAGATAAGGATTAATTGTACTTAGGATGATCCTATTAGTAATATTTACAAGTGGATTAGAATATTTTTTTATGTTTTAATGTATTAAGTTCCTTATTTTCAATACTCTAGACATTAAAAATCATTTGTTTGTAAAATGTTATGAAAAGTTGTGTAATAAAAAGGTGGGATGCTATAGGGAGGATATTTGAGATCACAGAGAATATTTGTACAGTCATATATCCATTAGTTTTTCCTCATTAGTTCAATGATATTCTTGATTTTTCCACTTTAACCAGCTCAGGAGATACCATCATGATCTATCTCATCTGATCAATATCAAGGATGTTGAGTTTGAGTTAGACATATCATTCTAGGATAAAGTAGTTTATATTTTTTTAATTAAATTGAGAAGACACTTCATGGAAATAAAAACCCTCTTATATTTTTATAGTGGCAGGACAAGTGTATCTAAGAGGATACATGAGAGTGTGAGTCTAATATGCGGGAAGAGTGGAAAGATTTAATCATCAATTAGGCTTGTTGATGCTTGATGATATATCTTGGTGATGGGATTCCATATGATGGAGATTTTGTAATTCCCTGTATCTTCATGATGTATAAATTAAGATAAATTTTTTCTAATCCTTATTTTTTCATGTTTTTTAGTTTTTAGAGGTGTTGACAGGGAACCTAGGGGTTAATTTTAAGATTTATCCCTTTGTTCAAATAAAATCTCTACTATAGGTGGATCATCATGCTTCACCGCATGAGGGTTATATGATCACGAGGGTTGGGAAAGGCATAATAAAACTTTAATAGAGTCATATATGATGTTAGGGGTGACTTTGTGAGAATAATCATTGGTCATTTATTAGATTAATTTTATAAAGTTTGGGAGATACCATGTCATATTATAATTCAATTTAGTGTGGAAATGGGTGTGTAAGAATAGATCAAGGCTTGGTAAGGAATTCATCTAATTAACCCTTTTGGGATGGTGTCTAGTCAGGCCACAATTCATATGGGTTATATTGTAAATTATTACTAGATTAGGGGTTTGCATTATGAAGAGGGTTGATTTTCTATGATGAATTAGTGATTGAGCTCAAATGTTCTTCCTATGAAGGGGTAATTGTGTAGGTAAAATTGAGTCAGTTCATAATATGACCCTATGCAAGGGTCACTGCACTATGATTAATATGATCATGCCACAATAACCACATGTGTTGTTGTTTTTAAATACAAATCCAAGGATAATTATCCTTTGTTTGAGCTCATATTTGAGTGATGTTTGTCCTGATGAATTGATAAATGAATGAACAACCTTATTAATTTAACTATTTCAAGTTTCTCACACTATTTCAGTGTGTTCCATCATTTATTCTCTAATTTGGTAATTTTTATTTATTTTAATAAATCTATTAATCAGAACTAATTATTCCACAGTTTTTTGATGAGTGGGATTCTAGTGTATCGAGGTTAGTGTTCCATAACTAATCCATGTGGATTATGCTTGTTTCATGTGACATGTGATATACGATATCACCATCCATGAGTGATTGACCATAAATTAATCTGAGTTGTTTTTCTTGGTCTATTCTGAGATAGGTAAGGATGTCTAAGTTCACCATGGACCCTTAGATTCTTATGCATTTTGTTGATTGATGTTGATGGACAAAACCTATCATAAAGTATATTTACATAAATGATCAGAACCCATTGGGATTTCTTGAGTTGTTTGATGATATGTTTGACACTAATTAGATGCCTTTTCACCATCTAGGATGAGGTAAGTGTTTATTATTATGTTCATCCTTTAGTATGACACATAGAGACCTTTATAGTTTTCCTTTAGCCTTAGGATAGTTTAATTAGACTAAGTTGACTTCCCCCATGCTATTTAATGAAACTGAGTAGGTTATGATGATTATAGTGATGAACATAGGTAGACCATGAGAGAATGGTTATAGATATATTTTAAATCATGTTGTAAGATATTCTAATTTCAAATAAAAATATTTATATGTTAATATTAAATTTTTTATTAATCTATGTTATGATTTTTGGATATAATAATGGAAGGACATGAACTTAGTGTTGTGATGGACTAGTGGGATTGATATAAAAACTTATGATACATTATACATAATAAGGTATATTATTACATATATTTATTATATTTAGGACTGAGATTATATGACCATGATGTTGGGAAGTTTTTACACATTTAGTATGTTGACTATATTGAGAGACATGATTCCCATTATGATTTGTATTGTATTCAGGACAATATGCTCATGCAAATGAGATGAAATTACCATACAAACCCATTGATGATGGGTATGGGAAGATTTTCCAATTATCTATTATCATCTATGGAAGTGTGGCATACTTTTTTATTGTGATACTTCCATATATGGGTATGTGATACCAATTTTAGTGTCAATTGGTATATCATTCCCTTCCACTCATGTGAATCCTTAAAACTATGGATATATTTATAACTTATGAGTAATCATGGCATCAAAATCTATTCCCTCTCTTTCTCATATATTCAAGACATGAGGTTTACTTTTATATGTTAACTTGGGTACACTATACCCATTAATGTGACTATGTTTCATGAATTGTTTCTCATGTATTAATGGTTATGTTATTATATAGATGTTATCCCCTTGGTTTTGGAAATTATATTGGGACATACTACCATCGTACTGGTGATCATGTTATCATAAGTAATATATTCTATTGGCTATGTATGTTTCATCGGGACACACTACCCATATATTGGTCAATAGGTTTTGAGGTTATGTAATTCCTACTGAATATAACTTTGGAAAGGATTCCCAATTGATGACAATGTGATATATTCAATGAAATATAGTGTAGCGACATGACCCTAATAATCCCAAAGTTAGTTCCTACTATAATTTCATATCATTCTTAGTACACTTAATGGAATTCTAGGGAAGGAAATAAAATAAGGGTGATCTCAAATGTTCAGTAAGGGTAAAGTACAATGGAAAAATTAACGAATCAATGAGTATAATCAATATGGAAAGGTAAATATCTAAAAACGCATTCCATGTAATAAATAAACTGATAAGGAAATGTTTAAATAGTATGGAAAGGTAAATAAATTAAGAAACTTTCCAATTAATCAATAAACTAATAATGAATCGCATCCAAAAAAATTCCATAGTGAAAATCCTCTGGATAATAATAAATGAATATTGAATGAAGGTAATGCTTAATTATTAGAATGTCATGTTTCACAGTTACATAGAACATTTAATAATAACTACCTTTCATAAGAAGCTTTAAATCGTACTAGTTAAAAACTAATTTGGTTTGGACAACCTTAACTCTACTATCAATACATTTCATAAAACAATTTAAAACAAAGAGGTTACAAATGAGAAGGGTCTGTCCAACTGAATTAGTCCTATGAGACTACCAATGCATCGATGGGATTTCAATAAATAGTCCCCAAACTGTGTCTTTCATGTCAAAATCATTCCTCATATATTTAATAATGGATTTAAATTCATTAGAAACACTCCTTATCAAATATCTTTATTGAGTAAAGGATATGGATTTATCATTATTTCCCCAGTAAATCAATAAATTTAAAAGTAAAGATCATATGTAAAAATGGTATAAAATTTCGGAAATAATAATATACATCATACAGTAATATTTGCATAACAAAGAAATAAAATTTTCAAAGAAAATTGATTATGGGAAAGTGATTGTTTTAATATTAAGTTAACAATCATAAAAGAAAGTGAGATTACAAGATAACTTTTACCAGTTGGTACTTTTCAAGTTAAAACCCCTTGGATGAGATAATTCAAAGTAAAAAATTTAAATACAATGAAAATAAAAGTATTAATGATATAATATATCATGATTTATAGTATATACACCACAAAAAATAAGTAAGTGGTGAATATGATATTTATCTCACATATATAAAAAGCGTGATGAAAATACCTTAGATTACAATCTATTTTGGTACAAGTCTATTTATACTCCTATATAGTTGTTTTAAGAATGTTATTATATTATAATATAACCATATTAATTTTTATTATATCATATATAATCCTTTTATAACATATCATAACCCATTCATTAATAATATTTCATCATTTTAATCATTTTGGGTGTTAATTGCCTTGTTTTTCAAATATGTTTTAACTTGTTATTTTTATTCCTATTACATATATCATGATTTAATCATCTAAATAATGTAAAAAATAATTTAAAAATATATATATTCATTTTAGATGTATTTATATTAATCCATAAAGTTTGGAGATAGGAAATGAAATACAATGTTCTTGGAGACGGTGGTCGTACGTACGAATGAATGCCTTTTCAATTTTATTATCATATTAAAAGAATTTAAAGTAAGTGATATATTTTTATATTATAAATACAATATCATATTTATTTAATATAAATAAAATATTTTATTTAAACCATCTTTAATACATTTCATCTAATGTGTGAACACATCACATAGATTTGAGGAGACGGTAGTTCACACGTCCACAAATGATGTTATCATATTCCCACAAAATGAAAATAATGAAGTTATGTGTTATTAAATGGTTAAAAAAGAATAAATACATTATAAATATCATATATATAATATATAAATAATAAATACAACATTATTATCAACCTTTAATGTGGATAATGGAAGAACTAATGATATCAGTTTGGGAGGCAGTAATCTACCATACACACGAATGATGATTGGGTATCTCATTTTATGGAAGTGTGTGTAGGTGTAGGTCATAAACTTAAGATAAAAATAAATAATTCTATTTAGGATACTGATGTTATTATATATGAAATATATTAGAATAATTGAAGGTGTGGATAAATAAATAAAACAAAAGAACTCATTGAAGAACATTACCACTTCTTTGGGTAACTCCTTTTGGTTTGTACCAAAAGTCTTACTTGGTTTTCTTTATTACGAAAGTAAGGATTCTAGGATGAGATGATATATTTTGGTAGATTATTTTAGTATGTTTTGGATGAAACCAATGTCTTGAGAGTTGTTAATAAGTGGGAGGGTTGAGTGTCTTCTTATAGTGGAGGAGGAGTGTCATTCTTGTAAATATAAATAGGTAAACACTAATAAGAGGTCTCCCTTAAATAATGTGCCTAAAATAGTAATCAATTTAATATAATAATAAGGATATGGTCAAAATATTTACATAAAATATATTTTGGAAAAGGTTATAGGTCATTTGGCCCCTTAATATTAAAGTTTAACCACTAAGTAAACTCATTTTCACCTTAATCACGATAAATAATTTTAATTTATTTTGATAATATTTTTTTCAAAACTAATATAATAATGATCGAAATTTTAAATTATAATGATTAAAAATATGTAATCAATTTTTCCAAATTAAAATCAAATAATCGTTATAAATTAACTTAAAATTAATCCTACAGATGTGATGAGAAAGCTAGTTTTTAAAGTGAAAATGATCAAAAGTTTGAAAAGTTTTTATATTCAAATTAAATATAAAATTTATTTTAATAACCTAAATTATATTAATATAAGTAAAAATTATCTTATTATAATTTAAAACCAATTAAAAATATAATTTATCCTTATAAATTATTTAAAGGAAATGTCAGTTTATAACTAAAATTTTGTATTTTTTACTATTAATCAAAAAACGATACTTCACAAAAAAACAAAACAAATTCACCCTAGGATAATTTTTACATTATTATTTCAAACATTAAGTTATTTTTTTCAAATACAATTTATAAAATTTTCAAAATTTAATTTTAAAGCAGGTTCTCCATTAAAAGGTGGTAGAAGTGTTTTTCTATCAGAAATAAATTTTTTAAATGTAGAACTAAATTTATTCTTTTATTATGCCTATAAAATATATTTGATGAATATAAAAAAATTTGTTTGAATATGAAATATATATATTTAATTAGTATCATTCACTAATAGTAATTAATTTAAATTATTAACACAAAACACCTTTTTGAGCATAAAAATAGTTCTTTATAAAAACTCTTTCTTTATATTCAATTGGGTGTTTTCTATTTTTATTTATAATAAATTTTTATCCAATTAATTCAACCATATATTTTGATAAGTTAGTTAATCATATTCATAACATCCAATTTAAAGGCCAGATTATATCTTATTCTATTAAATAATAATAATTTCATATTATATTGTTGTTCGGTAAAACTCAGTCTTGCATGTAACACAAGACATCAAGGAAAATCATTATTGGGTGTAAAAGAAGCTAAACATTGTGTTCTATGTAGATAAATCTATCAATAAAAATAAATTTATTATAAAGGGAAAATATTTTAAAGTCTTGGGGTGTTAGATTCTCCCCTACATAAATAAATTTTGTCAACTCAATTTAAAATAGATCTCAGTAATCAAGGGTTTGGAATTTGAAAATAATATTATTGAAAACCCCACATTTTTAATGGGGTTAGTAACACATCTTATTAACAAGAGGGAAAATGAAATGTGAAGGTCACTATAAAACTAGGTTTTCAAATTAGAGAACATTAGTGAAAATATGGAAACTGAAGATAAATATAACTATCATGTTCTAATAGAGTGTGATAGGTAACATGTTCATGATAATGTTCTTGACCACAATACGATAAAATAGAGGTGAGAAAAATTTTAATGATATTATTAAAAATGATAGTGATAAGTGATTTTTTTCAAGACCATTTTCCTAGAGTTGAGGAATTATTCCACAATTTAATAATGTAAGGAAATATAATTACATGATATGTTTCTATTTCATAAACACAATTTTATCCTTTGGTTATACCCTGAAATATTTTTACTTCATCTCCTAGCATATGTTGCATCATATGGTGAAGTAATGCAATAATCTCTAAAACCTCATCCATAATTCCACGTAAACCAATTCATAAATGGTTAACCTTATGAACCTAACAAGTACTATGATAAAAAAATAATAATTAGTTACAATTAAGTTAGTAGTATCTAATTTATTTATCCATATCAATCATCTATTTATCGAAGCATCATTGTCTCGACATCATGAACATATTAAGGGTTATATTTCTCTCAACCATGTATTTATCCAAAAATATAAAATTACTACTGAATGACTTTTATTTGTAAAATTCAATATATAATCTCAAATATTTAATGAAATAGTACTATAGTACAATCCTTACATTTTAAATAATTCTTATAGCTAGTAAATCCCTAATAAACTAATTTTACAAAATTACTGAAGGATCCATATACAAAGGTACATTAAACATCCCACTTCAGTTTTCAATATCCTCATGAGGCATTGTTATTTCCTATTGGGTTACTGAATTTATAAATTTATAAACATGAAAAAAAGAACTAAACTATAAGGTAGTATAATAATTTTAAGTACGAGGTCAAACCCACAAATACAGATTTAGACAAAATATTAATTAAATAAAAAAGACCTAAACTAATTATGATTTGAAGAAATTAAATCTATGTTACTTAGCATTGGATTAGTGAAGAATGTGGGAGAAGAAAATATAAAATGAGAGTTGGAAAGAAGTGAATCTAGGTTCATGGATTGAAAAGTTATGAAATAATTAATTCACTACAATGTAGTCATAAAAATTGGGTCCATTCGAGTCCAACACTCATGATAAATGCTCTCCATCTAAAACTCTCCTTTTATCAGGGCCAGGTACTTAGAATTATAAAGGATGGTCAACCCAAAACCTAATTTAAACATAGAGAAGATGCTTAATGGTTATGGTGGAATTTTAAACACTAGACATCACATAAAAAATGGTATTCAATCAACTTAGGAAATGGTCATACTCAAATAAATAATGAAATTAAACCCAATTTCTAACCCCGCTCACAATGGTCATGCAACTAGAATCATGAAAGAGATAAAAATGAATATTAGATGTGATATCCCAGCATGAATTTCAATAAAATATAAAACACCTTATACATTCAATCCCCATTCATCATGCATTCCACAAGAAAAATAAATCACCCCTCATGCTAGCCATTAGAGGGTGTAGAAATGAATAAACAAAACCCTATAGAATGTTGATATCCACATGGATCTGTTGTGCTGCACCTTGATTTAGAAGATGTCCCATGTTGAGATCCCTTACATAATATTACTTAAAGGAGTGGATGAGGGTGTATATTTATAAAGATTTTCATCAAACCCTTGTTTGTGTGTCAGTAATTTTATGCTCACAAACACTTACACTACATGTAAATATTACACATCGTGTGATATTTTATTTTCCAGACATCACAAATTTCAGTCTATCTCTTCTAAAAATATATCCTAAAAAAACTCACATTTTTTAAATGGAATACATGACGTGTAATTGTCCAACTCCATTTTCCTAGCTCCCCTACATCCTAAAATGTCTAGTGGCGTGCCACTTTAATATGAAATTTCCATCCCTTTTCACTTATTTTCCAAAAATTCGATACATCCTTCCTTAAAACACAACACAAATCAAAATGGGAAACATTTGGAAAGCAATATTCATTTAAATATAGAAATAAATATAATAATACACTCTTTAATTTATGCCTGGAATATAGTCATCAAATAGCCCCACACTTGATTTCATACTTGTCCTCAAGGATGAAATCTCAACATACTAAAAATTATATTCACCTTACCATACTTTAAATTACATTTCAACAAATGCAATTGATCCAATAGAAAATAAAAATTTTAAGCATCACATAGGAGAATTCATCAACACTTCATTTTTCAATGAAATAATCCAATAAAGTATTTTACTTCTCTTCTTTGAAAAAACTAATCCTTTTCATTCATCCATTTTCATTTTTCAATTCATTATTAATATACATGACATTTTTAATTTACCACATATGAATTTTTCCTCTCATCATTAAAGTAAAAATGTAAATAAATTTCAACATGTACCTTCAAAAACATGTGACTTACCATAGGATTTTGAGGAATCTAAATTCACTACCACATAAAGATGGCGATAACAATTAATCATGAGGGCTTCACTATTAAGGATCAAATGACTATAAGGCATTAACGTAGGTAGGTAAATTCTATAAATTAGTTAAATTTAAAAAAGGAGGTTTGACTTTGAAGTAATGTGCATGATAATCAAAATACAATCTCAATAAATATCTCCCTTCATATATATCATTTCTCTCTCTACCCAAAAAGATCAAAGTTTTTCCATGATATATATAAGAAAAATGAATGAATAAACCTCTCTTTATCTTTTTTTCTTTTCTGAAAGATATTATTAAGAAAAATCTCACATCTACCACCTAACCACATATGACCAAAAGATATATGATCTAGAAAATGGTGATTTTTTATCTTCTCAATGAACAACCAAATTTTTTCTTTTTTTTTCTCATATGATTTTTTAATTATTTTTTATCAAGATAGGTGAATAATTAATTAAGATGAAAACTACATGGCCTATCCCCAAATAAGAATGGAAATACCATTGAAAAATTTCTATAATAATTTATATCCTGGTATACCTTGGAAAATTCTTCCCCCACACTTATTATTTTAAATATCATGAAAAACATTTAATGGAAGGTAGGAATGGATAAAATAGGCTTATACATAGCTTATTTCCTAAAAATGATGTTCATGGATTCTATGGGCTTAAAATGGATTAATGATAGGTTGGTCCATGGAAAAGTGGTTAAATAAAAAGAATACCTCAATAAAATTAAAAGGGACTATGTTCAGTCATATCATTGATACGTTGCAAAGAATGTTCTAGATGAAATCATGCAAGATTTTTTCAAGAAATATATGATGGAAAGAATAGAAAATTTAGGCTGAGTGGGTGCCTTTTGAATGAGATGAATGGTTGGGTCAACTACTCATGGAAATACATATGAAAATCAAATAAATTAATGAAAATATCAGAAATTTAAGGCGTGCCCAATTATCATAAAATTTTCATTTAACAGAATCAACATGTTTCCCCAAATCATGATTTTTCAAGTCCTAATTCACATTATTATCTCTACTAATTAATTTTTACAATATTCTCATTCAAATTTATTGATAATGAAATTTAAAATTCATGGAATGGTAATTATCCTAGATAGTTTTAGTTCTCCTAGTTCTGTAGATTGAAGCAATAATCAAGTGCGGGAATTAAATTTGTAGTAAAAGATCTAAAATAATTAAATGTGGGGAAACCAATAGAAATGTTTATAATTGGAATGATTACTCCCCTTACATTAAAGATTAACACATGCTTTCACAGGTTCTTTCTTCTCTAGTTTCAGAACATGTAATAATTACATGATGTGTATTTTGTTTATTTTATGCCGTGAATATAGCTCATGATGTTTAATTGTTCTAGAATATTCTCTTCCTTCTACCTGCTGTCGTTGCCGGTGATTTTTATGGACCTATAAAAAATATTGATAAAAATTTGAAATAACTTTTCATTTCAGTAATTCTCAAAAATAAAATGGGAGTTGAAATTAAATCCTAATATAAAATTAAATTTAATAAAAAAAATTAAATTTTAAATTCCAAGAAAGTGAGAAATATTAGGCTCCCTCTCGGAAGATGGACTTTTTTAACAGTCATTTACCTCGACAATACCTAGATTAGATTACTGGATTGTGGTATAGGGATATCTGTCTCGTTTCCACCCAATTATGACTTTATAATCTGCCTAGATCATCTCAAATTTTCCTTAATGGGGTTGGAATGGATCACGGATGTGGTGACCAGAGTCTGAATGGTATGAGGGTCACAAACAAGATTTGAACATCTATCTAGACATGGTAAAATTCTTCTTCTTTAAATAAGGGTTTCATGTGTTGGACTTGTTTTATTATTTATTCAGGTTCTACAGTCAGCTTCTCAATTTTTTCTTTCATTGTTTCTTATTTTTGTTCCTCTATATAGACAGTGCAAGGTGAAACTGTTTCTTATTCCTCCCCCTCTTCTTCTTTGACTGTGTTCTTATTTTTTCAAGGAATCATTTCAGAATCTCATCAGGTGAGGTACCTTAATTTTCTTATTCTTCTTCTTGTTACTGTTATTTTTTAGAGTGTGCATCATCCCACTTAAACTCTATAGAAAGATCACCCTCTTAATAATCTTTCAAACATGTAAAATTATGATCATAGTGGTTAGGATGAAAATCAGAAATGGAAGTTGTACTTACATCCACTTCATTGTTTAGGATTCTTTGTTCGTGATTCTCCTCATAGAACTTTGGCTTTAGAATATAGGGTGTGGTGAAATAAATTCTTGTGTATGGTTGTAGGCCCTCAATGGATTGACTATTCATCATTCTGAATTCTTTGAGTAGTTGTGCCACATCATCCAGTTTGTAGGTGAATCTCTCCTTGGTAGTCATAACACCTTGAAGCTCTTCCATCACAATAAAAAATACCAAGTGTGGTAAAAAGTAATAAAAATCATAATACAAAATCAATAAATATAAAAGATGAAAAATAAGTTTTTATAAATTATTCAATCAATAAAATCTCTTTTCCTTTCCCTAGAAATGGTGCTAAAAATTTGATAGCCCTACAGTGCATTGTAATTTCTTGAAGGGTTTCCATATTTTGATATTTATAAAAATGAAACAAAAAAATTGACTTAAATACAGTGTAGTATAGGAATTTGAAGTCCATATTTAAACCCACATAGATAGGGTTGGAGAAAATATTAATTAAATAATTAAGACCTAAACTAATTATGATTTAGAGAAATTAAATCTAAGTTATTGAGAATTGGATTAGAGAAGAATATTAGAGAATAAAATAAAAAATGGGTGTTAGGCAGCAATGAATCCATGTTCATGGGTTGACAGGGTATGAAATAATTAATTTACAACCATGTAGTCATCTATATCAAGTTTTAGAGAGTCCAATGGTCATGATAAATGATCTTCATCCTAAACTATCATTTTTTCAAGGTCTGGTTCTTCATTTTGAAAAGGATGGGTAACCCAAAACCATGTTTAAATAGAGGGTAGAGAAAACCCCAATAGTCATGGAGGAAATAGAAACCCTAGACATCACATAAAACAATGGTATTTGGTAAACTCAGGAAATGGACATACTAAAAGAATGAAATAAACAAAACCCAATTCCTAACCTCTCTCACAATGGTGATTCAAGTAGAATAATGGAATATATAAAAATGAAAAATAGATGTGAAATCCCAACATGAATTGCAATCAAATATAAAATACCTCATATATTCAATCCTTGTTCATCATTCATGCCACAACATAAAGAAATCATTCCCTCATGTAAGCAATGAGAGGGTATAGAAAAGAGTAAATAAAACCCTATAGAAAGGTGGGAGTAGTAGGGCTCCTTGGCGATGTGCCTTGATCCAAAAGATGTCCCTCATCAAGCTCCCTTCTGGATTATGACTCAAAGAAGTGGCAGAGGGTGTATATTTATAAGGATTTGCATCAAACCCTAGGCTATGGTGTCATTAATTTTATTCATATCGACCCTTACACAATGGGTAAATACTACAACTAGTGTAATATTTTAATTTTTACACATCACAAATTTCAGATTATCTCTTCTAAAACATATCCGGAAAAAACCAACATGGTGTAAATGGAATGCCTGATATATAGTTTTCCTACTCTAGGTTTCCAGCTCCCCTGTATCCTAAAAAGTTTGGTGTCACACCACTTTAAGCTCCAATTTCCATCCCTTTCACTCATTATTCCATGATCTGATGAATCATCCCATAAAACCCAAGACATATCAAAATGAGAAACATTTGGAAAAGAATAATAATTTAACTATATAAATCAAAATAATAAAACACTCTAAAATGTATGCATGGAATATTGTGATCAAATACCCCCACACATTAATTCATACTGGTCCTCAAGGAAGTAATATCAATATACAACAAAGTACATTCACATTACCATGCTTCAAATTCAATTTAAAAAAACTAATTTCATCAAATGGGAAATTAAATTTATGAGCATCACACAGGGGAATTCATCAAGGGATTAATTTTTTAAATAATCAATCCAATCAATTATTTTACTTCTCTCCTTTGAAATAAACATGCCTTTTCATTCATCCTTTTATATTTCTTAGTTAATTATTAATATGATTTCAATTTTCAATTTAACTCATGTGAATTTTTCCACTCATCATTTGGGTAAAAATGTAAATACAGTTCAGCATATTCCTTAAAAACAAGTTATCTACCATAGGCTTGGAAGGAATCTAAAATATCCACTATGTAATGGAAGAGATCACAATTAATCATGAGAGCTTTAACATTAAAGATCAAATGACTCTAATGATCTAGGGTAGGCAGGTAAATTATACAAATCAAGTAAATCTCAAAAAGGAGGTTTGACTCTAAACTAATTTTCATGATAATCAAAAGATAATCTCAATAAAGATCTCCTTTCATAGATGTAATTTCTCTCTCCACCCAAATATATCAAAGTTAGTCCATGATACATGTAAGCACAATGAATGAATAAACATCTCTTACTCTTATTTTTTTATTTTTTTTATTTTTTAAAAGTTATGATTATGAAAAATCAAAAATCTACCACCTAACCATATATGAACAAAAGACCATCGGTTTGGAAAATGGTGATTTTTTATCTTCCCAAGGAACAACATTTTTTTTAATTTTTTTCTCTTAATTTTTTAATTATTTTTTTTAGAAGAGAGGTGAATAATGAATTACAATGAAAAATTCATTTCCTCTCCTAAAATCATAATGGAAATCTCCCAAAATAAATATCCACAATAATGTATATCCTGATAAACCCTAGAAAATTCCTCCTCCACACTTATTCTTTTAAATATCATTAAAATCATTTAGAGGAAGGAAAGAATGGATAAAATAGGCTTATAAAACATCTTATTTCTTAATAAGGTTGTTCATGACTTTTACGGGCTTACAAATTATTAATGTTATGTGGGTATATGGATAAGGGGTTAAACAAAAAGGAATGTCTCAATCATATTAATAGTGAATCTTTTTTTATAGATTTAATAAGATGAAAAGAAAGTTCTAGAAGAAATCATGTCGGGGTTTCTTAAGAAATATATGAAATAATGAATGGAAATTATAGGCTGAGAGGATGTCTTGGGAATGAGATGGATGTTTGAGTCATCTATTCATGGTAATGTATATGGATTATTAAATAAATTAATGAAAATATCAGAAAATCAAGGTATTACCAAATATTATAAAAGTTTAATTTACAAAAATCTACATGCTTCCCTGAGTCATGATTTTTGAAATCCTAATCCACATGATTACCTCTACTAATTTTTTCCCCATTTTTTCCATTCAAATTTTTTGATAAATAAATTTAAAATTCATGGCATAGTAATTATTATGGGTTGTTTCATGTCTTATAGTTCTATTGATTAAATCAATAATCAAGTGTGGTCATGAAATTTAGAGTTAAATCTATACAATAATTAAATGTGGTCACTACAAGAAAATATCCTATTTTGGGTGGTTTTTTTGGCACTGGTTTAAACCACTGTGAAGGTTCCAAAAAACTACCACTAAAGTTACCATCAGCGTCCAACCTACAGTGGCTCCATCCATTTAGTGGTGGTTTCTGAAAAGCTTAATTGTATGTATAATTAACAATAGTTCTTCATTTTAGTTTCGGTTTCCCAGCCAAAAAATGGCGATGATTTAGTATTGGTTTAAACTGCCACTAAATCCAAAAGATTTTTTGATCTAAAAACCACTGCTAAATTACAATATTTTATATTTAGGGGTGGTTTTAACTGCCATGAAAAAAAACTACATTATATAGTGGTAGTTTAAACCACCACTAAATCTAATATGGTATATTTAGAAGTAGTTTAAACTGCTGCTAAATGCTAATTTTTTTTAAAAGCTAGTTTTAGAATCTGTAGCCGAAGAACAACCCTGGAAAAATGGAAAATACACAGAAGAGTCTATAAAAAGGAATAGATAATATTTATACCTTCCCATATTACACAAACCATAAAATTCTATACAAAGGAATAGATAAGTGAAATGTAAACTAAAATATATTGTATATGTAATATGTATAATATTCTTTTGATGAAACCATATAAAATGAAAAACAAGCCATCTTATAATTCAATTTTTATCATTAACATGAACAAACTTTTTTTTACCACTGATGATTAGTTAAATACGTTGTAAATTAAAAAACCTTAGGGAGAGTAGTTTTTCTATATTGGTCCAAGAGATCAACGATACCACTAATCACTACCTGATTATGAACATTGCTCATCAAACTCTCCATCTCTATCTTTACTTCTGGCTACCAGCACCTTAAAGACAATTATATTGAAAATTAAACAATGTTGTATATTTATATTTAAACATAAAACCAGTTAAAGTTTTTTTACTAAATGATTTTGATGTTATGTGATTTACCTACGCACCACCAGTCATTGATGCAATATCGTTGGGGAATGATCTGGTTGTCTTCTGATAAAAATCAATCAATACATTCTACAAAGAGGATACCTAATCCACTATTACTGAATAGTACTTCTCATAGAAAAAACTCTCTCTGAGTATCTCAGGATGTATGGTGACTATAACTAGGAGTATATGTAGTTTCAATCCCTAATGTCCTGCCAAAGACCTCATATGGTAATGGTCTAAAACACAACCCACACACTTGACCAAGATGCTACTTCCTAAGGACTTTAACAACTAGGTCATCCTGGGCTACCGAGAAGGACTACGCAGGATCGACATCCCATTGTTCTTTAATATTTACCTATAAATAAAATATTATTAATATTTATAGAAATATATATTTACAAAGTTACAAATGAAATTAAGTTATTATAATGAAAAATGAATTCATACCCCAACTTATTTGGTAGGCTCATTAACATAACTCCCATCATATTTTTTATGAACATCCAACCAAAGTTATGTTCTAAAGACTTGTTTCCCTAAATTATATAATTGCATTAAACAAATATAATTAAAAAATATAATATATGAAATAGATAATATTTTCTTATAAATATTTATACTAATGAAAATATAATGAGAGTCAATCAGTTTTTTGGAAAAATCATTAACTCGATAGTGTGAGAGATGATTTGATTATCTCAACTCAATGAATTATTCCTAGAAACATCCTAAAATAAATAACATGTAATTTAATAGTAATTTATTCAATTTCATCTCCTTGTAATATGCATGTATAAATGTAAATTGAGATTAATGTAATAATATATATTTAAATACCAAGAGATTATCATCACAATGGCTATCAATAAAAACATTCCATTCCTCTCTAGGTTACCCATTGGGTACCTTATCATATAGTTGCAGGGTTCCCAACAAAGTATCATTGAATTTATTCCATAATCTTTATTTTAAATCCTTCCATTTCTTACCCAAATTTTTCAATGCCCATTTTTGTGCTATAAAATCATTAATGGTAAAGTGTAAAACCATTTTTAAAAAGAGGTTCATTTTTAAAATATTAAAATTTAGTAACATAATGACATTAAATTACACCATAATGTATAAAAAATTATATTTATCTATGAATCAAAAAAAAATTATTCCAAGATGTAGGCATATTCTTCCAATCATCCTACGTATTTGGAAGGGTAACTGGTTCTGCAGCTAGATAGCCTATAATCTAACCAAATAATCCTACAACTTTATCTTTAGGGACCCCATAGTAGTCAAATGGGATAACTATTTCAGTCCGTTCAGATTCCAAACATATGAAGTTTTCATATTTCTCTCGGTAGTAACATTGTTTTAATTTTTTATGAAAAAATTTATAATATCGAAAAACATCAATAAAATTATTCATACTAAAATTTGTACCTATAAATATTACCCTCCAATTTCCCTATGATGAAATAGGAGTGATGAAATTATCCCTCTCTGTTGAGGCTTCTAAATGGGGAGGTTTTGGTTGAGCTACTGATAGGATACTAAAGGAGGTTGTGCTAGAAGATGAAGGAATGGAGGGTGTGAGAGATAGTGTAGGGGGAAATCGGATGGCATCTCAGATACTATAGGGAGGGAGACTTATGGATCATCATATGTTGGTATGGTTGAGGGAACATCAACTGAGAGTTGACATGGATCAGTAAAAAACTTCTTATTTGGCATTTCTATCATTTAATCAAATAAAATTAACTTCATAACAAATATTACAAAAAATTCATAAAGAAAAAACTTATAAATGATAAAATATGCACAATACTAGAAAACAAATACACATAGCTGTGATAATGAATGACTATACAAATAACACAAGTGGTTGATAAATTAATGGATGAATGCACATAAAATCATTTTATATTTCAATCATATTGTTTTCCTTCTCTATAATTAATTTATATACTTCATCCACCCTTGAATGACTAATATTTTCAATATCACGATGGGAAAATAAGTTTGCTTCTTACTATTTATGGGATTCAATGTCAGAGGTCAAATCTTCCACTTTATCACCCATATCATACAAGTCTCATTACTTTACATGAGCAACTAAACTCCACCCTTATTCCATGACATCTTCCACATAATATACCATTTTTTCTTGAGATGATAAGATATAAAAATCATGTAATTCCTAGTCACTGACATCCATCAAGCGAGAGAAGTTCACATAAGTAAATTGTAAAGAATCTATTTTAACACCCCTGATAATATCGACCAAATTGTATTTGAATAAAATAATTGTAAAATTACCATGGTAGTTTAATTTGATAATATCAGTCAACATTCCATATTATACTACTTTAGAAAACTTAAATATACCATTATTCTATGTTTTGAAACCCTCTTCCCTATCGACTATACAAAATTTAAATAAATTAACTTTGTTAGCATCAAAATTTCTGGCATATTTTAGAGGAACTTGGGAAAGAAACTTCAAATCATCTGAAAAATCATCTCGACTATCAGTATTAATGATCTAAAAAAATAAATATACATTATTTGATTTACCAAATATATGTGTAAACCTAATATTTGTATTGATTACAATATTTATGAACTTACAAATCTTAAAAACCATTCTGCAAGCTTATTATTAATAATTTTTGTTATATCTTTCTCATTTCATGTTCATCATATCATTCATATATTTATTTGTGTCCAAAAAAATCAATAAATGGATATGTAATTTCACTATTCAGTAAAACATATCTATATGCCTTTAATAATTATTTTTCTGTTTTTGTAACATTTAAGATCCTCCCAAATAATTGGCCAATAGTAGGAAAGATTTTGTATTTCCCATGCAGTTGAGATTAATTTGATGTGTCATCAGCACTTCCAACTCGATTGAGTCTTGTCTCAATATCAAAAAAGTATCTAGAAAAAAAGTTAAGACACTCTTATTCCAAATAGCCTTAAAAAATAGAGCCTTTTTTAGCTTTATTTTTTATGCATGATTCCAAATGCCCAAGATATCTGTAAAATAAAAAAAATATAATTTTGTATTTAATGAAGTGAAAATAATTTTTTACTTAAATGAAAAATATACAAATAAATTTCCTCTCAATTGGATACATCCATAAAAAATGTATAGGGCCTCCTAATTTAGCTTCCTCAACCAAATTCACAGTTAAATGCATCATGATAGTAAAAAATGATGTAGGAAATATCATCTCCATTGCAAAAAGTGTTAACAAAAATCTCTCTTGAAGGTTTTCAATCTTAAATGGTTGTAGAGTTTTCTCACATAGTTTGTATGAAGAATGTACAAAATTAGAGTACAAAAATAGTATCATTTTTTAGTAATATTATATGCAATGCCAATGGTAGTAATTACTTTAAAAACATATGTTAATCATGACTTTTCAATCCATGTAACCTATGATTTTTTAAGTCAACACACCTTGAGATGTTACTTTAATACCCATTAAATACCTTTACATGTTTTAAAATTAGAAGGAATGTATCTTTATCCCTATTTTTCATTGTAAGAATTGTTGGAACATATGTTCCATTCTCACCTAGACAGAGATCACTCTTTATATTCATTTTTTGTATGTAATTACGATCATTAAGATGGTCCATTGATTTTTCATGCTCATTAAGAAATCTAAAGATCAAATTTTCCAAAAAAAAATTCTTCTCAATGTGCATAACATCAATATTATACCACAAAAAATTAAATTCCAAATACGTAAGTTTGAATAATATTCTTTTTTTTCTTACATTTTTTCACTCTGATTTCACTTGATAATGGACTTAGAACTCATTTCACATTATCATTCAAATGATTCTCCTTCCAAATTTCTATTTCATCATTTCCATGTTGTTCCAATATTTCATAACCTGTCAACAACTTTGGAGGTGGTCTACGATCAATGAAACCATTGAATTTTGACTTGTTCAACCAAAATATATGAGATACATTGATAAATACTTGATGACACAAGAAGCTCCATTCTTTAATATGAGGTAGTCATTTAGGCACAAAATAAAAGTTATAAATAGGACAATATAAACCCATTTAAGTGTTTTGACCAGCTAAATTCCCAATTTCAGGGATGTCACTAATGTTCCACATTAGGGAAGCTTGCATTTTTAACATTTTTCTAGAATATGCATCATACATATCAACATTATTGCTCCATAAATCCTACAATTATTCAATAACAGGTTGCAAGTATACATAAATATCATTTCCAGGTATTTATTTTCAAGTAATAATAATCAAAATGATAAGAGATGTTTTTCCAACACACATCTGTCGAGGCTGATTGTAAAGAATCAAAACAACCATCCAAATGCTATAACTAGTGCTCAAAGTCCCAAATGTGTTGAATCCATCGGCAAAAAATTTCAACCAAAATTATTAGGATCAGATGAGAAATCGGGATGTAATGAATCAAATGTATTCCATGATTGTGAATCTCTTAGATGCCGCATTAACCCATCATTGTTATTATTTATAGATCCCACTTCACGTGATGAGTGGTTTTTGATGACATGAATAAACTTTGAAATTGAGGATTTAAAGGAAAGTAACCCAAAACCTATGTATCTGTGTTAATTTTATTCTTCTTTATATTACCATATTGATTCAAACATCCAACATCACTCATTGACTTCCATATAGAAGAAGTACATTTTTGTTCGATCCTGTCAACTTGAATCCCTTCCCTAATAAAGAAGACAATCATTAAAACATGCATGTATATTTTTTATAATTCAAACCAAGATTGTTAACAATTTTTTTCATATCATAAAAATACTTAGGGATATTTTCTTTTCTAAATGACTCACACAACAATTCCAATATCAGGGACATCACCTTATTGGTAATTCCACATAGGCATTTGATATGGTACAACTTCAGTATAATTTTTTTTGAACATTTCAAAATCTACTATAAAAATCTTTATTTCCATAATCAACTAAAACATAAAATGAATTTATCTTCTCAATGAAGTTTTCTATTACATAAGTCTCCATAAAATAAAGAGTAGGATCAAATGATATGTTACAATCTTGATCTGGTTGTCCTATAGTCTCAAAAACAACACTAGTCAAGTTGATATTTATAACACCCTCAAATAGTTGTTCTAATATTTTTTGATGTTGCTGTTAGTGTATTGTAATACCAAATGCACCATTTATATGGTTTTACATTTCATTTTCCATTTTCGAAGAAGTTGGGAGCTCATTCTTTCAACTGACATTAATACTCAAAATTTCTATAACGTTCGATTCGTCAAGCCAAATCCAACACAAATATTGACCATGAATTGATTCAATATAAAATGTTAATAAAATTAATCTCTCTTCAACCATCATTTAAATTTACATTTATAACATGTTCATAGTATTCCCCCATTAACGAATTGATTGGAAATTTAAAAATCTAAAAACTCTTCCAAACCCTTAGTATACTAATTTTTGTTCCTTGGTAATGTGATCAAGAATTTATCCATATATGTCACAATGTGCCTAAACATTATCAAAAAATATTAAAACACATAATTATTACAAATTCAGAAAAGTGATAATGGTCAAATCTAGTAAAGTGGAATTAGTTGTAATTAAATATATTCAAGATTTAATTAAAATGTAAATTCATTGAATGAATAGATAATCGATGGGAATATAAATGGGTTTTTTCTATAGATTAGTTTCCCAAAATTGAGAAATATATTAATTAATGGCCAAAAAAATAATAATCAGTATATTAATTTTATATTGTGTTTGGTTTTTGGTAAAACATACCTTAGAAAAATAATTTATAGATAAAATCAAAACATGATCCAAATCTTCCTAACTAGAAACTCATAATATAATAAAACATACTAAAAACAATATTTAAAATAAGTTAGAGGTAACAACTATAAAAAAATTAGGAGAATATATTTTTATAACATCCCATTAAAATTGGTTTGAGAAAATGACACCATTATAAAAAACATATTAAAAGCCATAAGATTTTATATCTCAAATCAATCAGAGCTTTCCTTTTAGATGTTATTTCTCTCATGGACCATTAAAAGAGAACTCATTTAATATTTCATCATGTATATTTACCAAAAATATTTTATAGAAGATCTATGAAAATAGATTTTTTAAAACTTCTCTTAAATCCAGATAATTTTTTTAAAAACCATCCAATGATATTATTTAATTTAAATACCTAGTTATCAAAAAAATATGGCTCATAAAAGTTGATCATATAAGCATTAGTAAAAAACATATAACCAGAAATAAAAAATAATTGAACAATTTTAACTTATCATTTCATTTACATGTAATGTTATTAAATTCATCAAAAAAATGTAAATAAAATAGTGTAATATAAAAAATAATTTCATCATGTTTGAATTAAATCTATAGAATTTTCAATTATTTTCAACCTGGGAGAATTTTTTTTATGAATTATCATCTACATTCATATTTTATGTCAATATTCTCAAGTATTAAACATCCTCCCAAAAATATTTTCATTTCAAACCATCATTCACAATTAATTCATAGATTAAAAACCCAAAAATTATATTATATATTTCAACATGATCTCATGTCAAATAATATAATATTTTTTAGAATATTAAATGTCATAAAAATTAAAGCTAGTTGTCCATTATAACACTTTTCTATTTTATTTAATATTATACTCATTATAATATACTTAATTTTCTAACTATGTATATAAACTAGAATAACAAACACAATTCTTTATTATGTTTTAAAATTAACCAAAACAAAAATAGTTTACCTTCTAGAATTATTTTTCTCTAATAATATTAATTAGGAACTATAATTCTAAATAATGTAATTTAAGTGAAGGAATGAATTGTCATAAAAACTATAAATGAGATGATGAAAACACATATTCTATCATTTTAATGGTTCCTATACAATATATATATATGACAACTAACATTAAAAAAGTAATGTAGTAAACATGTAATTATTATTTTAAGTACCATTATAAAATTATTAACATTTTTTAAAAATAGATTGGATTCTAATTAATAGTTAATTAGTTATTTCCCATTAAAGACATTATTGGGTTATTATCCAGTTCCATGCCATATTCATTTTCCAGTAATATATAAATCACCTGTAAGGGATAAAAAAATCAAGCATGATTCAGTACACATTATAAATCTTATATACCATGTTCATGAAACTATTCATTAGAAAGTATTGGTTTCATCCACAATTAGTCCCATGAATTTCTAGAGAAAAAAACTATGTCATCATTTTCTAATACATATGAAATATAAAACCACATGAATGTTATAATCTTAGTGGGAAGTCTCCTTATTAATTCATGATACCCAAATCTCATCAATTAATCCCACGATGATGACATAGATATATCATTAAATATTATTAGCAAAATATCACATACCTGAACCACCCTAGTAAATAAAAGTTTAGTATAAAGATGTTATCCTCACATTTTTATACTATACATTTCAAATCCTAAAACATATTATCTTCATGACTATCATCCTAAACCTGACCCATTTTTTGGGATGGACCTAAATGGCACTAACTATATGTACATACCTCAGACACTAAAAGTTGAAAATAAATTCCAAGGGTTTACAATATCATTGAAAGATGATTTAACCTCAAATATAAATCAACTATAATAAGACAACAACAAATAATAAAATGAATAAATATGAGGCTTGATAGAAAATCAAACAATCCAATAGGAAATAATAATACCATAATCTGTATTGCAGTAGTCAAAAATACACTGCATAGGTCTACAAATCTAATGACACAATGCCAGCTTCTCGATAAAGAGAGAAATCAAACCTATATGACCTCACCTTCAGAATGGGCTCAAGCGAAGGTAATGATAGGGAGATCGCTCGAGTGAGGATGATGACTCGCACTACTATAAAATAATCATATACCAATGGTTACAAACCATTGGTAAAAGCCCAAAAACTGTTGGGATACTCTATCCCAAAAGTTCAGAGAACCGTTGGGCTATGAGCTATGGGGATAGCCATATCCCAGTAGTTCAAACTTGAACCGTTGGGATAGTTTCCTAGATTTTCCAAATACCAACGGTTCAATGCATCCATTAGTAATTTTCTATCCCAATGGTTAATAATCATGTGTATACAACTAGACTAATGGTTCATTGAACCGTTTCCATAGGTTTGGCGGTATGGGTATAAACCAACAGTTTAGCAACTATTGGTATACCGCCTACAAGACACTCTATTACAATGGTTTCATTGAAATTGTTAGGATATAGGTATACCAATGGTTCTCAAACCATTGTCATACACTACAAAATATGTATACCAACGGTTCATAGAACTTTTGGTATTTTCTCTTCTCCATGAAAAAATAGTAGCCACCTCTTCCAGCCATCCACTTCAAGCCAACCAGAACCTATAAAAATAATGATTGAAAATTCAATCAAATGTATTGATTCAACCTGCAACCTACAATCACGTTAGCAAACACATTGAAAACATAGATAATACACAGCAAACAACCTAAAACCTGCAATAACACAAAAACACACTATAATCATAGAAAACACAAAAAAAACACGTAGGAAACCTGTAACCTGCAATCACAAAAATACAGAAAAACCACATCAAACCTACAATCACTTTGAAAACACAAAGAAAAAACCAAAACCACATAGAAAACTGACTAAAAACACACAACAAACTCACGATAATAACCTGCAATCACACAGAAAACAAACAAAAACTCACTGTAATCAAACACAAAAACTCAATGCAATCAAACAAAAAAACTCTTAGGATTAAAGGATTCAACCTTGATCCTGATGAGTGTGGAATTATTAGGATTCATAGATTCAACCTTGATCCTTATGGGTGTGGAATTCTTTGGATACTGGGATTCGACCTTCATGTCTATGGAATTACTTATGTAATCCCCATAGATTTGATTATGTCACTACATATGTGGTAATTCACAAGATGTATTGGAATAGACTCTATGGACATTGAAACTATATTTACCTATGAGCATGTGAATTGGATTATACTAGAGGATGTTTCACTTCCCAAGACGTCTATAAATTTACCATTGTGCCTAATAGTATTATATTTCATAGGGGGAATTGGTTGTGGGCATACTGTAATTATATTTTCTAGGGCCATTAACCTAGGGAATAATGCTTGAACATACTACTTTGATATTGTATTTCCCCAATAGAATGGTAATTGGTTTTAAATGATATAATAGTTTGAACAGTTTCATGACATGCTCAGAGAAACTTCAGAATTAGATGAGGTAGGTACGGTCAATCACAAGTATCACATAAGATCCATAGGATCAATAGTGAATTATTTATTTATATTAAATAGTTTATAAATTTATTTATCTAAGAAAATCACATGAATAGACACACATTTACTAGTTATGTAACAAACTATATTAGTGGTTCCCTAATATTTTGTACTCTCACCATGCTTGAGAGGCCATGACACTTTGGTCACTGAAAATAATTATTACGTGCATACAGGATCCAATTGGGTAAAGGGTCATTGTTACATTATAATGGTAGAGCAGTTTATATGGTTTGGATATTGAGATTATGTGAGAATCGAGGATGGATTAGAGTATCTTCATAGCTTTAATATTCATTTTTTATATATGGGGCCAATCTGGTGGGAGACTAGTGTGTGTTAGTTTTTATGTATTTAACTTTAATTCAGTTATTTATTATCATTGGTGATCTAATGTTTATATCATAGAAGTTGATTGGTTTGTTTTCATATATTGTTGTGCACTCTAATATGGGGTATATTATTCCAATGGTATGACCCTAGAACCTCATTGTTAATAGATATCCTCTAGTGTATGGGAAGGCGTGCCTAAGGTCTAGTGGTGACTCCTTGATTCAGGAAGCACTCAGTGGATATGGACCAGGGGAAGGATGTTACAAGGGAGAAGATGCTAAATAATTATTCAAGTACTCATAGGGTTACACCTTCAAGCATGTGGATAGGGTATACAAAAATTGGATCTACGTTTGATTTAGTGGTAAGATTAATGGTGATCAAAAAACAGACTAGTTTATGGTCTCATAACTTTAACCAAAGGGGATAACCCTTAAGTTCATATTGCCTAGAGTGTAGGGGTGTAATTTTTAAGGTCTTTTGGCATGGAACAAGTGGATAGATAGAAAATAAATAAATAGGGGGAAAGTGATCTTAGAACGTTTTCATATCCTAGGGAATATTTGGAACACCTCAGTTATGAGTGTATAGCTTTTAAGGTCCTGGTGTTTTGAATAGCATATTTTTATAAATATTGTGATCATGTACATAAGG
The DNA here is from genome assembly GCA_963277665.1 of Viscum album. Lineage (NCBI taxonomy): Eukaryota > Viridiplantae > Streptophyta > Magnoliopsida > Santalales > Viscaceae > Viscum > Viscum album. The sequence goes on from CAUJRU010000040.1 coordinate 2,849,828, forward strand.
ATGGGAAATGATACGGTGGAAAATAATTAATTATGTGAATTTAGTATGTCCTTATCACCCAAGAAAAACCAGGTTAACCTCTCATAAAAATATACCTCATACTCAGAGGAAGGGGAAATATCTGAGAATTAGGCTGGGTAGGGGCTCAACTTGAGTCTATCAAAATCCCTAAGATATAGGATGGAATGTAAATTGTGTTTGTAGCTGGGTCCAGGAAATTATTTCTAGTCATCACTATGTATCATGTATAGTGGGAATCAAGCCATACATTTTCCAAGAGGTCAGTGTGAGGTAGTTAGCTAAGAAACCTCACCCAAAGTCATTAAGTAAGTAGTGTGTTTTCTAATTTTTATCATCAAATTTCTTAAGTATCTCTTCCTAACCTGCATAATTGTTTCAGCTCTCTTAAAGTTCCTTAGAGGGAGAAAAATTATATATCTAAGAATGATACACCTTCCATCCCTTCAGCATGCCCCTAGGCTTGGATAGGGTCCAAGGAGAGTATAAAACGACTGAGGTCCAAGAAGGGTTGAAACTGATGTTTGATGTGGGTGCAATATTTCTCATACCTTTTGATCTCACATGACAATGAACACTCTTAGAATCTACTGATATGGGTGACTATTCTCTGACAGACCTAGCTAGGATGGAGGCATCACTGGGAGATGGTAAACATTTATCCTGAAATTGAATATACAATCGGGTCTGTATCAAATATTTTGACCTTTTTTATGCTTCCACCCTTTAGGGTGGTGGTTTCCCTTGAATTATAATTAAATATATTGTTTTAGTGGAAGGGGAATCATTTGTGCATCAATGATGCATGGAATAGGAACACATTTCTATCATCCCTTGGGTAAAGTTTGAGGTGAAAGAACTAGCTACTACATTAATTGAAAAAGGTAAATCCTCAATGGATAACATAATTTCTATTCATTTGAAAAAATTATTTATGTACATTTACTAATAGGCCTTATTTGATTAATTATAGAAATTATGCCTCATGGATTAGAGATCCCAGATCCTTTTTCCTTGGTATCTCTTCCCATAGAATCCATCTATACACCATGCTCACTAAGGGATGTGAGTACGAGTCCCTCACTCACCACCTTGTTCCTGAATAAACATATGTTCCTTGACTAGGACTTGGCTAAGGTTCCAAGTAATCTATATTTAAATAAAAAAATTAGGTGAAATGTGTGGGGATAGATATAAAGAATGACCTTATAAGGGCCCTTTAAAGATCTCAAGGACCATTTGGACCACTTTTGGTACATGTTCAGAACCCTCAGCTCTAATGGGTTTGAATATCAAGTACTACATGCTAGGGTGTAGGTGGTGGTCACCATTAGGGAGGAGAATGGGGACTTTGAATTGAATCTATTAGTAGTAGATGTTTCATGTTTGGCTACACAACATCAAAATAATTCCATAGAAAAATTCTCTCAGCAAGAAATGGAATTAGTGACTCAACAAAATTCATTCAACGTTGGGAGTGTTGAAATTGATAGGAATAAATAGGATTTTTACCACCTATGAAACATGTTGAATATTGAAAATAAGATAGTATGAGAACAACATAGGCTCCATGATGTGGTAGAGTAGTCCAAACATGATGTTTCTTCCAAGGTATAGGTACTATGATAGGCTGTAGAGTCGGGGACTACATTAATTGATTAGTTGCACCAATGTGTATCTTCTCTAGAGTAAAAGATAACAGATATCATGAAGTCTAATTAGAACATACTATCATTATTTTGTATTCATAAGAAATCACTTTTATCTAGGTAATCATGGGAAATATTCCAATATGTGGAGATTCCTCCCTTATTTTGAATTATCAATGTAGAAAACATTTGAATTCCATGTGTATAAGGAAATTATTAAGAGCCTCTATAGACCCTCAAACACTAACCTGATTATTTGGTCATAGATTGAAAATGTGTTTATTTTAACTATGTTCCACGGGATTCATGCACTCTAACAATGTTAAATGAAAGGAAATAGATTAACATAGTAGACCTATAGATATGGCATTCACAAGATGCCTAGGTTTAGAAGAATCTCTTTAGTGATTTTATGGAAATGAAATCAACCTATCACTAGGTCTCCAAGTGGATAAGATATAAATTAGGATATGAGTGGTCTAAAATATGTATTATAATTGGTATGAAATGTGTATGTAATAGATTAGGGTTTAGATCAAGTTAAATATTCCTAATAGGATTGGGCCTTATAGTGATAAGTGTGAAAATTGTACGTATAAAGTTTGATGAGAAAATACTTTTGAGGATGAATTGGAATCTTGGTGTGTTCTTAAATTGGTATGGTCCCTCTAAGTCTATAAAATGAATTATTAAATGTTTAACTCCATTTAATGATTCAATATTTCAACTAAGGATATGAATGATGAGATGTTATTATGGGTATTGGGTATTGTCAGACAAATTGGCATTATAATACCAAGAGGCTTGGTGTGATTCAGATTTGGATGGAACCTAGTTTGTGGGGTTGGGTTATAATTAATTATTTTGATGAGGTTCCTACATGTATTATTGAGAATATAATTAATTAATGGATAACATAATGAGAGAAGACTATAGTGTGTTGGATGAGGATTATGGTTAGTGAGTATCGACTAGGACGGGTCCGAGGGACCCTATAGGATTCCCATATATATGAGATACAAATGTTGATGGGTTCGACATGGTGTGATTTTTTGACTAAGAAAATCATGAGGTGAATAATCCTCTTTGTCTTGTGGGATGATGATATGTGCATTGAGGCATAGGATAATCAATGAGAGATGAGTGTAGACTATGTGACTGAGAGGATATACTAGTGTGGTGGTAAGGACTTGTAAGCATAGGTAGACTGGGATTCAAGGAAAGTTCCAAGAATATCATATAGTATTTGAGGTCATCATGAGGTAATTATTTCTTTTTTGGGTATTAGGCTGATTTGAGTCTCAAGGACAATAGTGGATTCCCAGATGTAATCATTTATACTCCCTATTTAGAGTATTTGGGTATAAGATGGGTTTCATGTATGATAGTACAATGATGAAAGTTTTTGTTCAGAAATATATATATATAGTTGGGTATCATAGAAACCTATTTATCACATGATGACCTAATACACATGGAGTCTTGGTTTCCTAGTTGAAGCATAACATATGACACAATATGTGTGTCTATTCATTTTTTTAACATTTACTTCGCTCAGGTATACATCTATATGTAAAAATATATTAGTGTCTCTTTGGTTTAGAAGACAGTTCACCATCGTTGGATGGGTTTTATTATAAAATCATGACATTGCTTTATCACTAAATTCATTTTATTATATTTGACATTTATTCTAAAACTCATTCAGTACAAATCATATGAAATATATTAAGGAACTAGATCTACATAACTATCACTGTGATTTTCCACAATCAACGCACCTCCATTAAAGGGTTTTTATTATAAAAACATGACTTTATTTATCAAATGAAACAATTATATTAATGAAAAGTTATTCAAGATATGAAATTCAATATAATTAAGAAGAATTAAGAAAGAATATAAATTCAATTTAAAGAATTCTTGAATTAAAGAGGGTTGGAGAGGGACCCTACCTCAAGGTGGAACCAAGTTGTCCACTTCAGATCATGGAGCTTTCTAACTAAAAGTTGTTGCTCCCCCACCGAGTATACGCACCTTCACACACATGCAAGGACACCTAGCCCCTATGCACACACCTGCATGGCCATGAGCATGTGCAAGGGGATCCATGCACATATGCTTATATGCATATACCAGTATCCACTCACCTGCATATGAATTTACATATATACATGGGCACACCTAGCCCCATACAAGAATAATCACTTCCATGGTTGACAATACACGCAACGGGGGAACCCACGCACATATACTTACTTACATATGCACACACAGGCAATTCACCCTTGAAATGGTGACACAGAACAAACGAGTCAGGATAAACACACTACACAAAGGATATTAGGAACCTTAAAACACATAAAGGATGCTACATAACCATTGAGAAACTAACCAATGACATTAAAGCCTTACCTGGATTGGAAGAGGAGAACCAAATCCACCCGAACCAACACGAAATGATCCAACGCCCAACCAAAAACATGATATAGAATCAAAAACACTAAAATACCCAAATACATGAGGTGCGAGTTAAGTAGTTACCATATAATCTTACCTCAGATCAAAGCTAGAGGACTGAATCAATCTGGACCCCTTCTAGCCCCCTTCAAAGAATATAACTACACTATGTCCATAAAAAGTAGTAACATACCTAAATAGACAATGAGATGAATAAAATAAAATAAAAACTAAACTAAAACATACTTTTCTCCTATGAATATACACGTCACCTCCAAATATATAAGAACCACAATGCCCCATGGGTCAAATCATGTTTCTACAAGAAAAATAAAACTTATCCATGTATCAAAATGATACCATCAAATTATACATTTCTATTAATTAACAATTACTCTTCATATTAATGGTATAATCTGTTTGGATCTTGTTTCAGCTTAGTTTGTTTTTGTTTGATACAATTTTGTTTGAGACATTTCCATTATGTTTTCTTGTCTTGTTTTTGTTTATATTATCTTGGAAAATTTCATTCATTTGGGTTTTAGTCGATCATGGAATTAATAATAATAATTCAATATATAGTAATAATTATATTCATTGGTTCCATATCTAGATTAAAAAATTCATAGAAATAAATTATCTCATATAAGGAAAATCATAAGAGGAGAAGGATGTAAAGTTGTATTATTCATGAAATTATTACCTAATATAGATTTTTCATGGGAACATAAATCACCAAAATCCGTAGATTAAATTGTTCTAAATAAATAGGGCAGAATAAACCAACCTCAAATAGTGTAAAATGGTGGCAGATGATCCACGATGATCTAATTTTATTTTCCTTCAGCAGTAGATGCCAAATCATGTCTAAGGTTGACCCAAAATAACCATGATACACTCTAGAAACGAGGATAAAACTTATATAAGAGGAAATTATGTAATCTTAGATGAGTATTATAAATTTATTATGAATATCAAGGACTTTTGACTTCCTGTGAAAATTAAAAGGGTGAAATATCTTTATAGTTTACCACAATAGATTAACAAGATTCATAAAAAATATATTAAGAGAGATTTCAATTATTTGCGGTTGAGAAATATTCCCACATTATGATGTGCTTAAATATTGGACCAAAACTCGATGAATCTAGAATCAACCCAAGATGAACCTCCCCAAAGATTAGAGAAGAAAATTGTTACTACTCAAATCAAATTGAAGATTTTATACTAAAAATACATTAATACTAGTACAAAATAAATATTTAGAACATTTGTAGATTCCTCCACTTCATTCTCATGGAATAATTTATTCCACTACCCCAATAAATTTATAATTTCCAAGCCCTTTTTATTTGTAAGTGTTGAAAAGAGATCAAAGTAAATGCAAAAACTAGTGATATAAAATATAATGAAACTCACCAATACATTAAGAGTGGATATGAGAATATGTATGAAGAGTATTTCCCGAAACCAATCCCAAAATTATGATTAATATATCTAAATACATCAATGAAATAAATATTTAAAAAAACCTCAATGAAGAATGAAATAATATTTTTTGTAAAATATTTGTGTTTCTAGAAGTTTGGGCATATAGACATTTTTTGATGGTATTATATATATACTCATACAAGTGGTATAAGAGAATAATAAAATGATAGCATAGTTAAAATTAAGAACAAAACTATTGTGAAAAATTAGTTTTCACATATGAAGAGAAATTTATCTCTTAAAAACATATTTGAAATCCTTGATAATTTTTTTGAATATTTCAATGTATATAGAAACTATTATAAGGAATTTTGGTATGTAGAAACTCAAAATGAATCATATATTAATGACAAGAGGAGTCCATGATTGAATAACTATAAAAAAGAGGAAAATATCTACCTTGAGGTGTTAAATGAAGGAAATACTAGAAAAAGACACTCCCAAGTGGTCATTGAAGATAAATAATCATCATGGGGTTTTAGTATGTGGAATATTATTGTATTCTAGTAGGAAAGGATACATCATAGACTATTTAAAAATTTGTGAGGGTGTGACTTGATGCTAAAGGATGTTTCTGTTGGTTCCCACTTACCCTTAATGTGGATTTTCAATAAAATAAATAATGGACTGTGGATAGACTATTAAATAATAGAAATAAAGATATAAAAAGTTTATGATAGAAAATTGGAACTAAAAATTGAAACCATCCAAGAAATAGATAGTAGAATTGGATTATTAGTTTCAATTTATGAAGAAGATCCTAATAGATTTCCTAATGAAAATCAAAAGTAGTTGAAGAAGTTTTTTGAAGGTGTAATTATGTCGGTCATGGAGCTATCATATGTATGACTTTGATTCCTAGTCAAAAGAATTTTATTAGTGTTAAGGGAAAAGATCCAATGTTATCATGTTATAAATCAGTTGATACAAATGGATCCACACCTATAAAGAATATTCAACATGATAATAAAGAATGTTTGATCATATATTCTGATGATTTATAAAAAGATAAACCAAAAAAAAACATTGAGAGTTCTATAATTGGTCAAGTGAATATGAAATTTTCAAACAATAATAAACATTTTAAAGAAGATAAAACCATGTTTCCTCAATATAAACCTGTTTAGAATGTGATAAATAAGAATGTGCAAATAAAATCAAACACTTTTGAGCTTCAAAGAAAAGTGATCCATTGTTGAAAAAAAGTCTCAATCAGTGTTATAACTTAGAAGATGATAAACCCACCTTATTACCATACTTGTTGATATAAAACAACACTCGAATGGAAATTTCACATAACACGCACTTCACATATATTTGTTTTTGAGGGAAAATAATTTTGAAAAATGAATCCCTCATATAGTTTTGTTATTCCATTGAAAAAATTAACATGGATAAAATATGAAAACACATTCTTGTTAATCACATCTCTAAAAACGTTTCAACACCTCTCCCATGAGTTAATTCTATATTTATATGGAACATTTCATCTAGATAACACATTATAATTTAATAAAATATGGCTACCCAGTCAAGATTATGTGGATCCAAAAATAATAACACATTTATCCATAAAACAATTTCCTTTATCAGGAATCATGTATATATTAAAATAGTATTCATTAGATAAAATTTTCATTTGAAAATTATAACACTCCATTCACCTGAAAATACATCCAAAAAACATCAATGGTATTAATAATTATACACATAAAATATTCTTAACATTTTTATGATCTCCAAATGATTTCACATAGAATATGATATTCTTCATGAAACTAGAAACACATCATATATTGTTCGCCTAAATTGCGAAGAAATAATTTTCTCATGGTATTTCTATGGGAACTTCCAATGATTTATATCTACAAACACTACAATGATAACTATTTTTATGTTTTGAAAAAACCAAAATCAATCATATATCATAGATAAATTGTAACAATATGATATAATAAAAATTGAATCAACAAACCTAAAACTAAAAAATAAATCAAATAACCATACCAGAAGAAGATTTGGGACTCACTGCCAAAGAATAACTGAATGATAAAAATGTAGAAGGGGATGCTTCAACAGAAGGGATCCTCAACCTAGGTGGGATTCCCAATTAGAGGGGATGATCAACCTTTTTAGCTCAACCTAGGGGGCATTCACGTTGAGTGATGGAAAGCTCGACCTAGGGGGATTCGCATCAGGTGAGGGAAAGCTCGACCTAGGGGGGATTCACTTCGGGTGATGTAAAGCTCGACCTAGGGGGGATGTGAAACCTCATAGGGGATGCTTGACTAGAGAAGGACAAGGAGGGGGGTGTGTGAACAATGATGAGCAGGGAGTGGAGTGTAGAGAGTGATGAGGGAGAGTTGTAATAGATGGAGGGGAGAACAAGGGGGATTAGAGCGGTGGCGAGGGGGATTCGGGATGGGAGCAACAATGAGGGGGAGTCGGGATGGAAGCGGTGGTGAGGGGGAGTCAGGAGGATCAGTGCTCTTGGGATAGAGAAGTGTGGTGTGAGGGGAAGTTCGGATGAGAGAAGGGTCGAAATGGTGGGTTGGTTTTAGGTAGTTCTATCCCAACGGTTCTCATGAACTGTTGGTATTGAGCCAGTGTTTTCCAATGGTTTACTAAAACCGTTGGGATAACCCAACTAATATTACTCTATATTAATGGTTTCAAAAAACCATTGGTATAGACTCTTTATCCCAATGATTTTTTCAAACTATTGGGAAAGAAGTGTTTGAAAATGGGGGATTTCTACTAGTATCGAGAAATGGAAAGGGTGATGGGCTATGACCATAGTGCTGGAAAGGGCTCAGGGGGCACATGGTTATAACCACAGCACCAAAAAAGTCTTGAGGGCACAAGATCAAAGGGATCACGAGATTCCCAAGCATTAGTGAGGTGGGAATCATAGTGGTGATAGGTTTTGGGGTTGGTGGGGAAGGATATCTTGGGGAGACGATTAGGGTGTGTAGGAGTGCTTGGGATCACTGGTGAGGGGTTGGGGTGCTAGAGTTTGAGTTCGGTAGGAGGCCTCAGGAGCACCGATGGGGGGTGATAGGGTTTGGGTTCAAGGGGGAAAGGAGAGATTGATAGAGGGATAAGGGTCAACGGAGGAAAACTGTATTTTTTAATAAAAACATAAAAATTAGTAGTGGTTTATAAAAAACCATCATGAAATAAGTTAATTTTTTATGGAAGTTTAGTAAAACATGGCTAAAATTCCACCACTAAAAAATGAATCTGTTGTAGTGGAGGAATTTAGGAGAAAATTCAGAATTAAAACCCTTAATCCCCTTGCATTGAAGCTTCAAACATGGCTGTAAAGGTTATTTTTTCTCTATTTTCACTATGTGTAATGATTATAAGACATGTATTTTTTTATTTCATGACATGAATGTGGATCACTATGTGTAATTATTTAATAAGCTTCTCTTTCTTCCACCTATTTCTATTTTCAGTGCCTTTAATGGACCTTAAAAAATATAGATAGACAATTGAAAGCATAATCCATTTCAATAACAGTAAAAAATAAAATGGGTGGTTAAATTAAATCCAAATATCAAATTAAATTTAAAAAAATAGTAAATCTAAATTCCTATAAAGTGATAAAAATACCGTTTCCCTCTGGAAGCTGCTCTTTTTTAACATTCATTTAGCATAACCATACCTAGATTAGATGATTGGATTGTTTTATTGGGATAACTATCTCATGTTCACTCAATTATGAATTTTTAATCAACTAAGGTTATCATGACTTTTCCTTCATTGAGTTGGCATGGATCTTGGAGGTGTTGACCAGAGTCTAAATAATATGAGTTTTTATAAAAGGACTTCATAATCTATCTATACTTGGTAAAATTTTTCTTCTTTAAATGTTAGATGTGTGTGTTGGACTTCTTTGATGATCGGATTAGGTTTTGCAGCCAGTATCTTAATTTCTTCTTTTATTGCTACTTCTTTTTGTTCCTCTGTATAGTAAGTACATGGTGTATCTAGTTCTTCTTCCTCCCCCTCTTTTTCTTCCTTCGATTGTGTTTTTATTCTTTCAAGGAATAATTGTACCATCTCAATAGCTAAGGTTCCTTTTTTCTTCTTCTTCTTATCCTTGTTTCTGTTCTCTATAGCTGGGTCACCCTCTTCATCATCTTCTGAACCTGAAAAATCAACGACAATCATGGTTAGGATCAAAATAAGAAATGTAAGTTGTACTGGAATCTTCTTCATTGTCCATCTGTCTTTGTCTGTGACACTCCTCATAGAATTCCAGCACCAGGATATGGGGTGTGGTGAAATGAATGCTTGGGTACAGTTTTGGGAGCTTGTTGGATCAACTATACATCATTCTGACTTCTTTGAGTAATTATGCAATGTCATCTAGTAAGAAGGAGAATCTCTCCTTGGAAGTTATCATACCTTTCAGCCCTGGTATCAGAGCCAAAAATACCCAGTGCAGTAAAAAGTAATAAAAATAAAAAAAATTCCTTTTTCAAAATCATGAAATATAAAATATGAGAAAAGAGTTTTTCTAAATTGTTAAATCTATAAAATCTATGCTCATATCCCTGAAAATGATTCCAAAATATTTATACCCCTATGGGATGTCTATTATTTCTCATAGTGTTACCGAATTTAGAAAATTGGTTAGTATAGGAATTTTATGTCTAGGGTACCACCCACAAAGATAGGGTTGGAGAAAATTTTAATTAAAAAACAAATACCTAGAATATTTTCAATTTTTAGAAAATAAATCTAAGCTATTAAGCATTGGATTGGTGAAGAATATAGGAGAAGAAAATATAAAATGGGTTTTGGAAAGCAATTAATCTAGGGTCATGGGATGAAAAGTTATGAAATAATTTATTAACAACTATTTATTCATTAAAATCAGGTCCTAGAGAATCTAATGGTCATGATAAATTCTCTCCAACCAAAACTCTTCTTTTCTCATGGTTTGGTACATTAGATTGTAAATGATGTGTAACCCAAAACCAAGTTTAAAAATAGGGTAGAGACAAACCCAGTGGTCATGGAAAAAATCTAAACCCTAGACCTCACCTAAAACAAATGGTATTCAATCATCTCAAGAAATAGTCATGCTCAAAGAAAGAAAGAAATTAAACATAATTCCTAACCCCTCTCAAAATGGTCCTGCAATTAGAATCATAAAAGTGATATAAATGATAAATATATGATAAATCTCAACATGAATAGAAATAAAATATAAAATAAATCACACATTAAATCTCTTTTAATCATATAATCCATGGCACAAACAAATAACCCCTTCATGCTAGCCATCAGGGGGTGTAAAAAAGAATAAAAACCCCTATAGAAAGGCGGCAGTAGTAGGGCTCTGCGGTGGTGTGCCTCGATCTAGAATATGTCCCTCACTAATATCCCTTCTAGAATATGACTCAAAGGAGAAGATGGGGGTGTATATTTATAATGATTTTCATCAAACCCTTTGTCTTGGTGTCATTAATTTTCTACTTGTTGACACTTACATGATGTGTAAAGATTACACATTGTTTAATATTTTGATATTCAGGTATCAAAAATTTCATCACATCCCCTCCAAAACTATATCATGAAAAAACTCACATCGTATAAATGGAATACACGATTTTTAAATTTCTTACTCTAGTTTTCCAGCACCGCTATATCCTAAAAAGTTTGGTGTCATGTCACTTTTAGCTCTAATTTTCATCCATTTTTTCTCCTTTTCCAATTATTTGATGCATCCTACCATAAAACAAAAAAAATAAAAAAGGGAATCATTTGGAAAATAATATTCAATTAAATATATAAATAAATATAATAAAAAACTCTAAAATGTATGCATGGAATAAGATCATCAACTGTATCAATAACATATGCTTGACTTTGATCCCTTGGATTCTTCTGAGGTATATTCCATTGATGTTTGGGTAATTAATTTGAATGGTTCCTAATATCCTTACAGTGGAAGCATGACACATTTTAATTTTCTTTCTTTCCCTTAAAATCACGAATTTAGTGGCCTTTTTCTCTATACTTATATAAAAATATCATTCCCTTCAAGCAAGTACTGGGGTTTTCTTTTTCACAATTATGACATACAGGAAAATACTTCATTTTCATCTTCCCCTTATCTATTTTTTGATCTACCATACTCTTCTTCTCTAGATTTCATTTGAATCCATAATACATAGAGAATTATTTTTTAGTCTTGATAGCACATAAAACTATTTCATCATATGATTTTTTTGAGAAACCAATACCCACTAAAGACTTTCTTTAAGAGATTAAAAGAAATGTTAAATGTTGCACTATGTTTTATATATGTAATCTTTATTATAACTAGATAACCTTGTAAATGTAGCTTCATTCTCTGCAACACTTTCTTCATCTGTTTACTTTAAGATAAGTATATTCCTCTTCATCTCAGTTTTTTCTCACAAATGAAATATTTTTCGAAGAATGTGCCCTTAGAAGATTTTAATTCCATATGTTCTATTTCCACTTCCTCCCTAGTATTATTTATTAATGACAACCACTGATCAGCATCACCTCTGATATAATACACTGAAAGTGTAGCCTTTCCCTTATCACCACATCCTAAGGCCATAAATATAATTTCTTGAGAATTAATCCATTGCTCGGTTGTAATCAGATTAGTAGACCCACAAAATTATGAGGGATTCTATTGCATAAAGTGATCTAGAAAAATATAATATCATTGTGGGATAGGTTTCTCTGTCTAGGAAAGGTTATTTTTCATAACCTGGATAAGTCAACCCAATATATCAATAACTTTTTCAGTTTTAATACTAGTTTTATTTTCTTTCTCAGTAGGGAAACATCTACATTGGACACGTGTATTGAAACCCTTCTTCCTTCTATGTGTCATTTATAAACAATATCATACACTAGATTAGATCATAAAATTATATTATATAATGTTTAATAACAAAACAAGTGAAATAATTATTATAAATTGAAAATTTCATGCATAGATAAATTCATAATCACAAACATGGTTTCTTTTGGATGTTCTTCTATGATTATTCTCAATGTCTTTCATAGGGTTATGTGTCCTAATATAAGTTTTCCTAAATCTAGTTCTCAATGTTTCTACTAAACTTTCTCTGATACCAACTATAGCGACCTGAACCTAGTAAGCCTAGATTCAGTGCCTGCTACCATTACATTGTCTTTGATACAAATAAATTACATCCCAAATGACAGAACAATTTAATAGTCTTGGTAAACTAGATACATACACGAGTCTTGTATTACAAATGAATACACATATTACAACCTAATTTTTTAAATAATAACTTTATTCCACAGAGAGCATCCCTTTATATCATTCTTAGTAAAATTCATGGAATCTTGGGGAAAGGAAACAAAAATAAGGGTGATCTAAAATGCTCTGTAAGGGTAAAGTACAATGGAAGCAATAATGAATCAATGAGCATAATCAATATAGAAATATAAATAACTCAACACATATGCCATGTAATCATTAAACTAAGAAATAAATGAATAAAAACTATGGCATGGTAAATAAATGAAGAAAAATTCCATTTAATCAATAAAAAAAGAATAAAGTGCATCCATATATTTTTTTTCATAGTGAAAATCTTGTGGATACTAATAATTGAATGTTGAATGAATGAAATACTTAATTATTGGATTCCATGTTTCCCAGGTACATGGAAACTTTACTATCAAGACCTTTTAGAATACGGGTTTAAACATGTTGGTTATAAACTTATTTTTTTGGGCCAACCTTTAACTCTACTGGAAAGACTTTTCAAAAGATAGTTTAAAACATACTAGTTATAAAAATGAAGGGTTCTTCCAACTGAATTATTCCCATGAGACTACCGATTCATTGAGGTGATTTCATTAACCAGTTCTCAACCCATATCCTATATGTCCAAATAATTCATAATAAATAAAATAATCAATTTAAATTCATGAATAATGTGTCATATCAAATATCTTTATAGATTAAAGGATACAGATATATCAATATTTCCCCAATAAAGCAATAACCTTCAATGTAAAGACAGTATGTGAAAATGGTATACAGTTTTGGAAATAATTATACCCATTATAAAATAATATGGATATAACATAAAAATATAATGTTCAATAAAAATTTATTACCATAAAGTGATTGGTTTAAGAGAAATTTAACAATCACAAAAGAAAATGAGATTACAAGAAAACTTTTACCGGTTTATAATTTTCAATTTAAAACCCCTTGGATGAGATTATTCAAAGTAAAAATTCACCACGAATATAAAAGTATTCATGATATAATATATTAAAATGGGTATTATATAAATCACCTAAAATAATTAAGTAGTAAATAGGACATTTATCTAACAAATGTAAAAAGTTATATTAAAATCCATTTCCTTACACTCCCTTTTGGTTGAATGCTTTTTAACATCATGTATAATGGTTTTAATCATGATATTTACTTATAATATAACCATATTAATATTTATGATATCATATATAATCTTTTTATAACATATCACAACCCGTTCATTACCCTACTACAAACCACGCCTTTAAAAGTGCCGACATTTATCCGCGCTAGCAAAATACGCTGATAAATTCCATCTATATCAACGCTAAAATAAGCACAGATAATGGAATACCTTTACCAATGATAAGAACTCACTAATAAAGGGAACCATTTATCAATGTTTTTTTATCATCGATAAAAGGGAACCTTTATTAGCGCTTTATTTTAGCACTCATAAAGGTTACCTTTATTTGTGCTTTTTTTAGCAATGATAAAGCTCTAGAATAAAATGAAATAACTATACTAATAATTTTTTAACAATTTCATTAATTAAATAATTATGGTTAAAAATAAATAAATTTAATATACATATATATAATTTTTAAAAAAATTTAAATAATATATATTAAATATATAGATAAGTAAAGTGAATAAAATGAAATAATTAAACAAATAAAAAATAAAATGAGTAAATTAAAAAATATATTAAACATTTTATTAAATAAATAATTATTGATAAAAATGAATAAATTTAATATACACACATATATATATTATAAATATTATTAAATAGTATGTATTAAATATAGATATATAAAATGAATAAATTGTAATAATTAAATAAAAATTAAATTTTTAAATTAAAAAATTATGAAAAATTTATTAATGGAAGAGTTTTTAATAAGAATGAATATGTATAATATATATATATATATCAATTATAAATAGTAATAAATAATATATATGAAATATAAATATATATAAAATTTTAATTTAAAACCTACTAATGTCTTATTCATTTTTATAGTTTTTTGATTTTTCAATTTAACATATATCAAACGTCATGTGTTACATTGATTTAACACACACACACACACACACATATATATATTTATTTAATTTATTTATTTTTATATACAAACAGACAAATAAATATATTTACACAAAATATAGAAACAAAAACACCTAATATTTATGTAATTTATTCAAATTTTAGCATATTTTAGAATTTCATTATGACATGATACATATAATATATTACTTTTTTAATTGGTAAATTATATTTATTTATCTTAATAACATTGTAGTTTGGGTATTCATTTTTAATATTTTTTTTACTTTTTTATTTAATTTTTTAATTTGATCATTTTCAATTATTTATTTATATATATTTATTTACTGTGTTTTAGTATTTTCAATATGTATCCATCTACTTCAATATATATATATATAGACATTTTTTTAATAATTTATATTTAACAAATAAAACTTATACATTTTTTCAATATTTTAAATGTGTACTCATTTTGAATTACATAATTTCACTCATTTTTAAAATGCATGTATTTAAGATTATATATCCACTAATAATGTTGAAAATATATTTGTAAATAAATATTTATAAATATATATATGTATATTTACTATATTTGTATATTTATATATTTATAATTATTATAAATAAATAATTTTTTTTAAATGACTATTTATATAATTATATTTAAATAATTATATATATTTAAATAATTATAAATTTTTAATAGATTAATTTATATAATTTTAATTATAAATTATTTATCATCACTAAAGTTTTAACGATGATAAAAGGAATATTTATTAGCACTTTTTTAATGTTGATAAAGATCGATCCTTATCTATGGTAAAATGTTACCACTGATAAATATGCCTTTTTTCAATGCTAAAACAAAACGGATAAATATTATTTTTATCAGCTCTAATCAATTTAACACTGAAAAAATGGGTCTTTATTAGTAATTTTCTGAAAGCACCATTAAAAGTGTCTATAATCTATTTAAAATAACCCAAATCATGACTAAGACACTCATGATTCTCAAGCTCTCATGGAATTCCTCTACTGTAGGCATGAATCCTCTTTGTTCCCTCAGACAAATCCAGCCTATAATCCAATGTATGTTATTTTCTACATTTCCTGTATCATTGGTTGATTTTTTTGGGGTTTCACTTTTTGTGTTTTTGCTTTGTTCTTAACCATGCAAAACACTATATCTCATCTCCTCACCACTAAAATACAATGAGTGGTTATATTTCATCTCTTTCTTCTATAGAAAATGATTTTGAATAAATAGTAGGATTTTTCATTTGGTAACATGAATCAAAAAATATTTATGGGTATGTATGGATTAATAAGATAGATTTTACATGACACGCTACTACAAAGTTAATACTGGATTTATAGCTTGTTCAAATTGAGTTTAGTTAAACATTTAAGTGGTTAAAGCATTTCTGAAACATGTTATCTATATCCCTTAAAATTTATAAAATACTTTAGTGATTGATAAGTGTGTCTGAGGTGATGTGCTGACCTGAATTGGGAACTATTTGGGTATACTTGGTCAAAATTGTTACAAAATTGGAATTAGAGTGAAACTAGGGATATTGGTATTGATGATATCCAAAAGAAAAAACTTTCTAGATATAATAAGTAATCTATAAATATGTCTGGGTAGCATAATTATGTTAGATACTTGAGTTACCATATGAAGTCTAGGTTTTTTGTTTATTTTTTCCTTCACCTATCTTCTTGATTCTCATGCCTATTATTTAGGAGTTGATAGGTAAGAATCAGTTAGAATATATAAAATGTTGAGTTCTTATGTGTCTTTGGTTAATTTTTTTGTAGAATAAATTTTAGATTTATATTAATAGAAACATGAATAATAAATAAATAGTGAATTTTTATTTACTTATTAGTGATGATTAGGTTTATATAACATATTAATTTATTTATTTTATTTAGTAACTCCCTTTATCGATACTATTAGCTATTTGTTTCATAATTATATTTAAAATAATGCTTTTAACATATTTTAAATTATATTTAAAGTATGAAAATACTTATTAAAAAGGAAATTAATGAGAGGGAGGTGCATGGGGTTCACATTTAATATAGATTATTTTGTTCCAATTTTTACAAGATTATTGATTTTTGGAAGGGTAAAATTATGTGAATCTCTACATTAGTATAGAATATCTCACCACTATAACCCCTAGTTCCCCGTTGGAAGGATCTAATGAACATTCTATGTATTCTATAACTTATATTGATCCTCATATCCTAGAGGTAATTGTATATCTACTTCAAGATATATGGTATAATTTTAAATGATGGGAACATATAATATATATGGTTCCTCTGAGATTTTATGGTAATATATCAAAATAATAAATTTCAGATTTCATTGAATAGATTCATTTAATTTATAAGAGTAAAAAAATTCTAGATCAATAATGAGCATAATTTGAAAAATTCACCCTTTAAAGGGATGTATGTAATTAAAGGGATATTTTAGTGGATTAAAAAAACCCAAAATTGGAAGGTGATGAATCATTGAGTAGAATGAAGTGATGTAAAATCTAGGTGGGGTGAGATTCATTTATTCAAGACCCTTATTGTAGAGGTATTCTAATTCCTCTTTAATTGAGGAGGATTTTTGAGTTATTCCATCAGTGTAGGTTCATATGACTCTTTGATCCTTATTACCTCTTTGATGTGAAACATTTCTATCGATGTGGTTTGTTGGGGAACCTCCAATGGTCCTTTTAAGCTATTCCTCTTAAGAAAGGGCATTATATATGAGTGGTAGATTATTTATGGATGATTATTCTATGTATTATGATATACAAGGTTCTTCTATAGTGATTGGTACAATCTTAGTATATTATACTATTATTAATGGTCTTAGGACACAAAATGTTCCTAAAATTTATTTATGAGTATATTATATTTTATCTTGGATTGGGATTAGAAATTATTCATAATTTTATTAAAATTAATATTATTTTTATGTTAACATAATGAAAACGAGTATTCAGTGTCAATTTTATACAATAGTGGTAAGGACAAGTGGGTGTATCTTTTTGAATTGAAAGTGAAATTTTCTCAAAGTTGATGAGTATTGATACACCTAGATAAGATGGATGTAATATGTGGAATATTTATAAATTGATAGATTATAATGGGTATATCTAGTCATTTTATATATTTTTATATCATTATTATGATGTATTTCTTATTTTATTTTTCATATGAGACCACTGTGAACTACATCTCTATCCATTGTTGTGAAAGAAGAATACAACACATAATAGTAATAAGTAACAAAAAAAATTCATAAAAAAGAAAATTTTGTTCACAAATAAGTTTGTGTAAATAAGTATTA
Organism: Viscum album; assembly: GCA_963277665.1. Lineage (NCBI taxonomy): Eukaryota > Viridiplantae > Streptophyta > Magnoliopsida > Santalales > Viscaceae > Viscum > Viscum album. Next base: position 2,868,178 of record CAUJRU010000040.1, read on the forward strand.
ATTTTGGTAAGATATATATACAATACAATACAACCTATGAATAAATGTCCACAATTGCATGCATCTTCCATGAAAATTGTTACTGTCATGAAAAAAGATATAACACTTAAAAACTCTAGTACAAATAAACTTAACTACATTTATTTAATCCATCCTTAGATACTTTATTTCCTTCTATCTCTTGATAATAGATTGGACTCCCTCTTTCAAACAAGCCTTCCTCCCATTATTGTGGTTCCAAAGTTCCTGGATGACTTACTTATTTCTTGGATTGAATTCATTAATCTTCATTAAAGCCGCTTCTAGGGCTTTGAATATCGCATCTCCCAACTAATTATTCAACTCTTTTATTTTTCAATCCTCCTCATATACTACTTCTTGATAACACACAAAAATGAGACTGAAAAATTATTCAAAACATAATGAATGAATTTGTTTGGTTTCTTGATATGCATTTTCTTATATGACTCACTCAATTACTTTTGACAGCACTTCACTAAAAATTACTTTTATTTTTAGTGCAGTAACATTAGATTATATTTTAACTAATTAGTTAAGAATAATTGGATGAGAATACTACTACGTTGAGTGGCCTCTTGAAAATACTCTTTTTCCACATTTTTTGTGATAAAAACGCGTCAATCACACCATTTGATTCTATTGCCCTTCACCCTTGATAAATTTAAAAGGGTTCCTATATGACTCTCGAAGGTATTTATCCCAAAATGAACAGATCTCTCTATCCCTATTTTCAGCATCATCTTATGTATAATTTCTCTTGTAAGCATGGATAAATGGTTGGTTTTCAAGTTATCCTTTCCGCCTCACATCAATACCACCGTAAGTTTGTATCTCCTCTAAGCCCTATAAAAAAAGAAACATTTTAGAGGAAGTGGAAAACAATAAATGTTTGTGAGAGGAAGCTGTGTGGATTTGAATGTTCATCACTTAATTTTTGTAATGTAATATGTTATAATCCATAACTAAAATTGAATTTAAGTTATTTTTTAACCTCAGTGGAAACTCAACTTTTATCTCCTGAACTGTTATTATTTCATTATTTCTTGAGAATCATCCCCCATATCTTTTATGTTGTTTGAACTAGTTTGAGTAGTAGTCATCCAAAATGATCACCAATACATGGTATGGGATGAATTTTGGTTACAGTAGTTGAAGAAATATATGTGGATGTTCAAAAATTATGGGAGATAAATATCAAAAAACAAAATGAAAAAATAACTATTTGGTAGGTATGTAATAAAGGAACTTTGGAACCACAATGAAGAGAGTAAGGCTAGTATGAAAAAGGGAGTCCAATACATCATCAATATATGGAAGGCAATCAATGACTATGGAATGATTAAATATAGGTAGTGAAGCTTAGTTGTACTAGAGTTTTGAAGGATTATATCTATGTTCAAGGCAGTAACAGTTTTCATGCAAGATGCATGAAAATGTGGACTTTTATGCATGGAGTATATCTTATTGTTGTTATTAAAGAAAAATTAAATGTTTGACTAATCATGTAGATAATGTATTCTGATCATGATGATGTTATGAATCCTAAGGAATAATATAATTTTGATGATGAAACTATGGAATTGTTAGGGGATATACAACATGTGGATGAAAAAACAACAAAGACACAACATCATTGTTTTGAATAAAATTATCAAGGCAATAAATCATGGTATAAATTTTGGGGTTGATTGGAATTAATGTGTCCAACCTATTAACCCCAAAAGGTCAATGTTAATTAGTTATATGGGGTCACAATGAGGATGAAAATTCTAATTGATATTGATTCATGGCACCATGTCCAACCTATAAAAAAATAAATCCTTTGGAATGATATAATAGTAATGTTACAATATAGTTTATTTATTTTTCTAAACAACTATATAATGAAACATTGATTTAATTTTCATTATTCTTTACAAACATTGTTTATTTTAAAAAAATATATTGATATGAAATTTTTCTTAATGGCCACTGGAAAATCACATAGAGGCTTTTGGACTCTTCTTATGAAGTTACATATTAGGGATGTTATGAGGAAAATAAATCCCCACACACCACTTAGTTATACATACATTTTAAAGTAAAAAACATGGAATACATTCATCAATCTTCACAATGAGAAATAATTTCAGGTGCATTGCAGTCAATAATATATTATTTAAAATTATTTATTTTATATAACTTGGTTCAAAATTGTTAATTTGTGAAACAAAAAAAATAGTGCTGAAAATAAGGAATGTGCATAAAACCAACATACCCCTATCGCAAAGAAGGATGAGGTATTATGCATTATTGAAGAAATTTTTATATATTTATGTCAACAATAAAAGTTTAATTATTTAATATGAAACAACATATGTTCCTTTTTTATATTCATATTGATGAATCAAAATCTAATGCCACTTCTATTCCATGTCATGTGCTAGGGAAAGAGGCTCGTGTAAATAAGGAGGGTAAATTAGTTGATGAAAACAAAAAAAAAATAGTATGGGAAGAAAGTGTAAGTATGAAATAATTTTAGTTTGTTATGGTTTATTAAAATATTAATTAAAAATGTCTATTTATGTTCATATTTTTATATATGGTTTAGACACAAGAATCAACAATGATCGTACTATAAGAAAATCTACTTTCAGTAGCTTTGAAGCGGCCTGAACAATATGGTCTCATTAGAGGATTCAGTTTTAGAGTCTATTCCTAAACATATTTTGAGAATATAAAACCACATGAAGATATATAAAATATGGTGATATGATTAAAGTCACAAATATACTCACTACAAGATATTATTTTTTGGTCTCTTTTGGAAGAAGACCAATGTATAAGAAATTATCAAATCAAAATAGCGATGGAGAAAATATCCACACGTGAACCAAATCATCCAACTATCTTTGAATCTAATCATTCCCCACAATCACAAAGTTTAAAAAGGTTAATCTTTTTTTCCTTACTCTTTCTCCTAAATGTGAATCAAACAAATTCTAATAAATGTATATTACTAAAATTATATAGGTTACATTTCTATGTGATTTGTATCTATCAACACCCATGTATCTCCGAGTTGAAATGAGTACAATGTATAATAATCTACAAGACCATCTATATAATAAATACCTCCCAAAAGATCACATGAGATTGGGTATTTATGTAACTTATGAGATGAATGTTCAGTTTCATGTTCCTCTTGATGGTCCGGATATTACAACAGTCGAAGTTACTATTGGATATTTTATAGCATGGATGTATAATATTTTAATGATACATGGTGTATGTATTGGACAAATTTTTTCTTATTAAAAAAATTTAATAGTTGATGATAAAAGGTTTGAAGTGAGGTATGATATAACAGATGGATGAACTGGCAGAGAAATGGATGGTCTAATTAAGAAAATTTAGTGAATTGTCCAAGAAAAAAAATGACCTTCCAAGTGTACCTTCTCCCCGCTAGTTCTAGAGAAACATTTATTATCATTACAACTTCATAAGGAGACCACACTTAGAGATAAAACTATGTATTACATTGAATATGAAGATGAAATGTATGGATATTACTTAACATATAGAATTGGTCTTGAGACTCTAAATGAGATCATCAAACATGAATGGATGGGAGTCTCTGTTGTGAATACATAAATAATGTAAATTTTCATAATATGTCTATCCAAATAGTGAGATAATATGTTTATTAAAGTTAATAACTATTCATATTTTTTACAGGATTTTATATCACAACCATAAAAAGGGAATATCATGAGAATCATGATTGGGATTCATTAATCCATATATCATTTCTACACCATCACTTTGATTGAGAAAGAAATTAAGAATAAAAGTGATGATTTACTCAATGTATTTAATAAAAAGCATCACATGACAAAGACTTTTTTATTACTATAATGAAAAGGTAAAACCCTGTAGTCTACTCACATAAAATATATTATTAATTTTCACATTACTTAATTGTTTTTGTTTTTTAGGATTCATTGGATGCTGATAATAGTAAATATGGACACCCTGAATATTTATTTTTTGGATCCAATATGTAGATATGCAACAAAATGACAACACATGATGTATATTGTGAATATTTAATACACTAAAACAAATATTTTATAGATAAAATTCCAATTATATATTTAGTATGTGTTTAAAAAAGAATTTTGTTATGATAGGGTGATCGCTAAATATAGGCTAGATCATGGTGTGAAGTTGTTGTCTGAAGGGATGAAGCTTGTATATTACTAAAAATAAAAAAAAATTAAGGTATATATAGAAATATTTAACTATAAAAATAATATACTTATTTTGGTCAATGTTTATGTAGTGTTCGAAACAAGATAATGACATTGATTGTGGATATTATGTTTGATAATTTATGAGACAAATCATAAATCATGAAAATAATAACATCCCCCAAAAGTTAATTTTTTAAGGTAATTAAAATTTCATTAAATATATTTAATAATCACTTTTTTTTCTATATTTTCTTAGTAATATCAAGACTTCTAACAACCTAGTTACTCTAAAGAAGAAATCAATTTATTTAGAGATAATTGGGAAACGTTCTTTTTGTCAGAATGTATGTCGACAACAAATTTAGGTGATTACCTATTATGTTTTTGATCTAGTACGAGTTATGGACTTTGAAATATATTTGGGATGTGAAGGATAAATGTCAGAATACTTATATAATATTTGTTATTTCTTTCTCAAGGAGAAGTATAATGAAGGAAATCAATTTTTTAGAAGCGCTGACCTGTAAAAAATAAAAAAATTTGGAAATCACATAGGTGGAGGTAAAGGTGAAGGCGAAGGTGGAGGTGATGGTGGAGGTAGAGGAGAAGGAAGAGGTGGAGTTTTAGTCAGAGACTGATATGGATGAGTAGGTAAAGGAAAAGACTCTAGTGGAGATCGAGTCAAAGGAGGATAAGAAACTATGTCTTTTCAATATTGAAATTTTTGGGCAATGAAGTAGGATGAGGATCATAACATGATTTTGTTTGAGAAATAATATTTAAAATATTAAAAAACACTTTTAACTTAAGATAAGACCCATTGTGAAAGTGTTTCAGGTAATATATTGAATTAATATTTTTCACCACTTATTTAAGTGATTTTATGTAGGGTATTAAGACATCTATATGGTCATTCTGTGTTCGTATCTTCAATTTATCCACTAGTGTTATTGAAGAAACATCTGTACAACTCACAATCATCAAACAAGTATATGATAAAACATAAATGTTTGAATAAATTCTTGTGTAATAAACCATCAAAGACATTAGGTGTATGAAACAACTATTGTAGGAAAACCATCACTGATATATCATGGTCATCGAGGAGAGATGGTATCAAAGTGTTCATTGTCGATTTAAAATTTACATTTTAATAAAAAAGAGTTACTCAATAAAAACCAAGAAAATGCAATAATATTGTCTTGATAATTTGTTAAAATGATTTATAATTCATTTTTGGTGTGTATGAATCAGTCTCATGTCAAATCCACACATGATGTATAACACCCCAAGCTTCAATGGTACGCTTCTCTTTGAATAATACAGTAGCGTGTGTTGTACGCAACTTTGAGTTCTAACACCCCACAAACAATCAAACTAGCCGTTATGAAAGGTAATACCGACTTTTTGAAAATTTATAAATTTTTTCTTTCAAAAAGGACTTCATTTTTTGATTCAGAATATCAAAATTAGCTTAAGGTGAATTTTTGGTATTTTTCTGAAAACATTCAGTTTTTTATGAATAGTGGAAAACACTAAGTTATTGTTTAAAACAAAATTTTTATTTAAATAATTATTTATTTTATCTAAATTTATTTTAGGTTAAAATAAATACATAATACCTATATAAGTTCAATGTAATTCATTAGAGATAGTTGACAATAATATTAGATATATAAAAATTTTATTGAACTTTTTACCGTCTTTTACCCACCTCCTAGGAGCATTTATAAATTTAAACCTAATTTTACTTCTTTTGTGAGTTGAATTTCAAAAATCAAAGAGAAATGGTTGATATAAATATGTAAAATTTGGTTCAATAAGATGAAAATAATTTTGATGAATAGTAACTTTTTACTTTTATTTACCACAGTTAAAAGTAAATAGGGTAATTAAGGGTCAAAATGATATTACTATTTCCCTAAAACATGTCCTAATTCTATTAGATAAGTTTAATTCAACCAAAAACAACCTTAGGAATAAAATATTATCTTTTAGGTCTACTTGGATTAGATTAGGACATTTATTATTATTTAATTCAAAGATGAGTTAAAAGTGTTAAATTCAATGTTTAATAACTAAAACATTTTAAATATAGGGTTACATATAAGATAAAATCGACTATAAATATTAATTAGAAAGATAAAAATATTTCCTACATAATTTTATTTTATTTATAATTTTTATAAATTAAATAAATTTATTTATTTATGACACAATTATGATGCAGTAATTACCTAATTAATGAAATATTAAAATAATTGATATCATAAATATCCAAATAAATGTAATTTGTGACTTTTTATGAATTCCAATAATTTTATAGGTTAATATGACATGTTAGGGTTTGTTATATGAATTTTGTTTCGAAGTAATAAGGCTGTTATAAATTTGGAAACAACTAAATACCAAATTGTTTCAAAATTGACTTAAAAGAGTTTTTAAAACAAATATTATATTATTAACTGATATTCTGTTCCTAAAAATCTATGGTTCGGCCAAAAGACTAATATAATGATAGGTTTATCATTAATGAACCACTTCAGGTTCTCTTGGATGTTTATAGTAAGTTTATTAACCATATAATATAAAAATACAAAGAGACATGGTAAATGTCAAACTATTTAACAAAGAGTTAAATCTAAATGATAAAGTTAATATAGTGACCCAAACCTGTCTAAAACCTATTGGTTGAGTAGTTTTTTATCCATAACCACCTTATACTTTAAATAATATATTTATGATCTATTAGAAACTGAAAATTATTTTATTATAAAATAATATTTCTAGCTTTTCTTAAGGTGCCCCTCACCCCTCTTATAAAAGGTCTCTCCTCCTTCTCTCTAATTCACACCTTCAAAGCCATTTGGCTCATCCAAAACCTACCCAAATACCCTCTCAATTTTCCTACCTTCGTACTAGAGGCCTTGCTTTATTTATAAATCCAACCTAATGATCCATTTTGATCAAATCAAAAGGAAGTACCCGAAGAAGAGGTAAATATTTCATCACATATTTCAAGTTCCTTTCTTCTTCCACTTCCTCTTTCTTTGTTGTTTCCATTCTAAAATAATAACTCCGGTATATTATATATACTGTTATGTTTATATAAATATGGTACAACCATATTCATTATTCTATCTTTCCTTTGAATGACATGTCACCATACATGCGTACGTACGGCTTACCATCTCCATGTCATGGTGTAATTGTTATTCAATACATTATTATTTTTATGGGTATAATAATGATGTTTAATTGATGTAAATAATGAATATAACATGATAATGATTCTGTATATATTATATACCATCAAATTATATATTATTTTAATATCAAAATAATAATATTGTCTCTCGTACGTACGTACGGATTACCGTCTCCACGAACACGATGAGATTCATTCCCCATCGTATCCATTCAAGACTAATTTTCATTATATGATTAAAAATAATTTTTAAATACTTAATATAATTATGAATATTAATAAGATACATCCCATACATAACAAACATATACCAAGTAACAAATAATTTAAAGGAAAACTAATTAGTTAACACCCGAAACGATGATAATACTAAGATATTATTAACAAAGCAATGTTAAAAGATCATATATGATATCATATTAATTTATATTATTCTTGTATAGTTCAATAACAATTATTTAACCATTATAAAGGAGTTTAACCTACCCTCGACCAAGGAAAAGTACAAGGTAAGGGTTAATTTTACGATCTTTTTATTATCCGAGGTTGTTTATATGTAATTATCTACTGGGACCTCTTTATCATCCACATCCATGTTTCTTAAAAATGTATTCCAAAACATTTTAACTATTTACTATACTATGGGTTAAATTCATTTATACCCTTGTTTTACTTTATATAAAATGGTTTGAAAGGACTCTTTCCATTGTTTTCCAAACAAGGTACCGTATGACCTTTTCGACAAAATTAAGGTAAGAATGTTTTTTTAATTTATACAGTGGGTGTGGCTATTTTCCACCATTATAACATTTTAGAAGCTTCTCTTACATGATTATAAGAATATTTTCAAATAAAAATGTTTTATTTTATAATTACGTTACTTTTAAATGATTTCAAAATAGTAAGAGATATTTCTCCAAAAAAATATTTTGATTTCATCTATGTCAACATCCTTTGATGAATATTAAGATTATAGGAAGTTGATTTATTATGATAAAAAACTTCAATATTGTATTAAAGGTTTTGTGATATTTTTGACTTTGGATGTGTTATTTTTATACCATTTATGGTTTATGGTTAAAGTATTGACATTTCATAAGCCAGTTTTAATACGAATGTTTATGTTATGTTTAAACCTTTTCATATGAAAAATGCATTGGACTTAGTATGTGATGGGTGGAGCCCAATATAGCTCCTTGATGCATCGGAAGGTATCTTGAGACAGAATATTGTCTTGGCACAAGGCCTTGACAAAATCATATTTTTAGTCTTGGCACAAGGCCTTGACTATGCGGTTATGAAAGTCTGGCATTATGCATTCCATCATTATGATAGTGGCTATTGGTATTGCATGTGATTATTCAATTAGTAGAATATACATGTGAGTAAGTGAATGGAATTATTTTGATTTATATTTTCCATATTATGATGAAGTTTAGGTTGTAAAGGCTTTTGTTTTAGTTCTATACATTTCCTTAAATATTTACGCTTCTTTATCAAAGTTTTCGCTATATTGTTATCCTTAATGAGCATCTGAGCTCACCCCTTTCTTTGTTTTATTTTCCCCAGTATGCGAAGAAGTATATTATGAAAGAACTATTGGGATAGTCTATGGGATCTCAGTGTTGTCCATGGAAAAATTGTTGTTGTAGTTTTCCATTTTATGATGTAATGTAAGCCTTATGAATGTATCTAGTACTTCCACAACTACTAAATTAATCGGTCTTTCGAGACTTGATCTTTTGTGATCATGCCAATATTATGTAATGATGTGTTGAATCTGGGTAACTGGGGTCGAGGCGTTACACGATGCCACCTATATGGATCAAAATGCGTGTTTCTAGTTTAAAATGACATTTTAGTAAAAAACACACGTGGCATACTCAAAACTAAGAAAATTACTCTTGATTGCATTTATACTTTATTAAAAAATACATAAGTCATTTTGAATGTTTAAGAATTATATGAACCTAAATATGATGCATGGTGTGAATGGTATGACTCCAAGTGTGTCTTTTTATTCAAAATTAACATTAATTTTAGTGAAAAAAACAACTGACATACTCAAAACTGATAAAATTCATTCAGGATATTTTTTCACATTAGTAAAATGACCCATAAGTCATTTATAACATATAGGAATCATCCAAAACTCAATCCAATGATCAGTGTGACCTGTATGACTCTAGGTATTTGTTATCTGTTTAAAATTGACATTTTAATATAAAAAAGTGTCACTAACTAAAAACAATCCAAATATTCTTAGATTGCCTTGATAATTTAGGAAAATTATTAATAATTCATTTTTGATGTGTATGAATTGGACTCATGTCAAACCCACATAAAATGCCACCTATATGGCTCAAAGTGTGTGTTTTTAGTTTAAAATTACATTTTAGTAAAAATCACAAGTGGAATACTCAAAATTGAGTAAAAACATTCTGTTTGTTTTTATACATTACGATAATTATCTATAAGTCATTTGGGATTTATATGAATCATATTTACCTCAATCCAATGCAAGGTGTGACTAGTATGACTCCAAGTACATTTTTTTGTTCTAAAATGATATTAATTTTAGTGAAAAACAATTAACACAATCCAAACCAATAAAAAGAATTCATGATATTTTGGTACTTTAGGAAAATGATCCATAAGTAATTATTGACGTGTAGGAATAAATCGTTCTTAAATATGATGTATACTATGATAGGTATGACTCAAAGTGTAAGTTATCAATTTAAAATTGACATTTTAATACAAAAAGGTGTCACTCACTAAAAACAAAGAAAATGCAATCTGATTTTCTTGAAAATTTTGGACAATTATTTAAAATTCATTTATGAAGTGTATTAATTATTCTCATGTCAAACCCACACACGATTCCACCTATATGTCTCAAAGTGTGTGTTTCCAATTTAAAATTAAATTTTAGTAAAAAAACACAAGTGTAATACTCAAAACCAAGGAAATGAAATATGATTGTTTTGATAATTTGGTACAATGATCCTGAGTCATTTGGGATGTGTAGTAATCATCCACACCTCAATATGATGCACGATGTGACTGTTATGACTCAAAGTTCGTCTTTTTATTCGAAATTGACATTAGTTTTAGTGAAAAAAACAATTGACATACTAAAAACTGAGAAAAAACATTAGGATTGTTTTGGTACTTTATGAAAATTATCTATAACCAATTTTTTACATTAAAAATTAGTTGTAACTCAATCCAACACATGGTGTGACTGGTATAACACCAAGTTTCCATTATCAGTTCAAAAATGAAATTTTAATACAAAACCATGTCACTCATTTAAAACCAAGAAAAAAATATTAGATTGTATTTATAATTTGGTACAATGATTTATAATTCATTTGTTATGTGTTTTAATCATTCTCATTTCAAACCCACATATGATTCCTCCTATATGGATTAAGTGTGTGTTTCTAGTTTAAAATGACATTTTAGTTAAAAACATAAATGAAATACTCCAAACATTGGAAACACATTTTTATCTTTTTTATACTGTTAGAAAATAATCCATTCTCCATTTAGGATGTGTAGGAATCGAAATCTCCTCAATCCTATGCATGGTGTTACTAGTATGACTCCACGTGCATATTTTTATTCAAAATTGACAAAAATTTTAGTGACAAAAATAACTGACATACTCAAAACTGATCAAACACATTAGGATTATTTTTTACTTTAGTAAAATGAACCATAAGTCATTTTTTATGTGTAGGAATCATCGAAACCTCAATCCAATGCATAGTGTCACTGGTATGACTCTAAGTGCGTATTTTTATTCAATATTGACATTGATTTTAATAAAAAAACTAACATACTCAAAAAATGAGAAAATGCATTCAGATTGTTTTGGTACTTTATAAAAAGAATCCATAAGTCATTTGTGATGTGTAAAAATCAATCACACCTCAATTAGACTCACGGTACGACTGGTATGACTCCAATATTCCTTTTTATTCAAAATTTACATTAATTTTAGTAAAAAATAACTAACATACTCTATAAATGGGTTTTTTCCTAGTAATTATGTTATAAATTTTATTTCATTTAAATTCTGTATTTGTATATTATTTTGATAATTTCTATTACAGTTTTTGGTGATATAGTGTGTTGTTACAGCACACTGCATGCCCTATTTCAAGTGTTGTAGTGTGTTATATGACCATACTATAGTTTCCCCTTTATCATCACTACTAAATGCAGTAATAAATGATACTTTTATCAGATATTCTAAAATCATTGGTATATATCCATTTATTGACATTTTAAAAATCACTGATAAAGATATCCATTATCAGCTCTTGTAGAAGCACCCATAAAAGAGTCCTTTATCTATACTTTTTAAATCACTAAAAAATATAGCCTTCATTAGCTCTTTTAAAAGCACTGATAAAGGAATCAGTATCCCTGATTCTAAAATAACTGAAAAAGGCTCTATTTTTCTACACTAAGTAAAAGCATTGAAAAATGGTGTCTTTTATCGGTGCTTTTAAAAACAATGATAAATGTGAGATTTTTCAACACATTTATTTTCACTGATAAAGATACCCTTTATCAAGACTTATCTTGAACTGATAAAAGCCTTGGCCTTTTAATTGTGATGATGTAGTCAATACTTTGATATCATTAAAGAAGGCCTATTCTTGTGTTGTTACAGGACTCTTTTGTAGTGGTGTTAATAATATTTCATCATTTTCATTGTTTCAGATGTTAATTGCCTGGTTTTTAGAGTATGTTTTGACTTTTTATTTTTGTTCCTATTAAAAAGATCATGATTTCATCATCTCTAGAATGTAATACATGATGTAAAAATTATATATATATTTTGTATATTTATTAATATTAATCCATAATTTTTGGATATATGAAATTAAATACACCGTTCATGGAGATCAAACGTCATACATACTCATTACTGTTTTTTCCATTTTATTTACATATTAAAAGAAAAAAATGTAAATAGTTTTTTAACGTCTTGGACCCAGATGCCACCTGAAACGATGCCCCGAGCCCAGTTGGCCACATCGCCTCAAGAGTATGTCCTAAAATGCTAGAGGCTGCCGACTAACAACGAGGGACTAGGTGAGTCAATGGGGATATTATACCCTCATGAACTAAGTATCACAACAAAAGTCAAACAAAATATAAAAAGAGGGAGCAAAATAAATAGCAGACAACTGCAAGTAAGACAAGAAAGATTAGAATGAATAATAATAATTAGAAGTTTCTAATATAAAAAATTGATGCAGATGTTACAAATATCTTGAAAGCAGCAAGAACAGTACATGGAAATACAATACAATATAAGTATCCCAAAAAGAACAAAATATCAAAAAGGAATCACAGCATCGCAAGCCTCATCATGGTCTTATGCTCCCCTTCTCCAAAACCACAATCAACAACATGTACTAGGGAACATTCCCCTATCATCACCTACAACCATATAATTTGTTTGGGTCCCTGAGGAAACCCAAATAGGGTGTCAGATAAACATACCAGTAGGCAACCATCAAGGTCAATACAGTTCTAACAGAAATTCTAAAAACGTTCTAGCAAGTGTAAACAACTTATAAGTAATTGTGTACACCAATGGAATAATTCTATTGTAGTAAGCAATACCAAAAAACCCTCAAGGATACCTGTAGAAGATATTCAGCTCCTAACAAGGTAGATATAACCAAGTTAGTCACACGACCATGCCATACATCCATATGAATCTTGTAACCCCCAACCACACTGTATAGAGAAGTTAAGTGTCCCACGACTATGTCGTATAGTGAATTCCAATATCTCATGGCCATGCCATATAGTGAAGTCAAATATTCCATGACCATGACATATAGTGAAGTCAAATATTCCATGGCCACACCATATAGTAAAGTGTAGAATCTCACGACCATGCCATATAATGAAAAGTAGACCTCAAGGGATGGATCCAGGGTGTTAGTAGACCAAGGCATCCATATAATAATTCTAGACCATGAAGGGTCGAATCCAAGGAGTTTTTCAAGGCTTCCCATTAAGTTCCGTGGGAATCCCCAATAGAAACACCATAAGGCATTGGTTGGGGTCCTAGGAGCATGGAAATAGCAAGTCCCACACAAGGCCAAGAAAGTCAGATCCATAGGGTAGTAAGGCCCAAGGCATCCCATGGAATCAAGACCCAAGGGGAAGAGTCAAACCAAGACATCCACTATCATATTCCAAATCCATTCATTCAAGCATTCAATTTAAACATTCAATTTTTGAAAAACATTCCATGTGAGAATACCCACTCATATCAACCTGTACAGGCCATGAGTATACCCACTCAAGAAAACTATTTATCAAAACAAGCATATGGGTCTACCCTCCCATATAAACCTTTTAACATGCCAAAATATCAAAATAGACAAGGAATAACATGATATTCATTGACATAGGATGCAATATATCGTTTAAATAGTATATTAAAGCTATCAAGGTATTAACAAGATTCCTCTAACTAGGAAAACACAACTACACACCCCTTGGGTGTTCTAAATAGGTATAAATAGAATTTTCATTAAGGTGAACCCCTTGGGTGACCTTGAAATGAGAAACGGGTGTCAAAAAAATCTAAACAGAACCTATAGGCATCTTCACTAAGTCCCACTACAACTACAACAAGCAACCAACTCAAAAAAAGGCCTCTACGGAAAGTCTGATGGGTGAAATATCATCCAAACTCCTGAAATGCACAGTAAAAGCCGAAAGAAAGTATTGACCACCTACCTCACCTCGGTTGTAGACAGCTTTCCTAGTATCAAGTCCATATATGTCCAATTTTGGATGAAATTTGACGAACAGATGAATAATGGGATATTAGGGAATATGATCCTAAATACAAACAGAACAGTCATTGTTCTAAAGAATCAATAATGACTAAAAAATAGTCTAGGACTTACCATTGCAGATCCAATGAGACAATCTACAATTGAAATAGAGGTCAGATAGAGAATCTAGATCAAATCCTCTGTTAGGTGCCTCAAGGGAGAGCTCTAGGAGCTAATGTGTGATGGAGGAGAAAACCCCAACTTGGTTTAAAAAGAAAATTAAGTTTTAAATTTTATTTAAAAAAACAACCCAACATGGTAACATGGTTTACGCACACAGTTTCCCAAACTGTGCGGAAACTGTGTGCACCTTACTACCTAGGAGGGGCACTTTGCATAGTTACCCCTACACAGTTTAACTAACTGTGCAGTAACCGTATGAAAGCATTCTTATAAAAACTTGCAACTTTTCAGACCTCTCGCACGGTTTTCCTAACCATGCAAAAATCACGTGCTAGGTCATTTTTAGCTCAAAATAGGGTTCCAGCCTCTAAACAAGACCCATGTTCAATTTAAGCATTCACATAAGGCCATAATAAAGAAAATTAATCTAAAAATAAGAGGAACAATACCTCGTATGAAAACTCGGGTTCTTACAATCTTCCCCCCTTATAGTAATTCATCCCTGAATTTCTCCCTAAAGGGTGGTCATGATTCTTCTAAGAACAACTCCAGCCACTAATCACATACTTTAGCCTCCCTCCCCCAAGTCTCGTCCTATAAACAACTGTTCTTCCATAGCACCAATACAAGAGAAACTTACCGGGCTTGGAGAACCTTCATGATCCTATCAACTATACAAATCATATGCTTCTCAAAGGATCCATCAACCTGGAACTCAACATCCTCAGGCTAAAAATGTGAGATAGGGCTGAGTGATAGTGGCATAGTTGTGATACGTGGATGATTTCATTCATATCTCAGTAACTCTAATGTAACTACAACCAATAGGCAACCAACCCAACTCTCTCCAAAATCTGAAATGGACTGACATATATCGATGAATGTTTTCCCTATCTCCTGATCCGCCTATGTACCAACCTCGGTGAAACATGTAAGAAAACTTGATCCCCAACCTCAAACTCTATAGGTCATCTTTGGCAATCAGTGTATGATTTATGGTGGGACTGTGTAGTATCCATCTGCTTCTAAATCAACTGGACTTTCTCAGAAGTCTCTTGCAAGAGATGTGGTCCTAGTAAAGTTACCTCTCCAGCCTCTAGCTAGAATAGGGGATAACAGAATGGCCTACCATATAAAGCCTCATAAGGTTCCATCTATATCATCACCTGATAACTATTATTGCAGGATAACTCAACTAGGGGAATGTGCCTCTCCCAAGAGCCCCTAAAATCTAGGATGCATGCTTGAATAATTTCCTCTAGCACATGTATCATACGCTCTGACTATCCATCAGTATGTGGGTGGTATATTATGCTCAGAAACTCTTATATACCTAGTGCCCTCTGAAAAATGTACCAGAAATGAGACATAAATTGAGAATCCCTATCTGAAACAATAGTGCATGGGACCCCATGTAGTCATTCCATCTCTCAGATGAACAAAATTCCCATATCCTCAACACTGAAGGCCTCCTTGGTTGGTATGAAATGTGTGAACTTTTTAAGCCTATAAACAACAACCCACACAACATAATTACCCTAAGACGACCTCGGAAAAACTGCCACAAAATCCATCATGACATCATCCCATTTACACTATGATATACGTAACTGCTATAAAATCCCAACTGGTCACTGATGTTCGGCCTTAACCTGCTGACTGGTGGAACACCTAGTAAAAAAAGCCACCTCTCTCTTCATTCCCTAACACTAGTACAGATTTTGTAAGTCACAGTACATCTTGGTGTCCCTGGGATGCACTTCCCAAGATAAAGCATGAAAATACCACATCAAATACTTGTGTATACACATTAGAACCTAGAAACGTCCATGGATATGAACGATATCATAGTCACCTACCATCCAACCAAGAGGAGGTTCCTCAGCTTCTATACCTTCCTATAGAAATAGGACTTTATAATCTAATAGCTTCCTCATCGTAACTCTGTCCAACATGGTGTAGTTTATAGATAAGGATAAAATAAAAGTATTACATTGACTATCATTCACCTACAGATGCATCTCATAAAGGAACACCATAAGTTTCCACTCACTACTGGCCTACTACACTGTCTGTATTTGATTCTACCTACTTAGTGCATCGGCTACTACATGTCCCATGATAGGCATGTAGGAAAGCTTGATGTCAAAGGAATTTAGGTACTCCACCCACCTTCACTGCCTCAAATTTAGATCACGTTGTGTAAAGATATACTAGAGGATTTTTTGGTCTGTGTAAACAACAAAATGATCTCCCAGAAAATAGTGCCTCCAATAGTGCAATGCATGAACATATGCAGCTAACTCAAGATCATACCTAGCAAAATTCCTTTCATGAGGCCTCAACTATCGAGACCTGTATGCCACGACTCGATCTACCTACATCAGCACTGCCCCCATCCCAATACCAGAAGAATCATTGTACACCATGTAGCTCATTCCCTTCTATGGCAGTATCAGGATCGATGCTAATGTTAACCTCCCTTTCAGCTCATGAAAGGCTATCTCAAAAAATTATGACCACACAAACTTTACACCCTTTATAGTCAATCCCATCAACAAAACTTCTAACCATGATAAGTCCTATATAAAATTCATGTAGTAACCATATATCCCTAAGAAACATTGTATGTCAAAAACATTCTTGGGAAGTTCCCAGGAAACTACATCTCTCACCTTCTCTGAGTCCATTGATACTCCTATCTCTAAGATGATGTGACCCATGAAGTGAATCTGATCCATCAAAAAGTGGCACATTGTGAGCATAGCATATAACTGATTCTCTCTCATGTATTCAAAATGATCTCAAGATGGTTGTCATTATCATGTAGATTGTGAGAATACACCATAATGTCATCCACGAAAACCACCACAAAATAATCCAAGGATGGAACACTCAGTTCATAAGTGCCATGAAAACTACTAAAACATTCATGATATGAAATAGCATAACCTGATATTCATATAACCCATACCTACTACAAATGGTTGTATGAGGTATGTCTGTTGGTCCAACCCACACATGGGGATATCTTGACCTCAATTCGATCTTCTAGAACACTCGATCTCCTCGAAGATTGTCAAACATGTAGTTTATCCCTGGAAAAGCATTTTTTTTAACCGTCATCTAGTTTTGTTTCTGATAATCCAAAGATAGCCTAATATTTCAGTCCATTTTTTTCACAAAAAAGACCAAAAAACCCCATGGAGAAGTTTTGGGTCTGACAAACTCCTTCACTTACAAATCCTATATTTGCCTCTTGATATCCTAAAACTCCATCGTAGCTATCCTGTATGGAAGAATGGATACCATCACATCTCTCGGAAACAAGATAGATGGATAACTCCACCACTATCTTGGGAGGTAAATCAGAAAATTCATCGAGAAATATGTCCCTAAAGTGATCAACCACTATAGCAAATTCTGCCTGACCCACTCCCTGATCATTCAAAAACAAACTAGAAATCTGGGCTATCAACCCACCCATCCCATGATGCTCGAGTCCAGATCTGCTCTCCTAGACATCCAGTTCACCCTTGTGAATAAGAAATGCACCCTTTGGTAATGTGAAAGTCACCCTCTGGCGATAGAAGTCAATGTATGGTCGATAAGCTATGAGCCATTCTATCTGGAGAATAACGTCAAACCCCATAATCTTGAGGGCATAAAGATTCCACATGATGTGACACCCTCCAAATACAATGGGATACTCCATAAACTGGAGAAAATCACCCGTTCTAACTCCCAACTGTGTGTCTAACGTCAAAGCTCCCTCAAAACATAAAACTTCAAGCCCAAGGCTTTTAACCACTACTACAGATATAAAACTATGAGAGGAACCTGTATTGAAAAGAGAGGATGTAGTAGTAGAAGATACTAAGATCTTACCTCTCAATGTAGATGGTTTGGGATTTTTCTCCTATTGGGTATGTTGCACTACATAAGCCTAGACTGTACTGTGGCCTTGTGACCCTGTCTAGCTACCCTAAGTTGATTCACCCTGCTATCTTTCAGAACCTGGTGTCTGGATACCACAACCATGACCACCACTACCCTAGAATGAACAGGCTAAACTGCTCCAGATCCCATCCTAATGCGGATATGAAGAACCTTCTCCTGAACCTGATGCCATATCTGACCCCCTACCACTCGCAACTGGAGGAAAGTTGTTGAAAAACCCCTTCATGTTCCCCATCCTGCTAAAAGATCAGAACTCAAATGGGTCATGGTCACACTGATTTTTCACATGGACTCAACTGACACACTAATGTAAAAATACTAATCTACCTAAACCCACAACCTGACTAGCACTTACATCGTAGGAATCCTCAAATTGGTGCTTCCTTCATGAAGACATAGATTTACTAGGTCAAGAAACAACACTTTCTATTCTATTCCCCCAACTTCCCTCAGGTTCTGCTCAGTAATCGATGCTTGATTCACAATATCAATGATAGAAGGAATCCTAAAAATGTTGAAATAAGATTTAATAGCATTTTTGAGACCTTCCACGAAGTGTCTCTCCCTTGACAGCTCAACTGCAAGATACATTGGCACAAAATGCTGCAGCTTTGTAAAGTGTGTCAGGTATTCCATAACCATCATCACTCCCTACTCTAGATTCAAGAAATCAGTATCCCACTAAGATCACAAAGTCGCTTGGTAAAATTAGACATAAAATCAGTTTTTTAATTCATCTCAATCCATATTCCATAGACCATAAGCATAGTTCAAAACGTCACATCAATTATTTGTAGCTCTACATAGAATATAAGTCGCGAGCTTAACCTTCTACTCTGTATGCATCTCTAGGTTCTCAAAATCACTAAAGTGGAACCTAGACACAACTCTATAGCATGTGGTACACCATTCACTGAAAAATTAGGAGGATTATACAACTGGAACACCCGTGTTAGCTCAAACATAGTCAAGGCTAGTTTCGGTGCTCCCTAGATCATCTGTATATAGTGAAAAAAACATTGCAGAACTGTGCCACATCACCTATGTCTGGAACAGCCTCAGGTGCCCCAGTTGGCACTATACGAGGATCAACCAGTAGCTTGTGTCCCACCATCTTTAAAGTATGGTCATCACCTCCATCACGACATACCACCGGAGTTCTTCATGGTGGAATGTCTCTACAATTACAAACACACGCCTCAGGAAAGAACAACATCAAAGTGAAAAGCTCAAAAGTATAGGACATGTCAAAAACTCATAGAAACCAAGTCAAACCCACAACCTACTCCTAAATCCAAGACTGTATAAATAAAAAACTATGAACCACTAGAAACTATGCCTCTTTCCCACTCAGAATATAGGTCTATGTCAGGTCTTTATCCATTAGTTCAAGCTTCCATTCCAGTTTACATTTAGTTATTCAAGAAATTCCAACAAGGCTTTACTAATTTCTGAATCCATGTGATCCATAACACTGGTTGAACTTAAAACATGTCTCCCATTAAAACCATATATGTAACAAGTTCATTTAACATTTACATTTCTCTAGTGCATCATTTTCCAATTCATAAGGGCTCATACTCCTTATGTATTGTAAGATGATATCACACCTTTATATACTGCACCCAATTGCCAACGAGCCCATACCAGAGTGGTAAGGACTCCTGCTTGGCATCCAAGAGACCCGGGTTCAAAACCTGGTGGAGGTGAATTTCTAGGGTACTATAGAAATACTGTAGCAGTCACTATAGCAGTTACTGTTCGTACTATAGCTTTCAGAACTATTCACCCAATTTGGGCCTTCAGGCCACCAGTTTGGGCCTACGGGTCTCCAGGGGCTTCGGGTCATTAGAGGCCTTTGGGACGCAGGGCCTTCAAGTCATGTAGACCATAGAGTATCCTAGTTCATAGAGAATAGGACCTAGAAGAGGATTAGAGCAACATGAGTAGGAGCCACCAGATGCAGAGCTAACCGGATTGGAAGAATGAGAGGGTATGGAAGCCGCCATCGGGACCAGGAACCGTGCAGCTTTTTATGAGGCAATGTTATCCGATCAGTAATACAAGGTTGGGATCTAGGTGATCAATGATGTAGAAAGATGGGGAGGGGCAGTTCAAGTGGGTTGGTCCTACGGGTCGTGTATTGGGCATGGTATGCCTTTGGGCCTTTGGGTCATGTATTGCGGGTTTTTCAGGCCTTGTGCCTTGGGCCTACGGGTCATGTACGGGCTCCCCTTAAACCCTTAAATGGGTTATTATCCATAATAAAAAATATAAATTAAGGTCTTTGGGCCATTCGGGTCAATATACTGCACCCAACTAACACAATATCAGGCCCAGCTATCACATCAACTATCACAATAGTATAAAATATCTAATGCATCCTAGATGGCATGGAATAATGCATGGAATGTGATTATAACAAGTTTCCATATAATGCATGAGATGAAACACTCTCATCTAATCAGGTTTCAACTAAAATAGAACCCATAATTGCATCAATAGTAATAGGAGAAATCAAGTGTGTCACCCAATGGTGAAATCGAATAAACTATAATAATCAAAATCCAGAAAATCAGAACTCAATTCAAGGCAATTTGGCTTTTCCCTGTATGCAGGGTTGCTACTATTGGGCACAATTTATTACCATAATCCATATCCTTCCTATCCCTGTCTAATGTCACCAAATAGTACGTCAAACAAAAAACTTCTTATGATACCACTTTGTAACGTCTCAAACCCAGATGCCACCTGAAACGGTGCCTCGATCCCAGTTGACCACATGGTCTTAAGAACATCTCCCTAAATGCCAAATGCTTCTGACTAGAAGCGGGGTCCTAGGTGACACAATGGGGATACTATGTCCTCATTCCTAGAGTATCATAGAAGAAGTCAAACATAATATAAATAGAGGAAGCAAAATAAATAGTAGAAAATTGAAAGTAATATAAGAAATACAGGAATACCAAATAATAACTAGAAGTGTATCATATACCAAATTGATGTAGATGGTACAAGTATCTAGAAGGCATCTAGAAACGTACATGATAATGCAATACAATACAATTATCCCCAAAAGAACAATAGACCAAAAATGTATCCTAACATCATAAGCATCATCTTTGTCTTATGCTCCCCTACTATAAAGCCACAGTCAACAACCTGTACTAGGGAACATGTCCCTATCATCACCTATAACCATATAATCTATTTGGGTCCCTAGGGAGGACCAAGCAAGGTGTAAGATAAACATCCCAATAGGAAAAAACCAAAGTCTATATAGTTGTAAAAAAAATTCTATAAAAGTGTTAGCAAGTGTAAACAACCAGTATGTAAGTGTGTATTCCCATGGTATAAGTCTACTGCATAAATAAAAACCAAAAATCCCTCAAGGATGCCTGCAAAAGAGAGTCAGCTCCTAAAAAGGTATCTATAACCAAGTAAGTCACACGTCCATGTCGTACAACCATCTGTATCATATGACCCACAAACACTCTATATAGAGAAGTTAAGTGTCCCACAAACAAACCATATAGTGAAGTCAAATATCCCACATCCACACCCTATAGTGAAGTCAAAGTTTCCATAGCCACGCCATATAGTGAAGTCAAGTATTCCACAACCATGTCGTATAGTGAAGTGTAGAATCCCACATCCACTCCGTACAGTGAAAAATAGACCTCAAGGGTTGGATCCAAGGAGTCAGCAGACTGAGGCATCCATATAATAATTATATACCATATAGGGAATGATCTAAGGAGCTTGTCTAAGGAATCCCATTGATTCTCATTGGAATACCTGGTGGAAAATTGATTAGGCATTGGCTGGGGTCCTAGGAGTATGTCAATAGCAATCCCTACATGATCCCAAGTAGGTCAGATCCTTGGGGTAGCAAGGCCTGAGGCATCCCACGGAATCTATACCCAAGGGGTAGAGTCAACCCAAGGCATCCACTACCGCGTTCTGAATCAATTCATTGAAACATTCAATTTAAACATTCAATTTAAACAAACGTTCCTTGTGAGAATATCCACTCACATCAACCTACACAATACATGAGTATACCCACTCATGCAAACCATTTATCAAAACAAGCATACGGGTCTAACCTCCCATAGAAACCATTTAAAATGAAAAACTATCAAAATAGACAGGGCATAATGTGATATTCATTGAGTAAGAAGGCAGTTCATATATTAAACATGTTATTCAATCTATCATGGAATTAACGGGCTTCCTCTAACAAGGAAAGCACAAGAAAAAACCACTTGGGTGGTTTAAACATGTATAAACATCATTTTATTTAAGGCGCACCTCTTGGGTTACCTTGAAATGAGATATGGGTTTCAAAAAACTTAAACAGAACCTATGGTCCACCTCACTAGGTCCGACTATAACTACAACAAGTAACTTGATCAAAAACAAGGCCTCACCGAAAAGTTCGATGGGAAGCATATCAGAAGAACGCCCGAAAAGCACAAGAAAAGCCAAAAAAAGTATAGACAACCATCCTCACCTCGGTAATAGATAGCTCATCCAGTATCAAGTCCTTATTTTTCCTAGTTTGGAAGAAATATGAATAATGGACGAAGAATGAGATATTAGGGCATATGAGCCTAAATCCAAATAGCGAAGTCTTTGTTCTGAAGTATTAAGAATTACTAAAAAGGAATCGATAACTTACCATTGCAGATTTTATGAGACAATTAATGATCAAAATGGTGTTCGGACGGAAGAACTAGCTCAAATCCTTTGTTAGGCGGCTCAAGGGAGAGATCCGTAAGCTGTTGTGCGATGGAGGAGAAAATGAAAATTGGATTTAAAAATAAAATTAAGTTTTTAATTTAAATTATTTATAAGAACATAGCAGGTTCGCACGAT
Organism: Viscum album; assembly: GCA_963277665.1. Classification (NCBI taxonomy): domain Eukaryota; kingdom Viridiplantae; phylum Streptophyta; class Magnoliopsida; order Santalales; family Viscaceae; genus Viscum; species Viscum album. Next base: position 2,891,493 of record CAUJRU010000040.1, read on the forward strand.
TTACCCACATGGTTTCCCAAACCATTCAAAAATGGTGCGCACCTCAAAGCTTATAAGGGGCACTTCACATGGTAACCCTACACGGTTTGACTAACCGTGTGGTAACCATGCGAAATTGTTCTTCTAAAAACCTAAAACTTTTCATAACTCTCTCAAGGTTTGCCTAATTGTGTGCAAGCCATGCACAAATTGTTCCCTAGGTCATTTTCATCCCAAAACATGGTTTCGGCCCCTAAACAAGCCCCAAACAACTCTAGATCACACTTGATCAAGTTAAGAATTCACACAAGTCCATAACAATGCAATTAAACAAAAATGAAATGGCATAGTACCTCATGTGAAAACCCAGGTTCTTTCAATATTCCCTCCTTATAGAAATTCATCCAGGAATTTATCTCTGAAGGGTGGTCAAGATTCATCTGAGAACAAATCTAGCCACTGAGCACATACGTCAACCTCCCTCTCCCTAGTCACGTCTTGTAAATGACTATGCTACCATAGAACCCATACTAGAGTAACTGACCAACTTCATAGAACCTTCATGCTCCTATCTACTATATGAATTAGATGCTCCTCAAAGGACACATCAACCTACAACTCAACCTCCTAGAGCTGAAAAACATGAGACAATTCTAAGTGATAGTGGTGATATGGAGGTACATATAAGACATCATACATGTCTCGTTACCTCTAAGGTAACTTCAACCAATAGGAAACCGACCCAAATCTCTCCAGAATCTCAAAAAACCCAACATATCTCGGTGAATGCTTACCCTATATCCTAATCCACCTATGTACGAACCTCGGTGAAACATGTAAGAAAACCTGATCCCAGTCCTCGAACTATAGTGGACTTCTATGGTGATCGGCATATGATTTATGGAAAGACTGTTCAGTATCCATATGCTTCAGAATCAACTGGACCTACTTAGAAATCTCCTTCATGATACGTGGTCCTAATAAAGTTACCTCTCTTTCCTCTAGCCAGCACATGGTAGAATGTAATGGACTACAATATAAAGACTTGTAAGGTGAAATCTGTATCGTTGCTAATAACTATTATTGTAGGTGAACTCAACTAAGGGAATTTTCCTCTCCCAAGAGCCCCCAAAATCCAGGAAGCATACTCGAACCATGTCCTCTAGCACCTATATCATACACTCTATATGTCCATCAGTCTGAGGGTGGTATGTTGTGATTAGAAGTACTTGTGTACCCAGAACCATCTGAAAACATTTCCATAAACGAGACATAAAGAGAGTGTCCCTATCTGAAATTATAGTGCATGGGACCCCATGTAGTCGTACAAACTCTCGGATGTACAACTTTCTAAGATCATCAACACTGAAGGTCTCCTTGATCGATAAGAAATGTTTGACCTTCCTGTCAACAATAATGCACACAACATCATTACCCTGAGGTGACCTTGGAAAACCCATCATGAAATCAATTATGACACCATACCATTTTCAATTCAGGATAAGTAAAATCTGTAAAAGCCCAGCTGGTCGTTAATGTTCTGCCTTCACCTGCAAACTGGTGGAACACCTAATAAAAGAACTATCCACCTCTCTATTCATTCCCAGCCACCAGTATTGACGTCGCAAGTCATGATACATCTTGGTGACATCGGGATGCACTTCCCAATATGAAGCATGAAACTCTTGCATAAACTCATTTATTATATCCATTGGAACCCAAAAACATCCATAGATACACAATATCTCATCATCACTTACCGTCCAACTAAGAGAAGGGTCCTCACCTACTACACCTTCCTATAGAACTAGGAATTCAGAATATGATAGTTACCTCATGATAACTTTTCCCAATAAGGGACAGTTCACAACTAAGTATGAAAGAAAATTCGGCCCCTGAATATCGTGCACCTCCATATTCATCTCAAAAAACAACACCATAATCTTTTACTCATTACTGTATTTCTACACTACATATATTTGAGTCTTCCTGCTCAGTGTATCAGCTACTATATTTCCCTTTCTAGGCATGTAGGCAAGATCAATGTAAAAGGATTGTAGTTACTCCACCCACCTTCACTACCTCAAATTCATATCACACTGTGTAAAGATATACTTGAGGATTTTTTCGTCCATGTACACCAAAAAATGATCTCCCAGTAAATAGTGGCTCCAACAGCACAATGCATGAACCAATATAGCTAACTTGAGATTGTGTGTAGGGTAATTCCTCTAATTAGGCCTCAACTGCTGAGACCCATATTCCATGACTTTATATACCTACATCATCCCTTCCCCCTATCCCAATACCTGAAGTTTCACAATACACCGTGTAGCTCTTTCCCTTCTCTGGAAGTATGAGGACCGATACTGATGTCAACCTCCCTTTAAACTCATGGAAGGTTGTAGCATAATATTATGACCACAAAAACTTCACACCCTTCTTAGTCAATCCCTACAATAGTGCTGCTAAGCATGAGAAGTCCTTTATAAAATGAATGTAGTAACCAGCTATCCCTAAGAAACTCTATATGTCAAAAATGTTCTTGGCTTTTTTCCTAGAAACTACAGATCTCACCTTCTATGGGTCCATTGATACTCCTATCTCCGAGATGATGTGACCTAGGAGGTGAATATGATCCATCCAAAAGTGGCACTTTGTGAGATTAACATATAACTGATTCTCTCTCTGTGTACTAAAAATGATCTCAACCTGGTTGGAATGGTCGTGCCGATTGTGAAAATACACCATAATATCTTCATTGAAAACCACCATAAAAGAATCCTAGTAAGGATGGAACACTCGGTTAATCAATGCCATAAAAACTGCTGGCGCATTCATGAGACTGAACATCATAACCAGATACTTGTATAACCCATACCTGCTATGAAATATTGTAAGAGGTATGTTTGAAGGTCGAACCCACACCTAGTGATATCATGGCCTGAAGTAGATCTTTGCGAACACTCGAGCTCCTCAAAGCTGATCAAACAGGTCATCTATCCATGGAAAATGATATCATTTTTTAATTATCAGCTGGTTTAGTTTCTGATAATCCACACATAGCTTAAGAGTTCTATTGTTTTTTTTTGGAAAAAGGATTGGCGAACCCCATGGAGAGGTATTGGGTCGGATAAACCCCTTCACCTATAAATCCATTGGTTGCCTCTTGAGCTCCTGTAACTCCATCATAGCCATCATATACATAGGTATGGATAACGGTGTATCTCCTAGAAGTATCCCTATGGATAACTCCACCTTTCTCTCAGGAGGTAAACCAGAAAAGTCATCAGGAAAGACATCCCTAAAGCGCTCAACCACTAGAGGAAAGTTTGGCCAACCCACTCCCGGATCATCCAGAAACAAACTATCAATCTGGGATATCATCCAACCCATCCCATGAAGCTCAGGTCTATCTATGATCACCTGGAGATCTCATTCACCCTTGTAAATAGGAACTACATCCTCTGATTATGTGAAATTCACCCTCCGACGATAGTAGTCAACATACGCTCGATAAGCTGTGAGCCAGTACATTCTAAGAATAAAGTCAAACCCCATCATCTCACAGACATAAAGATTACAAATTAAGTGACACCCTCTGACCTCAAGGGGACACTCCATAAACAAGATCACATCACCCGTTCCAACTCCTAAAGGTTTGTCTAGCATCAAAATTCCCTCAGAAGGAAAAACCGCTAGCCCAAGGCTTTTAACCACTCATGTAGAGATAAAACTATGAGAGGTGCCTGTATCGAAAAGAGTAGATGCAATAGTAGAAGCTACTAAGATCATACCTCTCATTGTAGATGGTCCAATATTCTACTCCTGTTGAGTCTGTTGCACTATATAAGTCTGGTTTATACCATGGACCTGTGACCCTTCCTGGCTACCCTAAGCTGATTCTCCCTTCTATCTCTGAGAACTTGGTGTCTGGATACCACGGCCAAGACCACCACTACCCTGTCCTAACCAGCCTAAAATATTCTATATCCTAGCCTAACGTGGAGCTAAATAACCTAATCCTAAACCTGATGTCAGAGCTCACCCCTTACCACTTACAGTTGGTGGGAAGGTCCTGCAAAATAGCTGCATGTTCCCAATACTTCCGCAAGCTCGACACTCGACTGGGTCATGGTTGCACTAATTTTTCACATGACCTAAAATACCAAAATTATGTAAATATACCAAGGTACATTTAAACCTATCCTAAATAGCACTCATTTCATGGGAAGCCTTAAAACGGTGCTTCCTACACGAAGATCCACTGGGGCAAGAAACAACACTCCCCTGTTCTGTTCCCCCCATCTTCCCTCAGGTTCCTCTCTGTAATCAACGCTTGATTCACAATCTCAGTGATATAAGGAAACCTAAACACATTGAATTGAGATCTAGTATAATTTTTGAGAACTTACTTGAAGTGTCTCTCCCTCGACAACTCATCTACAAGACACATCAGTGCAAAACGATACAGCTCTATAAAGCGTGTCGAGTATTCCATAACTGTCATCGCGCCCTGCTCCAGACGCATGAACTCAATAGCCTTCTCATCTCATAGAGCCACGGGGTAAAATTAGTCATAGAATCAGGTTTTTAATTCATCCTAGCAGATATTCTATAGACCATCATCCTTGTTCAAAATTTCATACTAGAACTTTGTAGCATATAAGTCGCGAGCTTGACCCTCCACTCCGGAGGCATCTACAGATGCTCAAAAATAACTAACATGGTCTTTAGCCATAAATCTGCAGCCAATGGGACACCATACCTTGAAAACATAAGAGGATGCTACTACTAGAACACCCATGTCAACTCAGACATAGTCAAGGCAGGCTGCGGTACTCCATGGATCGTCTGCATATAGCAAAAGGAACCCTTGTGGAACAATGCCTAAGCACCTATGTCTAGAATAGCCTTAGGTGTTGTAGATGGTACTATAAGAGGATCAACCAGTATCACATGACCCACCATCATCAAATTATGGTCATCACATTCATCGTGGTGTACCACTAGAGGTCGTCGTGGTGGTATGTCTCTACAATTTCAAACAAACGCCTCAGGAAATAACAACATCGATACACAAAGCTCAAAAGCATAGGATAGGTCAAAACCGTCCTAGAAACCATGTCAACCCCATAGCTTGCTCCTAAATCTTGGACTATATAATGAACATATAGTGAACAACTAGAAACTATGCCTCTTTAGAACTCAAAAGTAGGGTCTATGTCAAGTCTATATCCATTAGTTCAAGCTTCAATTCCATTTCACATTCATTTATTCATGAAATTCCACCAAGGGTTTACCAATTTTTTAATCCATGAGGGCCCAAAACACCCCATGAACTCAAAACATGGCTCAAATTCAAACCATAGATGTAAAAAATTTCATTTAGCATTTATATTTCATGGGTGAATCATTTCCCAATTCATAAGGGCCCATACTCCTTGTGTATTGAAAGTGACGTCACACCTTTATCTACTGCACCCAACTAACACAACAAGAGGCACAACTATCAAATCAATTTTCACAATAGCTTCTAAAATATAATATATCATAGAAGTAATGGCATAATACATGGATTATGATTATAACAAGTGTCTATATGATGCATGAGATGGAACACCCTCATCTCATCGGGTTGTAACTAAAATAGAACCCACAATTTCATCGATAGTAATAGAAGGAATCAAGTGTGTCACCCAAAATTGAAATTGAATCAACTGTAATAATCAAAATCCAGAAAATCATAACTCAATTCGAGGTAATTAGGATTTTCCCAATACGCAGGGTTGCTACTCCCAGGCCTAGTTTTACCAAACTCCATATCCTTCCTATCCCTTTATAATGTTTCCAAACATTAATTCAAATGAGAAGAAAACTCCTCAAATACAACTTTGTAACATCTCGGACCTAGATTACACCTGAAACGGTGCCCCAAGCTTTGTTGGCCAGATGGCCTCAAGTGCATCTCCCCAAAATCCAGAGGTTCCCGACTAGCAGTGAGGTACAAGGTGAGTTAATGGGGAGACTATGCCCTCATTACAAGAGTATCACAATAGAATTCAAACATAATATAAATAGAGGAATAAAAATAAATAGAAAACAACTTAACTTAAGACAGGCAATATAGGACTTCATAATAATTACCAGAAGTTTCTCATATACAAAAATGATGCATATGGTATAAGTATATTGAAATCCTCTAGAACAATACATAGAAACACAATACAATACAAGTATCCCAAAAAGTACAAAAGAACAAAAAGGTATCCCAACATTGCAAGCCTCATCTTGGTCCTATGCTTCCATGATTCAAAGCCATAGTCAACAACTTGTACTAGGGCACTTTCTAATATCATCACTTACAACCATATAATCTATTTGGGTCCCCGAGGAGGCCTAAACAGGGTGTGATATAAACGTCCCAGTAGGCAACCACAAAGGTCTATGCAGTTCTAACAATAATTCAACAAAAGTGATAGTAATTGTAAAAAACCAGTAAGTAACTGTGTATTCCCATGGAATACGTCTAATATAGTATGAAAATCTATACAACCCTCAAGGATACCTGCAAATGAGAGTCATCTCCTAACAAAGCAACTATAACCAAGTAAGTAACACAGCCACACTGTATATCCATCTTCATCATGTCACCCATAATCATGCTATATAGAGAAGTCAAGTGTCCCATGGTCATGATGTATATTGAATTTAAAAATCCCATAACCACGCCATATATTGAAGCTAAATATTCCACATCTACACTATATAGTGAAGTCAAATATTCCACGGCCATACTACATAGTGATGTATAGAATCCCACAACCACGCCGTATAGGGAATAGAAGACCTCAAGGGCCAGATCCAAGGTGTCAATAGATTGAGGAATCCATATAATAATTCTATACCATGAAGGTCCAGATTCAATGAGATTGTCTAAGGAATTCCATTGAGTCCCATGGGCATCCCTGGTGAAAACTCATTTAGGCACTGGTTGGGGTCCTAGGAACATGGCAATAGGAAGTCCTACACAAGCCCGTGCAAGCTGGATCCATGTGGTAACAAGGCCTAAGGCATCCCATAGAATCAAGACCCATGGGTCTGAGTCAACCCAAGGAATCCACTACCGTGTTCCAAATCCATTCATTCAAACATTTAATTTAAACATTCAATTTATACAACGATTTCATGTGAGTATACCCACTCACATCATCCTGCACAATCCATGAGAATACCCACTCATAAAAACCATTTATCAATATATGCATATGGGCCTACCCTCACATATAAACCATTTATCATGACAAACTATCAAAATAGATAAGGCATTTTGTGATATTCATTGGGAGAGGAGGCAGTACATCTCTTAAACAGGCTATTTAATCGATCAAGGAATTGACAGGCTTCCTCTAACTAGGAAAGAACAAGAACACACCCCCTTGGATGGTTTAATAAAAAATAAAAAACATTTTCCTTAAGGATAACCCCTTGAGTGACCATGAAATGAGAAATAGGTGTCAACGCACCGAAACGGAATCTACGAGCATCCTCACTAGGTCTGACTACAACTACGACAAGCAACTCACTCAAAAACGAGGCCTTTCTAGAAATTATGATGGCTGACATACAGACCGAACACCTGAAAAGAACAAGAAAATCCTAAATAAAGTATATAAAACCTACCTTTCCTTGATAGTAGATAAACCATTTAGTATCAAGTTCTGATTCATATTGGTTTGGAAGAAATCTGAAGAACGGATGAAGAACAGGATATTAGGGCATATGATCCTAAATCTAAATTGCACAGTCATTGTTCTGAAGAATCAATAATGACTAAAAATGAATCATGGACTTACCATTTTGGATCTGATGAGACAATCAGATATTGAAATAGAGGTTGGATGGAGGAACTGGCTCAAACCCTTTATTAGGCACCTCATGGCAGAGCTCCGAGAGCTGTTGTGCGATGGAGGAGAAAACCCCAATTGGGTTTAAAAAGAAAATTTATTTTTTAATTTAAAAATTAAAAATAATAATATATAAGGGTTGCACAGTTTACCCGCATGATTTTCCACACTGTGAGGAAACTATGTGCACCTCACTACCTAGGAGGGGCACTTCACACGGTTACCCCGCACGATTTTCCTAACCATGCGCATGCCATGCGCAAATAGTGAACCAGGTAATTTTCCACCCAAAACTTGGTTTCTTCATCCAAACAATCGCCATGCACATCTAGAACACCCGCGATCAATTTAAGCGTTCACATAAGTCAAAAAAATGCAAATAAATTAAAAAAAGGAACAGTAGCTCATACCAAAACCCAGGTTCTTAGAAATATATATTTATATTATAATTATAATATAAAATTTATGTAATATACATCACATATGTCTATTTAAACCATCATTGATACATTCTATGTAAATCATGAACACATCACATCGCTTTGAGGAGGTGGTAGTCCACACGTCTACAAACGATGTTATTATATACCCACAAAATGGAAAGCATGAAGCTATGCATTTTGAAATGATTACAGAAGAATGAAGACATTATAAATATCATATATATAATATATAAACAATAAAACCATAATTATTCCCAACCTTGAAAGGTGGTAATGGAAGAATGAGCAACATTTATTCATGAGGTGGTTGTCTGTCGTACACATGAACGAGGATTATGTATCCTCTTTTTTAAAAGTGTGTGTAGGTGTAGGTTATACCGTTAAGACAATAAAATCTTAGTATATTTAGTATAATAAATTTATTATGTAATCATGATATAATAATAATTTTAAGGGATGGACAAATAAATAAAACAAAATAGCTTGTTGAAGAACATTACCTCTTCTTCAGGTAACTCCTTTTGGTTTATACCAAAAGTATTACTCGATTTTCTTTATTCCAAAAGTGAGGATTATATGATTTGGGGAGTGATTTTGAGAGATTATTTGGGCTGAGGTTTTTTTATCCACATGTCTTGAGAGGTGCGAATAAGTGGGAGGGGTGAGTGCCTTTTATAGTGGAGGAGGAGTGGCATTCCTGTAAATATAAAAAGTAAAACACTATTGAGAGGTCTCTCTTGCATAACATGCCTTCAATAATGGTCCATATTCTACAAAAGGGAGTATATGGTCTAAATATGTTCATAAAATGGATTTTTACAAGTTTTTAGGTCATTTGGACACTTAATATTAAAATTTAACTACTAATTAAACTCATTTTTATCTTAATCACTATAATTCATTGTAATTTATTTCACTAATATTTTTGGTCAAAAATTAATTTTAAATTAATATAAATTATAAATTATATTTCTTAATAATTTTGAATCCATTTTTAAAAATTCAAATCACTTAAGTGGCAGAAATTAATTTAAAATTAATCCCATAGATGTGATGCTAAAGTAGGTTTTGAAAGTGAAAATGTTCAAAAGTTGGAAATATTTTTATATATATATTCAATATAAAATTGATACCAACGGAATGAGTTGTGTAAAAAGTGGTAAAATTGATTTGATAAAACTTTAAAACCAATTAAAAATATAATTAAACCATATAAATTATTTAAAAAAAATATTTTTCAATTAAAATTGAGTATTTTTCACCATTCATTAAAAAATAAAACTTCTCATAAAAATATCAAAAAATCACCCTAAGATAATTTATGATTTATGATTTCAAAAATTAAGATTATTTTTTCAAATAAAATTTATAAAAGTGTCAAAATTCAGTTTTAAAATAGGTGCGCCATTAAAAGGTGGTAAAATTGCATTTTTGAAAAAAAATAATAATTTTTAAGTGTTAAACTTGGTTTATTATTTTATTATACATATAAATTCTACTGGATAAATGTAAGAAATAATTTATTTATAATATTATATATATATATATTTCATTAATATCATTCACTAATAGTAATTAATTTAATTTATTAAAACAGAACCCCTTTGGGATCATAAAAATAGTTCTTTATATAAATATTTCTTTTATATTTAATTGGTATTTTTTTTCTTTTATAAAAAATTTGTAACCAATGAATTGAACCATATGTCTTTATAATTTAGTTAATCCAATTCATAACTCGTAATTTAATGTTTAGTTTATATGTTATTATATTAAATAATAATATTTTTATAATATATTATTGTTCGTTAAAATTAGGTTTTTCATGTAATGAAATCCATAGAAGAAAGTCATTATTGTGTGAAAAAAAAAATCTAACCTTGGTATTATGTATAGATTAAGATTTTAATAAAATTAAATTTTTTATAAAATTAAAATATTATAATGTCTTGGGATGTAAAACCTTGATACTTTCCAAAGTTGGTATGCATCACACAGGGTGAGTAAGGAGAACCTAAGTGTGTGGCATATTTTATTATTTGTTTCTATGTATGTTTACTTTCTTTATGAGAATATTACAAGATATGTGAACTTCCATTATTCAATATATTTATGGATACCTTTGGTGGTGGCCTAATTAATTTAAATCACACCCTGATCGAGAACCTTGGTTCTTGAGAAGATGTTGTGGTTCATGATCCATGAAGGTGAGATGGCCCTACTATCGATGGTTGGTATGGAGCTTGGTAAGATGTGGGAGTTGGACTGAGTTTCACTCAAAATAAATTTTATATTATTCCAAAAAATAATAATTTTGGGAGTATCTATATTTATTCTACTAATGGTAGATTTTATTTATATGTTGTATGATTTCCTAAAATTACTTCTACACATTTTTTTTGAATTGCTTTTATCATTTTTGTATTTGTTATGTAGTTGTGATGTCCTTTGTTTTTTATTTATTTATGTGATTAAAGTTATTTATTTTTATTCTATTGTGATTTAGGGATATCTATAACTATAAGGTTATAGTCTCACGCCCTTACTCATAGACCCTCAATTCTATTCTAAATCATCTTGCATATGGGGAGGCGTTTTTGAGATATGTGTCACCCGGTTCACTCACAGCGGATCAGAACCCAATCAGAGATGCTATGTTTGCACACACTCACACATGCCTATTTATATATATATGTGTGTGTGTGTGTGTGTGTGTGTGTTATTGTGTGTGTATAATAATTTTTTAGGTGTGTGTGTGTATACACACACAAATATTTACATAATTATAAGTATACATACACACATACAAACAAACATACATATATACATGCATAGATACATATATTTACACACACATATATAATTATATTTTTACAGAATTTTTTTTTAATTTATTAGTATATATCTCTGTTATATAAAATTATATATATATATATATTGTATTAATTTAGTATTATATTATAAAATATAAACCCTATATACAATTTTTTGTATACTTTATATATACATGAATTATAATTTATAGGTATATTTTTAAAAATTATGATTTATATGATTTACATATTTAAAACATAATACATTATATGGATATATTTTTTATATCAATGTTTATAGAAATATGAATATTGTAGAAAAAAATAAGTTGAATATGAATTGAAAATTGATAGATGTTAATCGTGTGATAAAAGAGTATGAAGATAGGGTTAATTTGTATAGTATATTTGCAACAAAGCACGAAAATGAACCTTATTGAATTATTTTTATATTTTTATATTTTATTTATTCAAGAAATTTTTTTCAGAAGAGTTAGAAGAATATTTGATTTGTCATGTAGTAGAAAATATTTATAAATATTTCACTAAACATGGGGAAGAACTGAATATAGGTCTTGATAAGGATAAAATTATGGTTTACATATTTTCTAATATCAATAAAACTGTATATGATGATATAATATGTATTTAATAAATGAAAATGATGGTTTAATATAAAATTTATAGTTTCTCAAAACTATTTTAGTTGTTAAATAATGATGCAAAGATTCTATTTTATTCCAGTCGTACAAAATATTTGATATTATCATCCATACTAAAACGATATAATTTGAAATTTTATTGATGAAACTCATATATTCGTATGTTTATTCAAGTAATTAATTTAATATATCCACACCATTTTCTTAATTTTAGGTTAAATATTACATATTTATATTTTGTGATTAAATTGTGCTTTATTGTGAAAATAAATTAAATCTTGATTTTTAAGTGTTTTTTAATCATTTATGAAGTTTATTATGAAATCCATACTTTAATTATTTTATTAAATTATTTTGAAGGAATTTATCAATCTATATGGCCTAAATGAACACCACTTTGGAATGATGTCTAACCGTGGTGTTGTAGGTTACAAAAGGGTAATCAATTTAGGCTACAAAAAGTTAAAATCATGGATATATAGGTTGTGTATAGGTATTCAAGTTGATTTTTAATGGTAAACCCATGGTTTCACTATGTAAAGGTGATTAATAAATGTGGTGTGAGGATAGTCAATCTATATGAATAAAGGTACCGATCAAACTAGATATGTAAAGATAGTTTATCCAAGCTACATTAAGGTAAAACAAAAGAATTTTCCACCAAGTCAAGGTACTAATATAGATAGGTAAGGGTAATCCAAGACACATTCCGAAAGAATATATATATATATAAGGGTGTAATTATTATATTCAAAAGGACATAAATATCTCACCATGCCTATTTTAGAGGGTATTTTACATGAAAATACAACTTGTGAAAAATGATGAGGTTTAAAATAGCCATATCATATCAAAACTGTCATAGGAGAGGATTTTATTTATGTATCTATCCCCACTACAAGGAACCTAAAATAATATCCATACTTCATGGTAAAGGTCATGAACTCCAGGAAATCATCAAAACATATTGGATATTTAAACTACATTATACATTGAAAACCTTGGTCATCATGGGTGAACACCATCGTGATAACTCAAGCCGAGAAAGTATCATTATTCGAAAGATATGATCAATAGTTGTTCTCCATGGGGGTTCAAAAATCATACAATCTTGATGCCAAGTATATTTTGTGTGGATATAATTTTTCCCAACAATAAAGGCATTATATTTATAATTAAATAGCCACTATCATAGCTTTAATTTAGAAGAAACTCACTGGAAGTGTCACATGTGCATGTTCATTTCCCATGACATGTAACTAGATTTTAAATCTTTCCATGTTTTACAAAGTTGTTAGAGTCCTTGATTAAATTTTCCTATTTAAATAAACAACCACTCATTATTAAATGATTCATACTTTCTCTCTCTATGAGGGGAATGTGATTGTAGCTTTATTTTACTTTTTTGTAACTTTTATTTTTAATATAAATTTTTATTCTTCATCACATTCTATTGTTTTTTTAACATTTTTTTACCCCTCTATTGTATTCTCATCTCCACGAAAATTGAGATCTAACCTCAGTATTGTTTTTGTAGGGTAATATTTTTCTTAAGTTATTATGATTTAATAATTTTTCTTATTTTATTTTGGGAATTCGTTGAAAATAAAATAGATTAGGGTATGTGCTCATCGACTTTTCCCTATCATTAATTTTCTTTTTTATTTCTATCAGTCATCCTTACCTCTATTATTTGAGTCATTCATAAATTAATGTATGGATTGAATAGTTTTGGCCGGTGAAGAGTTTTTCAAGCTATCTTTAGAAATAGTATTATCCCACGTATAGAGTTATCAATTTGGGGTAATAACAATTCAAACAAGTAGGGTATGGTGTGATAGTCCATATTTAATAGAGTATTGAGATTATATTTTTATAAAAATGATTTCATTACTATAAACTCTTGAGAAAATAGTTTTTTTCTTCTAACTTCTTTGTGTTTTTATTTACCTCTTATTTTTTCATGTTTTCATTTATATTTATATCACTTTCATTTCAACACCCCCACTAACATTAGTATATTTGTTTTGTTATATATTATATAGTTAATATAATAGTGAAAATAGAAGAATAGTGTTTTTAGGATTCCACTATGTGAGAACAACCCTATGTTGGGCCACTATAGTTCACGCCAATTAAATAAGAAATTTATTGATTAGGGATCCCTAAAAAATCCTCTCATGTAACTAGGAATAGAAAAACTATCAGCTGATTTATAGAATTACTTTATATCTAGAATGATATGTTATTATAATATAATGAGCTTCCCTTTAAAATAGATGATTCTAAATGAAAATTATTTTTAATGGGTATAACCTATGAAAGAATAAATTATTGTATAATATATATCAATGACTATGAATTACTTAAAAATACTCTAAGTGTGGTGTATCTTAATTCAAGAAAGATGAATTAAGTACAGTGAAAGTTTTATTTTAAGTTCAAATAATTCAAAGGTTTATAAAACACTATAAAATAAAAGATATTGTAAGTCAATTGAAATGACACAAAAATTAGATAATTCAAGATGGGAATATTTATAACCCAATAGATACTTCTCTAAGAAATAAAATATATCATGACTAACCTGAAATTGTAAATGAGTTGAGAAACCTACATCTTGTATTATCTATAGATAGCAGAAATCATTTTATTATAAAAAGAAACATTCATAGTACATGGTGGTATTTCAATACCAAAAGAAACTATTATGATATTTATGTTTATCTAGCTCCATTTATTGAAGATCTAAAAATTATGTGGGATATGGGTGTATCATTTTATTATGCTCATGGAAATAAAGAGTTCACATTGAGATCCATGTTGTTTAGGATGACAAATTCCATTATTTGTTATGTAAAATTTCCACAATACAACATTAATGTGATATTTGGTTATCCCATTTTTGAAAATATTACACACATTATTAGTTTAAAAATTATATGAAGTTGGTGTTTCTTGGACATCATAAATTTTTATCCCAATGGAATAAAAAAATGATCCTAGGAAATATTGCCCGATGGGATTTTGAAAGAAATCACAAAACCATCTCCATTAATAGGTAATAAATTTTTTTATAAATTAAATGATATTATCACCATTTTTGGTAAACATTTTTCATAAAACCATACCAAAGGGGGTTGGGAAAGGAGACTAGTTTTCTTTTTCTTTACTTATTGAAATTTTCTATGTGTTAGGAATTTTCTTGATGTCATTCATACAGAAAAAATTTATGTGATGGTGTCATTATAATGTTACTAAATAAACCTATAAAAAGAATATCTGGAATCAAATATATTTTTTAAATGATTGATATGGGGATACAATAAGATTTAGTGCCAGTGAAGAATGGAAAATGGACTTTTCTTCCACTGATATCTCTCACTCTTTTAATGAAATAAATATTTTAGTTTTTAAACATTCTAAATAGTATAATGGTTCCATAGCTGTATTTATAAAATATCAATAATATAATATTTATGGATGAATTGAATTTAATGGGATTAAAATCACTTGATTTTCATGTTTTGATGAAAGATTTAATACCCAATGATACTTAAAAAATTCTAACACACATTAACTAATATTTTATTATTTTTTCAAAGTTATATGCATCAAATTTATAGACATGGTGAGGTTTTTAGTTATAAAAAATAAATTTATATCATATTATGTGAATTATATATTTTTCCACCATAATTCTTTGATATAATTATTTTCTTGGTTAAAGAGATCAGACTGTGTTGTCAGTTAAATTATAGATCGATTGAATGATATTTTGAAAGGGTATTTTAAAAATCAATGTCACATTGAAGGTTGTATTGTGGATTAGTATATTCTTGAAAAATATAATGGATTCTATATTGAATAAATATTCTATGTGAATAAAATTGGTCTCCCAAAATCTTTTTATATATGGAACATTATGAGTGAAGAAATTTTAGGAAGAGATATTGTCAAAATTACCCTAACAATGTGAGAGTAGGAACCCCGTTATATTTTAAATTATAGTAAATATGACTCTATATATTTTTAAACTCATAAATAGATCATTTGGAATTTAAATCCTTCAAGGGTTAAAATATGTATATCAAATAAATAAAATCAATAGTTTATAAGTTGGTTTTTGAGACCATATTTTAAATGAATAATCTAGAAATATAAATTAAATTGCTTTGTGATTTCAATATATATCCAAAGGACCAAATATGAATGTATTTTCTTATAATGGTTATGTAATTAATAGTTATATGTTTTATATAAAAGAATAGGATGAACGTAGTATGATGAAAAATATTGGAGTTACTCTTGTGGTTGACCTGATACATGTATCTAATACCAAGGAAAAATATCCAAATTTTTAAAATATAAAATATTTTAACATTATCAAAATATATGGGAGATATATTATAAAACATTCCAGATGTATATTTTTTTATGAAAAAGGGTTGATAATATGACTGTTGTTAAAATCGATGAATTAGGGTTCATAAAGGTAAATTTTAATAAAGAAGGGTTTATGGATGAATCATTCATATTTTAATCATAGTCAATAGAAGTATTTTATGCTCTATATCCTACAAAAAAATATTGTTAAATTATACTATTTGTGACTAAAACAAGCATAGGATCAAATGAAAATTCCATTAAGGATGATCCTTTCATTGAAAAATTGTAATCATTTAATAGTTCTCCCAATATATATGTTGTCTTATATAGTGTGGTAAATTGGGAGGGGGTTTTTTACTTGATAGGGAAGTTATCCTTTCAACATTTGAATAAAATTAATAGATTTCAATAAATCTGTTTAATATCTATTATTATTTGTTTATATATAATTTATGTCTCATAATATTATGTAATCAAAACTATATTTAATAATTTTAAATTAGTTGTCTAACTATTCATAAATACAATGGCTTCTACACCTTTCCTATGCTACCAATATCAAGGAATAATGTAACTTCAATTTTGAAATTTTGAAATTATGAAAATTTAAGAAGGTAAGGTACATTTTGGATGTGAGAAATAATATAATGTTGATAAACATGCTATAGTTGAGTATCACCTTGGATGTGAGGAATAAATAATTAGTTATAATTATAAATAGATATAGGAGTTGTATCATGATATGGTGTTAACTGAATTTATTTAGGTGACATGTAGATGTGAGAAATTTGAGGATGAATAGAAAGAATATGATCAATCTATTAACCCAAAAAATTCCATTTTCATTAGTTACATTGGGTTCAGTACTCAAATGAATGTATCAATTGATATAGGTACCTGACATAATGTTTTTCCTGCATTGAAGGCAACAGTTTGGGAAGACATTATGGTAAAATCACATTATACATTAAATATTTAACTAAAAAACCAAATAATGAAAAATTTATTTACACTTCATTATCCCTTATAGAGTATATTTATAGTAAAATAATATACGATGGAATTTTTATTAATGGTAACTGGAAAGATTCGTAGATCATTATAGGAATATCTTATCAAAATACTTCTTAGGGATGCTGAGGGTAATTCCAAACCCCACCCACCAATATTATACACAAATATCATAAACCAAGAAACTTAGGGTCCTTTTGTTCCCTTCCAGGATGAGGATACTTTTGATGTACATTGTAATTGATAATATTGTATTTTAAATTACATATTTGATGCAATTTTATTCATAATTATTAATTTCTGAAACAAAAAAATAGTGTATAAAACAAATAACATTCATCAAAACCATCATACCCCTATCGTAAAGTAAGGATGGGGTATTCTTCACTTGAAAACACATAGTATGTATTTTAAATCTATAGTAAATATTTTATGTGAAGTAAATAAAAATAATAATTATGCTTATGAATTTATATATAGATTGATCTATTTAAATATTATGTGAAATGAATCCTACAACATTTTATATATAAGGAGGCTTGTGTAAATAATAAGGTAAATAGTATATGAAAACATATATGGGAATCATGTGTATGTATGGAATGATAGAAATTTACTACAAAATAATATATTATTCCATAATAATGACTTCTTAGTTTTCTATATTTTTATCTAGTTTAGACACAAGATTTGTAATCTAACATAGGTAATGAAAAAAACTTCTATTGGATTTGGAGAATCTAGATTAGTATGGTTGTTTTAGAGGTGTAGTTTTTGTATTTTCTCAATAAAAATAATTTGGGAAAGAAAAAACATGTGAATGTAAGGAAATTAAATACAAACAAGAAGATATTGGTAATCTAAATTAAATAGTAAATATATAGAGTGAAAAAATAAAACATATCCTTTGAAGGGATCAATAAGAATAATTAGTTCAACAATTACTACACTATAAATAACCACATACCCTGAGTTTTAAAGTTATCTATTCCCCTATAGATATTTCTTACCCAAGATAAGAAACTCTTTCACAACATTTTATGCTAATTATTAAACAAACAGTTATTTATATCTTTCTTATATTAAAATATCACAAGGAGAAACTGGTTTTGATTTATATCTATCAAAAATCACTCATTACATTTTTATATGGGTTTCAATATAAAATATTCAAGGAGATATCATATACAACAAACAATTTCTAAAAGATCATGTGATAGTATGGATTCATATAGACCATGAGTCAAGTAGAGATCTATCTATTCCCCTAGATGATCCTAATAATTCACATGATCATACATTCTATTATAATATTTATAGAATATAAATTTAATCATATATAAAACATTATGATAAAGGGGTATAACTTTTTCAATTTATTTTATATGAATAATATTTTATAATGATTAAAAAAGTCCTGAACTAATATATGTAAAGACAAAATGTTAAGAAAAATGTTAGGTCAAGATAATATACAGGATTAACTATTAGATGTTTATTCTAATCAATCTAGATAGTATGAATATTTTTTTTATCCAATATTTATATATATCCTAAAAATTGACCACATAATATGTCCTTTATGCATTTATAATACACCATATGAAAAGTTTCATAAAAAAATATACAGATTATATGTTTTAAAATAATTTTTAACAATATTTTTTATAATAGGAAATGTTTAATTATTATTAAAAAGATTGTATGAGGGAATTAAGTGAAAAAAAGAAACCAATGTATTTCTATGACTAGAAAAATATCAAGGTATATATAATAATATTTACTACTAAAACATATATCATAATAAATTATATTTCTCAATGTTTTTTTAGTTTCTAAAACAAGTAAATTATTGTGATTTTGTTAATTATATTTGAGGATTTATGAAAATTTTGGTATTCCATCCACTAACCAACATCCTCTAAGAGGTATTTATGAGATTATATACAATTTGATTAAAAAAATTTATTAACCACTGATATATATATATATATATATATATATATTACTATATTATGAGGACTGTATAAAGAACACATATTGAGATGAGGGAAACATTTTTGGATTGAGTGGGAAACTAATATAGGGTTATAATGTTTGTAGACATAGTAAGGATGTGATTTCATATCACATATGAAATTTTTTATTTATAAATTTCACTTCAGGTAGATTTTATTTTAAATATAATTCATATTTATAATTGATTTTCTTTCTCTTTATGAACCAATCTAAATTCAGTTCAGTTTCATGTAAAAAAATCAATGCTTTTGGAAAATTATATTTGATTCATTTATGATACATAAGATATACCTACACATCAATTTGATGTGAAATGTGACCAAAATAATCTATTTATAAGATAATTATCTTCTGGAATTTAATACACTATTTATAATGTATATATATTCCTATAACCAAATAATCCTACTGTCTACATTGCTTTCCACATGCATCACCCAAAATGGGTTATCACATTTCAAATATCCCAATGATCGGCCATAGGTTTAATAACCTTACATGAATCTATTGGCCTTCAACACCAAAGAATAATCCACTCCCCATTACATGTATTTTCCACCTGTATCAAACACACCCTTTGATTTCCACACCCCTTCAAGGGAGCTAGAAGGTAACCTACAGTCATGGACCATTCTATGGGCCCCCAAACAATCAACATTTTTAAACCTTGAAAACAAATATTTTTTTATAGAATTAGAAAAGTGTATGTTTGGAACTGCTAAATTTGATGAAATACATCAGTGGCTATTCTAACTAATTAAACGCTTGATTTTTATGTGACCAAATTTTTTTTAAAAAAATTTAATACTAAAAATTCCCCATAAAAGATAAAAACTAATTGAATAGCATTAAAATAGTATAAAAACATATGAAAATGAATATTTATTCATTTTTTTACCAAAAGTATAAAAACTACCATTAAATTGATGTGTGATTTGTGTGTGTGTGTGTGTCTGTACATAATTTATTAATATATTTATGAATAATAGAAAATTATAAAATTCAAGTTTGTGGTTACATGATTTTTTAATATATAATATGTGTATTGTTTATAAGATTTTAATTAAATGAAAATATTACATATTCTAATTTACTTTTCTAACTTGTGATGCTGACAATCCATTCTTCATTCTAATATATTACAAATTATAATAAGGAAAAATCTTGAATTTTTTATCTAAAACGTATTTATTTCATTTTTTATCTCTAACTATCATTATTAGTGGTATTTTACTATAGTTTTATGTGATGAAGATATTTTTATATATCCTGGAATATTTAGAGAATTTCATAATTAAAAGAAAAGTGCTTGATGAAAAATGGTATATGTAAGGTGATAATATAATATTTTCATTAACTAGATTTTATTTTTTGTCAAACCTAACCATTACACTAAGAAACCTGAGTTAATTTTTGTTTGAAAACATCTATTTTTCATGGTAATTGCTGAAGGATTTCGGGAATATTAGAAGTGGTTGATTCCATGATCAATAAATTTTTTCATTGATTTCAATGGATAAATATAAAGAACTTGAGTAATGAAACCTAGAAATCCTTATAAATAATATATTTTTACATATAATTTAAAATTAGTTTATAGAAATTATTACATCATCTTGATAATTCATTCAGCATTGATGATTACTTCAGCAGACACATTTGTGATTCATTTCATAAAATAATTAAAGTCATAATTCCTCTAGTGGTATCCAAACATGCTTCATAAATCGTAGAATATAAGCATTCAAACTCCTAGTGATATCATAGAGGAACTAAATTATGTGTTTCATTCTCTATTAATCACAATGAGAAGTCTCTTTGTCTTGAAATAATTTTTCTATAGTTATCATTGACTCTAGATGGAGGAGGAGGATTGCATTTTTTTCTTGAGAGTGTTCTTGGGAGAATTTTCTTTGGTCTTGAGAGAATTATCTTAAGATAATTCATTGTGTGGAACAATTATCATTACCATAGAAATTATATAATTGAGATTATATACTTGGGGTTAAAAAATTAATAATTTATCAAAGACCCATTATCAATTTTTTTATTCTATATAAACCTCCCATCAAATAATAATATTATTATTATTATTATTATATTCCATGGCATGCACTAACTCAAAGATATTTAAATTTTATTTATTAAATCAATAAATCAATTATATATAAAATATATAATTTTAGTTGTGATTTTAAATTTTCTTATCAATACTCATCATCATTTATCAAACCATGAATAATAAATATTTATTATAAATAAATAAATATCTTTACATTATTAATTTAATAAATAAATGAATATTATATTCACTAACTTGAGAAAAAATAGTTATTATTATTCAACTCACATATATTATAAACCTTAATAATATGTGGTTGAATTTATATGTTCAGCATAACCTCAATAATTATTATTCCTCAGTCTTGAGAATAATATTTATTCAAATATTAAATTCAAATAGTATTTAATTGAGATTCTTGATACAATTTGTTTGTGACTCTCTGAGACTATTTCTAAATAAAATTAGGTGAGATTTCCTAAAGTCCATTATTATGGTATAACAACATGTCAAATAACTCATTGATAAAGAAGTTAATTTCATAGAAACAACAACATAATATATAATATTACTATATAATATAATCCCTTACTTTCAATTTCATATCAAGCAAGATTCATACTCATGTCATCAACCTATATGATTGATTTATCTTTCTTTGAATCCCTGAAATAAAATGTTTACACACTGCCATGGCCAAAGAATTCATCAGACAATTTTATTTAAATTAAAGAGAATGAGATATCTTATTCCAATAACTCTAAAGGGATAAATATTTTCCTGAAATGTTCAATTAATATCTTCCCACTTATTACAAGCCCAAACTACTTCACCTAAAGCGTATATCATCTTGGTTTTTGAAAATAAATCTAAGCACAGAATTCATGATATGCATTAATAATAATATCAATTATAAGGAACAATACACATGTATGAATATTATAATATATAATGAAACATATAATATGTTTTTTATTACTATTGGGTTTGTCCTTATAACCTCCCTGAATGGATAATACCAAGTGAAAAATTGACAAGAAAAAGTATCAATGTCTTATGAGCCCATGGAACCAAATATTCAAACATTATCTATATCCCATCAGATATACTTCATCCAGACTATAGGACATATGTTCAAGAATATTTTCTTAGCACTTTAAGGTTATCATTATAGTGTGGAACCAATTTTTTTTCAATTTGACAATTACTATAAGGAAATATCATATTAATGTTACATAAAATAACAATAATCATGTGTTAAGATATTTATTAATATTATGGTCTTTTAATATACAAGTTATCAAAAGCATACAATCTTGGTTGTAGATCATCAAATACAACATACTCGCACTTGAACTAGATACCAATACTAATATCTTTTAGTTTTATATCTCTAAAATTATATTCATGTTTATGGGGAGATAAGTATTTAGTTAATGGATCCTCCATGTTATCATATATAGAAACTATAATTTCTATGGACTCACCCCTCTGAGAAAAATTCCCTAAGAGGTGATACTTCTATGTTATAGGATTTATTCATTGATGTGACCTTGGATCCTTATCTAGAACCAACTTTGTTTTATTATGACAATACAATGTGATAGAATCATAACTAATAGAAACCAAATCATTCTCTTGGAAGAAGTTTCATATCAAAATTAATTCTTTAAATAGATTAAAAGTCATAATGTACTCAGACTCTACTGTAGAATTAGTGACCATGATCTTCAATGAAATATTTAAGATTACACCACCTACATTAAGGTATAATACATATCCAGACTATGATTTCAAATCATTCTAGTTTTTTTTTTATACTTCCATATGTGCATCCGTTAGGGACTAGTTCCTAGTTTCCTCCATAATCTAGGAGTATTCCATAAGTGTAACTTAGATACTTTAGGATTGTTTTAAAAGAAATCCAATTTAGCTCTATTGGGTCTACTTGATATCTTTCTATTATGCCTAAGGAATATGAATCATCAATCCTAGTACATAGTATTTCATACATGATATATCCTATCCCTGATTTGTAAGGAAACCAACTCATTATCTCTCTGATTGTGTTTGAGGACATAATTTCATAGAGATATGTATACCATGTGACACTGAAAACGATAGAGCTTGTATTTTCATTACTCTTTAAGTGTATTTAAAATAATGAATCCCCATCATTTTCTCTTTTTAAGTGGAATTGAATCATTTTTTAGATACATATTGGTTTTAATTGTGAAAATGGTAAAATTAATGGGTTTCATATTTCTTTATTCATTTTAGAATTATTTAAACAAGACAACCATTTGGATTTTATTTTTTGGATTTTTTATGAAATTTGTTTAAGTGTTATGTGTCATGTAAATATCACAAAATAAAGATGTTAAAATTTTATAAAATTCATATGATCCCCCACAAAATTATATAAATTGGATTTTTTTCAAATTGGTGAAGTCATAGATTTTTTGGAATTTATACATTCTAGAATAAAGTATTTTTTTCTGGGAAGTGTTATGAAATGGAATTTTTATAAAGGATTGAATTCATGTGTTTTGATCAAATTTTTATAAAATTATAATTTATGTCTTATGAAATTCAAAAATTTATATTTTTTTAATCTATGTATTATGAGGATATCAGGTCATAATTTTTCAAGATCAAGTATTTTTTATAATAAGTCATGTGTTTTTTAATCCAAAGCCATATGAAATGGTTAATGTCTTATAGGTATATACTTTGTTAAATTTATGGAATCAGAGTATAATAATATTTCTGCGAAAAGATAAAAAAATTCCATTAAGGTAACTTTGAATAACATCAAATCCACTTACATTTTCAAAGGCCTTATGTCATTGATATTTTTTATTGCACTATGGATGAAGAAGAAGAAGATACCACACTATAAGAAAACTTGTTTCACCAAAAAAAGACCTCTAGTCTATCACAATAAATATTTAATTCATCCAAAAATCTCATAAACATGATCTAATTTAAAAGTAATATTAAAATTTTATGTATCATGGTAGAATTAAAGAAGAAAACAAAGTATATTAAAAGCTTGGTATACATTAGAATTTTCTACTTCCAACTCAATCATTCATGTGAAGATAGTAAAATTATATTATTTCCACTTAGAGGATTATCATGGAGGATTATTCATGTGAATTGATATTTCATAGGAGTTAATTCAAGGCTGATATCATTTAAAATATCCCCCTATATATGGAAGATATAAAATAGATAAAAGATTAAGGAGATACAACCTTGTGTAGGTGCTGGATAAATGGGACATGATTATATAGGTGAATAGACTGACATAACGGACTCGAATGGAGAATAGGAGTTGACAGAGAGATAATATATCTATTTCCGGATAAAATCCAATTTGTTTGTGGGTAGTAGAGATCTGAGGATATTTCTATTTTTATTTTTCTTCTTTTTATAGTAAAAGAATTTTAATTGTTCTTGAAACTACTTCATGAATTAAGAGGGTCCTTCTATTTCATGAATTATGTTTCTTATAAATTATGTTGAATTATTTTTAAACATACAAAATTAAAATGATAGAACTTATTGTTTAAAATTATTATTTGGGGCTGGAATTTTGATCATAATAGTTTCAATAATTTTTGGTTTCTCATAGGTCTTTGAGAAATCAAATAACTTTCATAAGGGGATCAACACCCATATTGCGGTCTCAATATGGTTTCCAATAAATATTTTGTGTTAAATTAGAGGTATTTGAGATATAATTGAGGACTTAAACTAGGTAATATTTTTATACAAGGATAAATGGAGCATTGGAAGGGTTGAATCTTTTCCACTACTACTATCTCAAATATATCCTTTCCAATCAGTTCAACTTATGATTTATAATTTTAATTTATAATTTATTTCTAATCTAATATGTTTTTGTTTTATGTTAATTTTTTTAAATATTTAAATCCATAATTTGTTTAACCATTATAAAAATAAATTAACAAAAGTGATATTTTTGAACATAGTATGGAACGTCCTCATGAGAATATCCTAGGGTCCACTACACTGTATTATTTATGGGATAAAATATTAATTGGGTTTTCATGAAAAAAATCCTAACATTCATTGGAATCATTTCTAAGGTGGTTAGCTAAGTTGGATTACTTTTTTGTGTACCAAAATAGATTTTAATAATGATTAATCATATGTATGGCAGGTTTATCAAGAATTCCCAGAGTCAATTAAGGAAGAACATTTTTAATAAAAAGTATAAAAATTGATCTAAGGATTTAATATGCTAGTAAACAAATATTAATTATTATAACTTCTAGAAAGGAATTACAATAATTGGTCACAGAAAAACAATTATAAAAAAATAAGAACCATTACACACCCAATTTATCCATTGAAAAATACTATGAGGATAAGTTAAGGAATGTATTGGACCTTTAATTTTTAATTTTACACTCAAAAAATTCCATAAATCAAATTTACCCATTGATGTGAGTGTAGGAAACCATGAGTATTTTGAAAATTATAGAGTTGAATTTGTTGATAATGAAATTCCAAGTGAATCCCTCAATTTTTATAACTTTTATACAAAACTTTGACTAAAGATAATGAAATATTTGAATCATTTATATTTGAAATGAACTTATTGGAACCTTATATGATACAATATTTCAAAAAAATCATAAAAAATATATCCACTCAAAAAATAACTTGAAACTAGGATAACACAAAGATATTCCTTAAACATAGATTCATTTTGGTTAGGTTATGTTGATAGTATATTGTTAACAACTTCTTCTTGTGCATATTTTATTCATACAACATGAAAATTCATTGGTTCGGCTAGTAACAAAACATATACAAGGAAGTAATGGGTGGATTATAAAACAAAATGGGGGATACAATTGAAATTTGAATTTATCTTATAGAGGGTGATGGTACCAATCGAATTATCAATGAAGAATTCATATTTCAATATTAAACTAAGGATAAACCACTATCTAGAATAAATTTACAATAATCAGTGGATGTACTTCCTGGTGATAAAGTGTGGTGGAGGGACCGTTATATTTTTTCCCTTATTTACTACTCCATGGGAAAAATATTATGAGAGGGAGCATGAATGAATCTATCTATGGAAGATTATAAAATATGTATAAGTTGAAAAAGACTAGAGAAAATTTATTTTTTAGTTTTTAAGTAAGAAAAGGTTTCCTTCTTTGGACTGGGGATAGAGCACAATCACTATTTAGTTGTGGAAAATATTAATATAGAACCCAATCTATGATTCTAACCAAGATTATTTACCCTTATTCTCTTTATTTTTATTTCCTTTGTTTTTAATAAAATTAGGATTTTTTTCCTTATATATTTTTGTTTTAAATTTGTAACAACTAGAAGACTTACTCAAAGTGTTACTTAATAACCTAGATTGTTTCCTCAATTTTTTCTTATAACTATGATTCTTTATTTTGAATTCTTATATGAACGATTTTATAATGAGTATATTTCCCAAAATAAGTGTGTAGTAGAAATATCCTTTGTTAGATTATGATTTTCTATGTTTTATTATTTAGTTTTTTTTTCATTTTCATTCAAATATTGTTCTTTTACTTACGTTTATATGTGTTTATATTTCATTTTTAGTGTGTTTTTGAAATCTCGTGATCTCAAATTAATATCTTTGTAATTTTTTAAACTCATGCCAATGAGTGAACTAAGTCACCCATATAACTAAATTAAAATAAATAATTAAATTAATCGTGATTCATATTTAAAATTTTGGTTAATTCTTGAAAATTATTATAAAATTTTAAATCCCATTCCATCAATAACTATCTAAATTTTAATATCACCAACCTAATAGGACTCATAATAATTTTGACATATTATTCACATTCACCGAATTTATTAAGAGAACTAGATAATTCTTGATTTAACCAAAATTTAATTGTATTTTTATAAAAACCTTAAATATTAAAGGAAGTTATATTGGGATTGTTAAGGAAATTATTTGATTTTAGGAGCCCCATTTTCAAAATAAACTTTTAATTAAAGCTTCCCTGTATATTTTATCCTTGTTAACCCTTAGTATCCCTGAACATCCTATTAAGTAGCCACATCACAAACTTAAAATTTCTATACAAACTACTCTAGAAGTAAACAATTATATGATATAGTACAATTTCAGTGTGGTGGGATGTAGTCTTGTGGTTTTATGTATTAATTAAGGATGATTTTGATGGAAACTTTATGGTGAAAATATATTCTAAAGTTGTATGTTTTGAAGCTTTTTGGAAGTAAATTTTTTAAAATAAAATGTTGAAATGAAATTGATGGGTGGATGTTTCTATGAAAATTAAAGAAAAATATATTTGGGAAATGTAGTATAATGATTTATCATTAAAAATAATTTTAGAAAGACAAACTACCACTTTAAATTTAAATAACCCTCATTACCTTCAAAACATTAATTTTGGATTCATTTTGATAATAAAAAAATAAAATTTCAAATCTGTTGAAGGTGGTTGAGTGGCTGAAATGTTTCTACTAAAATATTAAATGGGCCTACTATCCTTGAGGATTTTAATATGTGCGAAGAGGATTTACTACTAAGAGGAATAAAAAGAATGTTTAATGGATCCTTTCAACTTCTCTTAATTTTGTTCTGATAAATAAAAAATTACTATTTTATTACCTCTAACATGAGTGAAGAATTTTATTTTGATCTTATACTATTTAATTGGTTTTGTATTTATTTTGCGTCTTATTGATTTTAGAGAAAAAAAATTAGTATTTTTGGTGTTATAACTCATACTTTGAAATTTTCATAATAATATATTTATAATTTCTCACAAAAATATTTCCTTATTACTTAATCATATTTTTTGAGGTTATTATTTATTCATTAATTAATTATTTATTATGTATTCATTTTATTATTTATTTCTATTTTGTTTTTTTATTCTAGAAATTTTGTGTTAGTTTTTAAAAATTCATATTTGATCCATGCTTATTGATTATATTTTCATTATTAAAATTGAAATTATACTTATGGAAATATTAATTCTTATGGTAATATAATTCTTATGAAAATATTGATGCTTGTAGGAAGATTATACTTATGGAAATATTGATTCTTATAGTTGAGATGGTGCTCACGCAATTCATTCTTAAAGTTCAGATGATGCTTACATGATTGATCCTTAAAGTTGGAATGCTTTTATGAAAATTATTACATAAGATAGAATTATTTTTATAAACATTCATGGTTACACTAAAATGATATTTATACACATTCATGCTTATGTAGAATGACGATTTAAAAAAAAATCATACTTATACAAAACTGATGCTTATGCATGCTTCGATGGTTTTTTTGAAAGGATTGGAATGTGCATTATTCTACATATCATTTCATAGATCTATTTACGAAATATTTTGTATACATTTTTTTCATTATTTTTTTATCCCATAGTTAAACATTAAATATTTTTATTTCAGGAAAATTTATTTGGAACTCTTTTAAGCTGAATTAAATTAAATTACAAGGATCAATCATATTTTATTTTTTATACTAAATTATTTGGAAAATACAATACTCAAATTTGAATTATTTATAATATAAAGAGTATGCCTTGATTGATTCCTGGGAGTTTTCCAAAGTCTTTGATATTGATTATTATGGTAATATTACCTTATGTATTAATTATTTTTTCATTTTAACAAGTTCCACTATATAGCCTATTATAGTGTTTTTATATTATCAATGTGAATCTACGTGGATATTATTTCATGAACACTAAATAGATAATACATGTGAATAATTTTGTAGGTAATCTGAAATTGAAAAAATTAAAGTAGTTAATTGGTATCACTTGTGCAATGCTGCTTTGGGAAAAGAATAAATTCAATGGTTATGCATGCATATACAATTTTTAAGGTTGTTTTGGACGAAGTAACTATTTATATATAGATATATAGAACTAGTTTCAAATAATGGAGGTTAATGATATTGAAACAATATTGTTCTATATTATTTTTTTATAATCACTACAACACACTTGGTTGAACTTCATTGCTCTAATCCTTTTCTATTAAAGTGATCCTTGTTTCCGTGATATTAATTGACTCAACATTTCAACAGGTTTCTATTGTACTATTTTTTTTATCTTTTTATGTGTGTAATTTTTAGTTTATGATTTTTCATACAAGATTAACACCTCATTTCTTGGGTTATATTAACCATATAGAAGGTACGTTTCATTGTGCCATATTTGGTAAAATACAAGGGATTTAGTCATGCCTTAGTCTAGAAAAAGGTTTGGTTGGTTCTTCCTCCACTCCAAAAGGAAGGTTCTAGGTTGTGACACTAGGTGAAAAATGTAGGATTTAGGTTATGCCTCTAGAGATTAAAAGGGAAATATTAAATTATTGTGACTCCGTTCAAAATTTAAGTCATTATTTATGGGTATCATAATCTTATGTTGAGGGTGTAAAGAGTAGATGTAGGATCACATGGATCCTAACAACTATAAAATAATTATGTTAATATTTTTTATTATATTTAAAATTATATTAACTTTGATAGGTTATTAAAATTTACTAAAAAGTTCAATTCACCCCCCCCCCCTCTTGATCTTTCAACTATATCACCTAATAAAGAAAAATAGATTACAATTATTTAGTGTAACTAAAATCATATATTTTTTATTCAAAAAAAGACAAGGCTAATTATTCCACCCTATATATTTTTGACATTTAAAACATACCAACCCTAAACCTCTAAACACCCCCTATAAATTCATCTTGATAAACACAAGTCTTTTACCCAATTAAGTGAAGATATAGGAACTTTTCAATCCTATGGGGACCCTTATAAATGTTTTGGATGAGAAAAATGTTTCAAAAATACATTCAAATTTATGTGATTAGAGAAATTTTATTGAGGTAAGTATTTGTCTGGAAGGGAGAAAATTTAAATTAGTAGTGGATTGAATGAACCTAAAGAATAATTTAAAATAAAGGTAATTAATTAAAAATGATAAATTTGGGATTATTGGTTGTGGAATTTGTAACGATCCCAACCACAGTAGCCCAAATCTAGTGCCTTACTTTATTACATTGACATGATTATAAAGAATCGCATCCCGAAGGACTGAATAGTTTTGTAGTTTTGGAAAACTAGATTACATATATTATACCAATTTTATATTGGGAAAAGACAATAAAACATAATACATATCAAAATTAATTAAACCAAATCATTGAAAACTGAATCAAATATCTCTTATTCATAACCTATGGAAAGGAAACAAAATATGGGTGATCTCAAATGCTCAGTAAGGTTTAAGTACAGGGGAAGAAATAATGAGTCAATGAGAATAATCAATATGTCAATGTAAATAACTGAAAAAAATTCTATTTAATCAATAATATAAGAATAAAATGCATCAATATATTTTTTCATAGTGAAAATATCTTGGATAAAAAAACCCGAATTCTGAATGAAGGAAATTATTAATTATTGGACATCTTGTACCTGACACATGAACCACTATATCTTTAATACCTATCTTTAAGATAGTTTAATTTTGTGGTTATAAAACAATATGATTCTTCTTGGAGACAAACATGAATGTATTGTCTCTAACTAATTTTTCTCATGAGACTTTCTGATGCATCAAGGGGCTATATAATATCATTCCCCACCCTTTTCTATAAGTACAAAGCATTCCACATATATCAAATAATCAATTTAAATAGATATTCTTAAATAAAAGTGTCTCATACCACTTTTAAATTTTTTAGTACCATGATTATAATGGGATTTTTAATATTCTATATCAAAGGGTATATATATACACCTCATAAAACAAGTTTGGTGTATAACATCAAAATATGCCTCAATAAAAGGAGATCAAGTGAAAGACCCTTAAAAATGAATCATTTATGTGTATTCACTATAAATCAAGATAAAAATTTGTAAATAAATAATGAGATAATCAAAAGTCATTTCAAAAATAACTTTATCATTACATAATCAATGAAATAGATGTTTAACCCAATGAATGAAAATTGAGATAAGAAATCTCTTACCAATTGTAATCAGTCGAATCATATTCTATATAAAAGTAATAATTATAAAATGAAACATTTAATACCATGAAGATAATTATATTCATGATATGATATGTCAACGGTAATTATATACCCCAAACACAAGAAATAAGTGGTGAATAAGGTATATATCTCACTAAAGTAAAAGTGATATTAAGAAACCCTTACCTCACGCTTCCCTTTAGAGTAGTGTTCTTTAACCTCCTGTATAATGGTTTAAAGAATGTTATTAACTAATTATAAAACTATCTTCATATTTATTATTTTTTTAATGATTATATAACATCTTATGACCAATTAATAAATAATATTTCATTATTTTCATGGATTTGGGTGTTTTCATTTCATCATTTCATGGTCAGTTTTACTTGAATAAAATTATGGATGTTCCTATATAATAAAATTACAACTCTAAAAGTGGAATAAAATTGTATTAATGAACTTACAAGAGTATAAATGGTCCAATATATCATTTTTTCTGTCATGAGTATGATTCATTAGATAAAATGTTAATGATAAATGATTAGTTTATATTGGCATTTTTTTCGAACACCACGAACTAGTTTTGTTTTATTTACTACTATGAGTATATATTAGTACCAAAAAATGAAATAGGTAATAATATAAATATTAAAATAATATTTAACCAGAAAAATAGTATTATGACCATCTATTAATGTGGTAATGGAAAATTAACAAAATCATTATTCATGGAGACAATTAACCGACATAATTTGGACAACAGTTTCCCTTCATTCAATAAGATGAGGTAATAAAAGGGATGGATATAATATATTTCATTGTAAACAAAAAATTATAGTATGTAAATAATTTTTTGTAATTATTATTACTTGATTTATGTATGATATGTGGATAAATTATAGGAATAAAATAAAATAAAAGATGTGTTTTAGAAAAATTAAATATTGAATATCACCTCCTTGACAGACCCTTGATGACCTCATATTTGGTATTTTGTTTAAAAAAATGAATGTGGGTAAAGTAATGAGTATAGTTTTTGGTAGATATTTTAGGAGCATCATGTCTTTTGAGTTTAAATGGGGTGGTGAGGGGTGGTATTTATACTTTAGGAGAGGTGGGGTTAAGTGATTAAAGTAATGATTATATTATATTTAAGCCCAACCACATTGATGTGCAATAAATTTACATGAATTTGGTTGGAAATTAATATTTTATATGTTTTTTATTGGATATAAATGCCTCAAATTACCATTAAATATTTTATATTTAGTTATTTTAATGCTTTACCCTTTTAAATTTAACATGTTTCAATTTTTACCTAAACCACGATAAATAATTTCTTTACAATGGTAAATTGTTTGTTCCCAAAAATTAAATTAATCATAAAACCTAATTTGTAACTTTAGAATCCAAATATGGAATCCATTTTACCTAATTAAATTCAAATAATTTGAAAAATTATTTTTAAAATTAATCCCATAGATAAAATGAAAAGGTGAGTTTTTAAAGAGAAAGGTTCAAAAGATTGAAATGTATTATATCCAATTCCAATGTGAAATTGATTAAAATGATATAAATTTGATTGATATATGTATTATTTTACTAATTATACTTTAAAACCAATTTAAAATATAATTATCTACAAAAAATAAATGAGAATAAAAATTAGTTTTCAATTAAAATTCAATATTTTTCATTATTCATCAAAAAATGAAACTTCTTTGAAAAATAAAAAAAATTCACCCTATGAAAATTTTGATATTAATATTTCACAAATGAAATTTATTTTTTCAAATAAAACTTATAATTTTCCGAAGTTTAGATTTGAAATAGGTGCGAAATCAAAAGCAGTCAAAATTGCCTATTAGAAAAATATAGCTTTTTATGCTTAAAATTGGATTTATTTTTATCATAGGACTATTAAACTTATTGGATGAATTGGAAAAAAAATATTTAATATATAACATATAAATTCCATCAACATATTTTACTAATAGTTGTTAATTTAATTTATTAGGATAAAATACCATTATAGGTATAAAAAAGTCTTTCAAAACACATCCTTTAAGTTCAATTAGATTTTATTTTAATTTCAAATTAATTTGAAATAAATGAATTAATTTTATAAACATATTGAAACTATATTTTTACAAATTAGTTAATCTCATTCATTCTCTCCATTACAACGACTATGCGATAACTATCACAATTAAATTATAATGCTTAGTAATTTGTTTAACCTATGTGCTTTGTATAACGTAATCTATCGAAGAGATTTAATTTAAAAAGAGACATACCATAAAATCTTAGGGTTTTACCTTCTACCATCATTCAATAAATTTATTCCTCCTAATTTGAAATTTTATTTTGAAAATCCAAGGTTGATACTCGAAAATTCATTTGTGGGAAACCCACTTCAAAAATAAGGTTAATAGAACATCCTCTTAAAAAGAGGGAAAGATAAATCTAAAGGTCACCAAAAAATTATTCTTTGGAATAGGATAACATTAGTGGGATGTGAAAACTAAGACATGGAATAGAAATAAAACTATCAAGTTTTTATAGAGACTGATATAGGACATGGGCATTAGAAAATCTATCATCATAAATAAAATTTTTATTCTAAAATCATTTTCCTAATGTTGAGGAATTTTGTTACTATTTAGGATGATAAAATGAGGAAATAATATTACTTGGTAAGTTTAGTTTCATCCTTTAATCCATTTCCACTAAAAACTCATATTTTTCTCCAAATGATGAGTATGATGATTCTTTTTCAATGACTGGCACACTAGAATCAACTTTTACGGATCATAAAATCCACAAAAGAAAAATATATATATATTCCTCATATATTTATGTATTAACCAAAACAAAAATGGTTATAATATGATAAGATAATTCCTAAAAAATGAACCTTTATATAAATAAAGCTACTTTAATATCCCAAAATTCAACAGTAATACTAAAAATTCAAGTTAGACTATTAAATAAATTAGAATACTTAAATGTCCAAAATTATATTCCAGTATAGTATTGAAACCCAAAAATCACAAAGATTTTGTCACATAGTTTTCCAAGATAAATTTAATATTTATCTAAAAAAATGTGCATTCTCAAAACATATAATCTCCAAGATACACTAAATATTTCTATAAATAACAAGAATCACCATAAAATAATATATTCCTTAAAAAGAAAATTCAACCATTATTCCTCAAATAAAATTTCATAATATTATAGTTACCTTAAACATATAAGGTTCTTGAAATTAACTTATTATTTTGCCATAAATATTTATAACTAAAAATAAAATTTCATACTTATTAGGACATCACATGGGTCAGTTGTAGGTGATGCACCCTTGCCATCCTTTGGTTGTGGGTTCAAGTCCCACAGACTTTATGAAAGTGAAGGTTTGTTACCCGTCATTTTGTTTTTCCTTTATCTAAATCTATATTAATATAATCCTTACAAAAGTCCCCAAAAATAACTATAATATATTCAACACTAAAGAAATATTTTAACCTCAAATGTTACCTCATACATTTAATTTTTCATTCCAAAAATATAATAACCCCAAATTACTGTAAAATAAAATATCATATAAACCGTAAAGTTTATTATTACCTTTAATGTTATGTCCTGAAAAGTAAAGTCATTTATCCTCAAATAACCCTTTTTCACTTTTTAATCTTAAGGGTTACATGTACCTCAACCATTTATAAAAACTCAATAAATGTATCCCACAAATTATCACCTTTTTATTATACCAGTTTTCAATGGTGTTGATTCCATATAAAATATGTTTCAAATTTTTTAAAACAAAACCAGTTATAAAATACCATTTAGTTATTTCATGATTATCATGATATACCAAAATATCAATGAAAAATCATCATTCACTGAACGCACTTTTTAATCCTTTAAAAATGATTTGTTATTTTATCCCAATATAAATAAATGTTATAAAATATATCATTATTATTCAACAACACAAAAATTTTCATACTTATATCATAAGAAATTAATTCATACCTTAAATACAGACATCAGTTTCTTCTTTTATGCTATTTAGGTCTTCTTTATCTTCTAGTATGAATACCATATCTCTATAAAATAAATATTATATTCCTTAGTGGTATTTCTTTTATAAAATGAGATGTATAAATTGGGATTTTTAAATTAGATAAAAGAGACTTCTTGATCCATTAAAATTTTGGAGAAATTTAAAAGTACTGGGTAGATCAAATAGATTCTTTAATGTAATTTGGATGTCAAAAAAGCTTTCAAAATCTTTTGAAAAATATTTTTCTATGATAGTGATGATTAAATCATCTGATAGATAAGAATATTTTGGGATATCTTTTCCCTTTCCTCATGATGAATGATTTTTAATCTTTAGAAAATAAAATCCTTAAAATATAAAATTAATTATTACATTTTAGAATGAAAATGGTATATTTAAATATAATTCCCTTAGAAACTCCATAATACATTAACTTTAATATCATTTTTTCACTAATTCATTTACCCTTCTAAATTCCTTCACAAAAAATATCACTAATCTCATCAAAATCTAATCAATTAAACCACAAAATGGGTGTATAGGATGTCAACATTATGATCAAACTTATACATATTAACTTGTGATAATAACTAACAATCTAAAATAATCATCATCAAAACCATAAAGTTATTATATTTGACAATATTCTAGTCAGTCATAGGGTTATGTTCCTGAATATATGTTTTCCAAAATCTAGTTCCTAAGTTTTCTACTAAACTTACTCTGATACCAATTGTAACGAATCTGGCCCTAGTTTCCTGAAAAAGGTGCCTTACTTTATTACATTGGAATGATTATAAGGAATCTCATCCCAAAGAACCAAATAGTTATGTAGTTTGAAAAAATTGATTGCATACAAGACACCCATTTTACATTGGGAAAAGACAATAAAACATAATACATATCAAAATCTAATAAACTGAATCCTTGAAAACTCATTCAAATATATCTTCTTCAACAATTAAGGAAAGGAAACAAAATAATGGTGAGATAAAATGCTCGATATGGTTTAAGTAAAATGGAAGCAGTAATGAATAAATTATCATAATCAATATGAAAAGGTAAATAATTGAAAACACATTAAATTTAATCAATAAATAGTGAATTAATGCATCCATAGATTTTGTCGTAGTGAAAATATCCAAGATAATAATAACTGAATACTAAAGGAAGGAAATGCTAAATTATTGGACGTCAAGTAATTAGCACATGAACCATTATACCATAAAGACCTATTCTCAAGATAGTTTAATACTGTGGTTATAAACCCATATAATTCTTATTGGAAACAAACAAAAAGGGTTTGTCACCAACTGATTTGTCTCATGAGACATGTTGATGCATCAAGGGGCTATATAATGTCGAGCCCCACCCATCACTACAAGTCCAAGGCATTCCTCATATATTGAATAATCGATTTAAAAATAGATTCTTAAATAAAAGTGTCCCACATCACTTTGAAATATTTTAATTCTAAGAAGACAATGAGAGTCATGATGTGATATATCAAAGGGTCTATATATACACCTCATAAAATAAGGTGGGTGTATAACATGAAAATATCCCTCAATAAAAGGAGATCAAGACAAAGTCCCTTACAAACGAATCAATTTTGTGTACTCGATATAAATCCACATAAAATTTTGGAAAGAAAAAATGGTATAATCAAAAGTATTTTTACACATATCCTTAGCATGACATAACCAATGAAATAAAAGTTCTACCTTGTGAATAAAAATTGAGTTAAGAAATATCTTACCACTAATAATCAGTCAAATTGTATGCCCCATAAAATAATAATCATAAAATGAAACATTGAATACCAAGAAGATAATGAGATCCATAATATGATATATCAATGTGCAGTATATACACCACGCTCAAGAAATAAGTAGTGAATAAGGTGTATACCTCATTAAAGTAAAAGTGTGATGATAAACCCTTACCTCACACATCACTTCATTGTATTATTGGTCAACCACCATTAAAATGGTTTAAATAATTTAATTAACTCATTATAGAACCATATTTAAATTTATAATACCTTATGTTATTATTTTATGATATATTATTCCCAATTAATTAATAATATTTTATTATTTTTAGGGTTTTATATGTTTTCATTTCATCATTTCATGGTTGGTATTACTTATATAAAATTATGGATGTTCCTGTAAAATTGAATTACAATTTTAGAATAGGAATGAAATAGTATTAATGAAATTAAAATAGTATAAATGGTTCAATATATAATTTTTTTCTAACATGTGGATAATTTATTAGATAAAATGTTAA
This sequence comes from Viscum album, assembly GCA_963277665.1. Taxonomy (NCBI): domain Eukaryota; kingdom Viridiplantae; phylum Streptophyta; class Magnoliopsida; order Santalales; family Viscaceae; genus Viscum; species Viscum album. The sequence goes on from CAUJRU010000040.1 coordinate 2,929,231, forward strand.
TGGTAAATGAATAGTTTATTTTGGTGGTTTTTCCGAAAATCATGAACTAGTTTCATTTTTTTACTATTATGAGTATATATTAGTTCCAGAATATGAAATAGGTTATAATATACCTATTACAATCTTATATAAAAATAACAATAATTTTATGACTATCCATCAAGATGGTAATGGAAAATAAAAAAATCATTATTCACGGAGATGATTAACCAGCATAATTTGGACAATAATTTCACTTCTTTGAAAAAGAGGAGGTAATAAATAGGACGCATATAAGATATTTCATTATAAAAGTAAAATTTTTGTACGTAAATTATTCTTTAATTCCTACTCCTTGATGGATGAATGATATGTGGGGAAATTATAAGAGTAAAATAAAATAAAAAATGCTGTTTTTTGAAAATTACCTATGGAATATCATCTCCTTTAAAGACCCTTGAAGAGCTTAAATTTGTTCTTTGAGTGATACCAGACATAATTGGATGTGGAGAGAGTGAGTAGGAGAGGTTTTAGAATATATTTTATGAGATTTATAGATTTTGAGTCGAAATGGGGTTGTGAGGGCTGGTCTTTATACTTGATGAGAGGTGAGTTTAAGTGATGAAATTAATGATTATTTTATAGTTAAATCCAACTAAATTGAGGTGGAATAAATTTCCATGATATTGGATAGAAATTAACATTTTATATACTATTTTTCTATGATAAATAACTCATAAAACCATTAATGTTTTTAATTTTTAAGTATTTTAACCCATTACTATTTTAACTTTAACCAGTTCTGTTTTTTACCGATACCATGGTAAGTTTTTTTTTACCATGGTAATTTTTTTGTCCCTAAAAATAAAATTGACCATAAAACATAATTCATAACATCTGATTTCAAATATTTAATCCATTTCACCTAATTAAATTCAAAAAAATGAAAAAATTTATATTTAAAATTAATCTTAGAGATAAAATGAAAAAGTTAGTTTTTAAAGTGAAAAGTTCAAAAGATTAAAATGTTTTTATATCCAATTTAAATTTTAAATTGATTCCAATGACCTAAATTGGATTTATTGACGTATAATTGATCTAATTATACTTTAAAAATATTTAAAATATAATTTAACTATATAAATATATTATAATAAAAATTGTTTTTCAATTAAAATTCAATATTTTTCATTATTCATCAAAAAATTAAACACCTCCAAAAAATAAAAAAATACACCCTAAGTTAATTTTGATATTATTATTTAAAAAATTAAATTTATTTTTTCAAATAAAACATTTAAAAGTTTTAAAATTTATATTTAAAATAGGTACTCCATCAAAAGGTGGAAAATTGCCTATTATAAAAATATCGAATTTTATGCTTAAAATTGGATTTATTCATATCATATGTATATAAAAATTATTGGATGTATTTAAAAAAATTATTAAATATATAACATATAAATTTAATTAATATCTTTCACTAATAGTGATTAATTTAATTTATTAAGATAAAATACCATTTTAGATATAATTTTTTTTTATAAAAACACATCCTTTAAGTTCAATTAGATGTTATTTCAATTTATAATTAATTAGCAATCAATTAATTAATTTTATAAACATGTGTACAAAATATTTTAAAATTTTAGATAATCTCATTCATTCATACTATTCCAATGGTAATGTGATAACTATCACAATTAAATAATAATTTTTTGTCATTTGTTTAAGCTCAGTGTTCGGTGTGATGTAAGCTATCAAAGAGATTGAATTTAAAAAAGAGACATACCATTAAATATTGGGGTGTTACAGAATTTGTTGACTATATTTAGTTTTTTTAATTCACTTGGGTATTTATTTCAATAATTACTTATCTAGGAGTCCAAGTCTTGAGTGAGGGGGAATTTATAGTGCCTGAATTTTTATTACTTTTCCTGTGTATTTCAAAGAATAAATTTCTACCAATTTCTCATATTGAGTTTTATTAATTTTTTTAGAGGTATTTAAGATTTATTTTTAAAAATAAAAATATTCATGGTTTTTAGATGCTTTTTAATAATTTTGGAATTATTTAAACATGTTAAGCCTTTAGATTTCATTTTTTTATTTTCTTTGAAATTTGGATAAGTGTTTTGTTTCCTCGAAATCTCCTAAAGGAAATAAGCCATATGTTTATCAAATTAATACTATAACGAACCAAAGTTTATAATTGATTTTTTTCCAAAATAAATATGTATTATATTATTTTATATACCAGGAAAGTTCAGTCAGAGGAATAACCTCTGACCATTTATTAAAAGAAATAAAAAGTGCAGTAAATAAGGAGATGGATGAGGGCGAACATCTTGCCCAAACCCAATCAAAAGTCCCCACCAAACATAGTCAATTACAAACCAAACCATTACACCCAAAACCGAAATTTTCAAAAATAAAGAAACCCAAACTTCACCCGCCTTCCACTTTCCAGTCAGCGCATCAAACGCCATCATTTCGGCTTGATCCACGAGCCGCCTCGAACCGCGTAGCGTGGAAAACGCTCACCCACCGCAAATCCGGCCGACGTCGAAAAAATCCACCAGGTATTATATTATTTTATATATATTATTATATGTATAAAACACATAGAGAAACCAATAACACTTTATTTCATTAATATAGATCCTTACATTAGTCAACAACAAAACCCATAAAGATGAAAAATATCAAAGTGGGTAAAAAATTAAATAAAAAAAGTATAATGGGAAAACTTGGATCATTCCAATCTATTAGAATATCACCCCCATAAACAATACTGTAGAAAAGAAGATGAATATTAGTAAACCAATCTACATATTATAAAAGGATACTATAGAACCTTGGGAGGAATGGTATTAAATAATGTATAAAGGAATGAAATGGTATTTATAGTAGGTAATATGAAATTTGGAATTGTAATGTGATCACTGGAATAGAAATGTGAATATTAGATAACTAATGTGGCCTTTAGGAATAGAAACCTGACCATTGGGAATAGTAACTTAACTGTTGGGATATTTAGTTCACCTAAAAATAATAAAATGTAATGAAAATAATATTTATCATATGTAATTTAAGAAAATATATATATTATAATTCAATAAAATAAATATAAAGATTAAAAACTCAAAGAAAAATTAAGCACATTTTTAATAAATTGTATTTTAATGTTTTTTGTAAAAATCATAATTTTCATATTAAAAACTAAAATTACCAATATTATAAAATTATTTTTATAAATTAATTTCATATTTAGAATCATCACCTAAAAATTATCAAAGGTTTATTTTTTTGGTAATTTACCGAAATGCTTCAAGTTTCACATGAATAGTAAAAATACAATTTGTCAAATACCACATGTTTTATGAAATAAAAATGATGCAATAATGAGCTAATAAATAATAAATTTGTTAATTTAGTATAAAATAAATTTGATAATATAAATTATTCATTTAAAATCAATAAACATAGTTTCCAAACCTAAAATGTTTTTCCAAACACTAAAGTCCAAAGTATTTCATTAAATTAACATTTTTTCACTTTTATTTTTAATAAACAATTGAATTCAGTTTATAAAGAGGATAGAAGTACAAAACCCATTTTATTTTATTTACATGCGATTCTTAATGACCAAAAATCACTATTTCAAGGTTTACCATGGATATATTATTTTATTCAATATTTTATCCTTAAAATAACCTTCTCTTAAAGTATAAATAACCCTTCACCCCTCTATTGGAAAACCACTTCACTTAAACTTACCAAAACCAATTTTCTACCCAAAAACTCTCTCTTAATACCCTTATACCTAAGGGATGTTTTATAGTTAACCAACTCCAATCATCTTGGTATTTTAGTGTCGTATAAAAGAATCAACACTGAGAAAATAGTATGTCTTCATAAACTCATCTCTTAATTTCCTCTTATATTCCTCCTTTTCCTAATTCCTTTAAAACCAAAATCCTATAAGATTAATTTTTAATTATTTTAGAATTATATTAATAATATTAACCTTATGAAACTATAGTATTTATAATGTATTTATATACCATAATTCTCTTCCTCCTCTTTTAACGATGTCTCATCAATAGTCAGTCAGTCTCCCACAAGGCAGTTGGAAACACAATAATCATCACAATAATTATGTATGATTATAAGAAATTATTTATAATATGTAAATTATTAATTATATTTATTTCTAGACTTTTGGATTTAATATTAATAATTCATAATTAGCAACAAATCATGATCATTAAATTGAAGAAAGCTGATATATTAAAAAGAAAATATGATATCATATAATTTAAATATAAACTAAGTAAATTAAGAAATATAATACAATGTTTATAATTTATAAATAGTGATAAAAATTTACATAATTAAATTCTAGGTCTATGTTTTAATATACTGAATTTATTATCTAGGAGGAGAAAAATCGACAAAATAAAACGGGATTTAAGGTAAGAGGATTTTCGAAACCGAATCTTTCATTTGGGTTATGTAACACCCCAGGAATTTAAAATATATTTTTCATTAAATAAATTTTATTTCACTGATATAATTCATTACACAAAACATTGAGTTTAAACGAACCATGATATAATATTAAAATATTATTATTTAAATGTGATCGATATAACCTAGCCATTAAATTGGTAGGTATGAATAGAATTAACTACATTATGAAATACATATAAAGGTAAAAATAAAAATATTTTTTTATAAATTCCTAATAAATAATCACACGACCTTAATAAAGATACTTTATTCTATAAAAATTTTTCCTATAAAAATAATATTTAACTTTTTTGGAGAAAATATTATAATTATGTTTTGAAACTCTTTGAAATTTATTTTTTAAAATGAAAATAATTATTTAAATTAATATATATATATAAATTTAGAGTGAAATTTTGGGATATTTTTAAAAATATTGATTATTCAATGAAAAGTAAAAAGATACCATTTTTGGAAAAATGTCATTTCTTTTTAATAAATTAAGTTATTTAAAAGCTTAATTATTATTCAATATTATTTAAAAGTATCATATTTATTAGTTATTTACATTATATACAATTAATTAATTTTAAATCATACTTATTATTGATTTTAATATAAGTTTATTTTTAGGATTTAAAACACTTTTATTTGAAAACTATTTACATAATGTTTATCCATATTAAATAATTTAAATAACCCCAAAAGAGGAATTATTTTAATGAAAAACATATATTTTATATCTATAAATATGAATTTAAATTCACTTAATTATGATTATTTGTCATATAGTTAATATGAGATCATATTTTCCTTAAAAAATGTATTTATTGAAAACCCATTTTTTACAAATCAACGGGTTTAATTTTAAATTAAATTCTAACACTTATTTGAGTTGAATTTATAAAAATTGTTTATAAATTTAGAATAATAATAGTTTATATTATATAATAATTTCAATTTAATTTTTGATCATAATGAATAGTTAAAACATTAAAAATTATTATTCATGATTTAAGAAAAAATGGGATTGATAAAGGGGGTTAAATTAAAAATATTATAGATAAAATTGACAAAAATATGTATAATTACTATTTTATGGTCATAGTTCCCCATTATCTCTTCTAATGGTCTAAAATGGATCATTTTTTAGCCTTATGTATTGTAAAAATTGTGGTTTTAATTGTTTCTTTTCATAAAATAACTACCTAAATCACCTAATTAATTACCTCCTTTAATTCTGGAATTCTTTTTTTGATCATAAATATAACCTAGAAATTCTTTTGGTGAAAACCTAAAGAAGTTGTTCGAAGAAGAGGTATTGTTTTTAACCAAGATTTTTATTTTATTTATTCTTCCACCTCCTTAAAATATTTTTTAAACCATGATGATATAATAAATTTATTGTATTTCATATATTGAGATTTTTTATGTTAATGTAATTACCTACAATTTTATCCTCCTCCCTCAAATTGGAAATGAAACTATGGATTGTGTGTATGACAGACTATCACCTTGGGAACTGACGTTACCTGTTTTGCATCACCACTTATTACAGATCAATATAATTATGTTTTTAATGTTTATATATTCTATTTATGATATAAATATACTTATTTAATAAAATATCTCATATCTATTATTACTTTTCATTTCATAGGGAACATGATAACCTCGCTCGTGTGCAAAGTGGACTACCACCTCACAAAAAGATATTATTTATTTTCCACATATGATTTAATTAGAAGGTATTAAGGATTAATTTTATATTTATATATTATATTAATGAAATATTAATCTTCTTAGAAATAAATATATTATATAATTTCTTGTCTTTCCATCCCTTTAATAAATTATAACATCATTCATGTGCATAGAGGATTACTGCCACGTGAAGCGATGTGATTAATTTTTATTACCACATCTCATGGATGGAATTTTTAAGTGTATTTAATGAAATAATATTATATTTATGATATTATGGTAATTTTGGAAATATAAAATAACACTTACCTTCTTTCCATCATGATCATTGAAAAATGGAAATGTTACACATGAGTATGTATGACTTATTATCTCCATGATTGTAACGTAGTTCATTTTTCATAACCATAAATCATGGTTAAATTTAAAAGTATAATATATGTATAAAAAGGTAATTATTTCATGTTTATTATTTTGTAGATTATATAATAATGATATCTTTGACCATGGTCAACACATCGATGCTTTGTTGAAATAATGAATTTAGCCTCCTCAAAACACATGATGTGGACACAACTGACTTTGTAATTAATGATGTTATTAAAATAAATAAGGTAAATAGTTTATGTATTATCAGATAAATCTAGAAAATTAAATTAATAATAAAATAATTTATATATTTTTATTATACATTAGATAAAATATATACACAAAAATCTTGGACTCAATGTAAGGGTTTCTATCTCAAAACTTTCTTCTTTGAGAAACATGCCCTTTTATACACCTAATTTATATTATATGGTGTATATAATGACCATTTTAATATTATATAATAAATAATTCATAATTCATAATATTTTAAGTTATAATCCACTTACTTAATTCATGTGGTCCATGATTCAAAATTTACCAAAGTGTAAAGTTTTTATGATTCAACTACATTTTAATTTGGATTCGTTATGATTGAATTTGCATTGAAGGAAATTATTTGATCATTTTCTAAAAAACCCATTTAATTTTATTCTCCAATATTTATTTATGAAATTTTCAAGTAATAATACCATTTTCCTAAATTAGGTACTTAAAATTATTGATATTTTTTAATAAAATACAACTTCATTTCTCTTTTCAATGGAAAATCTTTTTTCCATAAAAACCAATGTACTTAAAAAATATTTTAGAAGAATTATTTTAATATTATCTAATGATTTATAAAAGAAAATTTTACTCTTGTTTTAATTTAAAAAAATTTGTTTAAAAGGAGTCTTATCATTATTTCCCAAATTTGGCACTTTCTGAATTTTTTTACAAAATGTGAAAGGAATACTTTTTCAACTTATATAATATGTATGAAATTATCTAACAACATTTTATTTGATTATTACTATATAAGTTTATAAATATATTTTCAAATAAAATTATTCCCACAATATTTTATGAATTTTATTTTTTCAAAATTTATTTTCCAAGTGGAGAGGTTATTTTCCTCAAAAATGGTTTTTAAAGTATTTCTATTCATCAAAAATAACAACCTTTAATGTTATGGAATGATTCTAATGTGTGTTTGTGTGTGTCTTATATATAAACCATTCTCACTCTCCCTTCCTTTTATTGAGTAATACAAGTCTTATGATCATTTCTCAAATTCCTTCATTATGAAATTTCCTTTGATTATGATATAATTCAAGATTATCAAACTCATTTTCTTTACATGGGTAACTATTATATTTATAATTTATTTCCTTATGTGAAACACATATTCATGTACATGAAATGAATGTGATGGGTGGTCCTAAAATAATATATCAATACAATACATTGGGAAATATTTTATTCTCAGGAGACATCATGTATGGGATAAGGGAGTGAACTTAATCCATTGTGACACTCTATAAACCATGTGATATTACCTAAGAAGTTACCCTTGAATTATGTTAATTCTATTTTTTATGTTACTTCCACATATTATATAATTTCATGATCTTATGAGACCATGAACTTTATGTAATGTTTCCATGTGAATACTCATGTTTCTTATCTTTTATGATATCATGTTATACATTTGAATCACATGTTATGTTTCCTTGTCATGCTTATTTCTTTACATGGGTTTTTATGTCACCATATTTGTCTATATAATCCCCAAGTTATCCCATAAAGGTTTATGGTCTTGAATGAATTTGGGACTTCATTATGGAGAATAAAATAAAAAAGTTTTTTATAGTCTCACTTTGATGTATTATGAATCTAGACTTCCAAAGAAACTTGGCCTTAGGATATTTAGGTTGTAATTAATAGGAATTTATGTTAAAAACCATGTCATGATTTGTGTAAAATCATTGGGTTTCTATAGTTGGTATCAGAGAAAGGGAAGGAATATGACCCTTGGGAGATCTCATATGTGAGTGTTGGACGAAGTATGGCTATCTGTCCAAGGGCTTCACGGGGAAAGGGATGCCACAAAGGATGATGGTGTGTCCCACCCAAGAGTTGTTTCCACCCATGTAGTTCATTGATAGGTATCAATCATATTCCATTGGAAATAATTCCACACCACTATAGTTGTTATTGGAGAAAAGGGTTAGTTAACCTTTTGAAACTAGGATTAGAAAACCTTAGTGATAACCTTTGGGATAATTCTAAAGATAAGACTATGTATAGAAAACTATCTTACAATCTTGGTAAAGTATAGAATGATTGGTATTAGAGAAATTACATGCCTGTATAGATATCAAAATTTTACATGGCATTGGAACAGATGTACCTAGGGGTAATAACTCTAAAAATTTCATGTCAAGCTTGACTCGTGCATTACTCAGTACACAAAAAATGGGCCATACTGTGCACCTGATTTTTAACTCATTAGAGATATGTTTTCGAAATTCATAGACTCTTTTCAAACCATCTAGAATGAATTGAATATATGACAATAATTTATTACCTAGGTTAAACATAAAGTGTCTTGGGTTGATAATTATAAGGTTTATCATAAGTTTAAAGGGATAAATTTCCTATTTGTGGTTTTAAGTTATTCTGATATTTTATGCTAAGGTAATAATATTCAATTAAGATAATTTTACTTTTTGAAAAAAAAATTATATATAAAACCTTAGTGGTTAAAATTTATTTTATTATTAATTTTATTTTGAGGATATTCATCATATTTTTTGGAACATTATAGTAATTATATAAATATGGTTTTATAAAAAAGAAAAATGATATTTCGAGAGACAACCCATCACATTCAGCTTGGCCCTGGGGATTGAACCCACAACAAAATAATGATAAGGGTGAATTTCCAACCATTATCCCACCTGATTTACTTTTTTGTTTGAATTTTTTTATTTAATGATTTAAAGGAAGAATTTTACGTTTATTTTGAAAAACATATGTAAGGATAAAATATTTTTGAATGTTTGGGATTTTTAGATGATTTGGTAAATGTTTCATTGGGTTATTGTATATATAAACCTTAGGTCTAACAATTTATTTAATATGAATAATTATTTTGGAATAAGAAATTATATTTTTGAATGTTTAGGTTATTTGAGATGTAGGGTTTTTTAGTTGTGAAATGTTTTAAGTTAAACTTTGGATTTGGAGATTAATATGAAGGTGTAATCATTTTGGGAATTATATTATCTTTTTATAACCATTTTTTGTTTTTTAATGTTGATATATAAGTGGAATATCTTGATATCATTTTTTGGAATCATGTGACCCGTTAAAAGTTAATTTTAGTGCTTCAGACATTAAAAATTCATCTTGAATACTCATCATTTAGGGAAATAAATAATATAGCGGTGAAAAATGATTAAGATCGGAAATTATACTTATAAAGTAAGTATATTTCATTATATACTTATTCTAGATTGTAAAACGATCCCTTAACTTTAGAAAAAATGAGATTGAAATAAAAATGTTATTCATTTTTTGATAAATTAATAGTATATTCTCTCTTATAAATGGGTATAAAATTATCTCCTAAATAAATATTCCTTTTAAATCTATGTTTTCACTTCCAAATAATTTACTCCTATAAAGAAATATATTTATGTGATGACCTTTTTACTTCCATTTTCATATGTTAAGAGGAAATTTTATTAACCCCTTTTATGATATGGGTTTTCCACAAAATAATTTTCAAATGTCCAACCCTTGATTACTGAGCAGGAGTTAAAATTGAGAGGAATAAATTTATTTAAGGGGGTAAAATGTCACACCATGAGAATTAATAATATATTTATCTTTAAAAAAATTATGTCTTTAATAGCTTGTGTTATACGCAAGATTGTGCTTAAACGAACAATGATATAATATTAAAATATTATTATTTAAACATAATTGATATAACCTAGTAATTAAATTAGAGGGTATGAATAGTATTTACTAAATTATCTAATAGATATAAAGTTCCTAATAAATATAAATTTTTTACATAATTCTTAATATATAATCACTCAACCTTAATAATGATATTATATTCTATAAAAAACGTTTCTTCAAAAATGTTTTTTATTTCCTTTATCATAAAATAGTATTATTAATATTTGAAAGTTTTCGAAATTTTATTTTGTAAAATTAATATTTTTTTAATAATAATATTAATATTAACTTAGGGGGATTCTTTTTTCATTTTTTGAAACATAATGATTTTTCAGTGAATAGTAAAAAATACTAATTTTTGGTAAAACTATCATTTATTTTTATTAAATTAAGAAACATAAAAGAATATTTATTTGTTAATATCACATAAATGTAACATAAGTATTATTTAGTTATATTTTTTCCAATTAATTAAATTTAATTTATTTTAATACTTGAGTTTAATATATGTTTATTTTTAGGATTTAAACGTTTTTTGAAAAATGTTTTAAAGTGCATAATGTTTATCCTTTTTAAATAATTAAAATAACCCCTAATAAGTAATAATTTAAATGAAATTTATATATTATATATCAATAAATAATGATTTAGATTCACTTAATTATTATTACCTTTCATATAGTTAATATGACATCATGTTTTCCTTGAAATACGCATTTCTTGAAAAACTATTTTTCTAACACGTATGCAGGTTTAATTTTAAATTAAATTCTACAAATTATATAAGTTAAAGTTGTAAAAATGGATTCAATATTTAAAATTATCATAATTTATATTATTTAATAAGTTTAACATAATTTTTTACCATGATGAATAGTAAAAACAATAAAATTATTTATCAAGATTAAGGTAAAAACAGGTTTACAAGGGTGGTTAAACTAAAATTATAAGGATTAAAAAAGTACAAAAATTGTATAATTTTGATTTTATGGTCTTATTTAGACCTTATATATTCTAATTTTCTAAAATGGGACTTTTTTTCTTATTTTCTATGAATAATGTTGGTGTAATTCTCTCTTTTCAAAAATTCTAAGTTTGTCCCCTCACCCACTTATAAATGGACACACCCTCTAATCTTCTTTACACAATTAAAAAACTAATTGGTTTATATAATACCTTCCAAATAAACTACCTTAATTCCCTTACCTCATACTAGAAACTTTTTTTAACTATAAATCCAACCTATAGAGGATTCTGGTGAAAACCTAAAGAAGTTGTCCAAACCAGAGGACGTGTCCTTAACTAATATTTTTATTTTATTTCTTCTCCCACATCCTTAAAATATTATTAAACAATTATTATATAATAACCTCATTATATTTTATATATTAATATTTTTATTTTCTAAGTTGATGACCTACAACCATCACTTCCTCCCTCAAATGGGAAACAAAACTGTTGATCGTGCGTATGATAGACTACCACCATATGAACTTACGTAACCCGTTTTCCATCACCGCTTCTAATGGATGGATATAATGATGTATTTAATGCTTATATATTAGATTTATTATGTAAATATACTTATTAATTATAATATTTCATATACCTTCTTAATTTTCATTATGTAGGTAATACGATAAAGTCGCTTGTGTATACAACAGACTACCACCTCATGAAGCGATGTGATTCGTTTTTCACATACTCTTTAAATAGAAGGTAATAAGGATAATTTTATGTTTATATATGATATTCATGAAATATGAATCATTATTTAAAAAATATATATCATATAATTTCTTACCTTACCATCCATTGAATAAATGATAACGTCATTTGTGTGTACGAAAGACTATCGCCTCACGAAGCGATGTGGTTTGTTTTTATCACCTCATCACATGGATAAAGATTTAAATGTATTTAAAGAAATAATATTATATTTATAATATTATTATAATTATTTACATATAAAATAACATGTACCTTATTTTCATCATGGTTGTTGAAAAATAGATACATTACACATGCGTACGCATGACCTACCATCTTTATAATTGTACCATAGTTCATTTTTCATAACCATAATTCATGGTTGTTTTTAGAAGTATAATTTATCCATAAAAAATGATAATTATTTCATGATTATTATTCTTGGAATTATGGAACACTTACCTCTTTGACCATGGTCAATACACTGATGTTGTTTTGAAATAATGAATTGAGTATCCTCAAAACACCCAACAGGCACATAACTGATTATAATTAATCACATCATTATAATAAATGAATTAAATGGTTTATATATGATTGGTTAAACCTATAAAATTTTATAAATATAAAAAATAATTTATATAATTTTAATATACATGATATAAAATACATACATGACAATCCTAGACTCAAGGTAAGGGTTTTTATCTAAGACTTTCATTCTTTGAGACGCGTGTCCTTTTATACACCTAATTTATTTTATATTGTGTATATACAGACCATTTAAATATTATATCATAAATAATTATTACATCATGGTATTTTGATTTAAAATTCACTTACTATATTCTTGGGGGTTATGATTCAAAAGTTACCAAAGCGAAAAGGGTTTATGATTCAAAATCATTTTAATAGGGATTGTTTATGTTTAAACTTACATTAAAAAAAATATTTGATAATTCTCTAATAAAACACTTTAATTTTATTAAAATATTGTTATTTATTAAATTTTCAAGTAATTATATCATTTTATTATTGTAAGTAATTGAAATTATTGAGAAAAGTTTTTTTTTTAAATCTGACTTCAATTCTCTCTTCGGTCAAAAATCCTTTGTACTTCCAAATCAATATTTTCTAAAAAAATTAATTTTTTTTAATATTATATAATTATTTATTAAATAAATTTTGATACATTTTTTACTTTTTAAAAATTAAAAGAATCTTCCCATCTTTTTATGAACAAATCAATTTTTTACTTTTTTAAAAAATGTTAAATGGATGATTTTTTACCTTATACGGCATGTATGAAATTACCCACCATAATTTTCTTTGAAGATTAATTTATAATTTTCTAAATATAATTTCATAGAAAATGATTCCATTAACTTTTTTTGAATTTTATTTTTTTTTCAAAATATATTTTTAATGCGGAAAGTTTATTTTCCTAAAAAATGTTTTGTAAGTATTTATATTCATAAAAAGACAATAACCTTTAATGCTATGGAATGCTTCTAAAAACTATATATATTTTTATTACATATATACCTTTCTCACTATAACTTCCTTTGATAGAGTAATACAATCCTTATTCTCATTTCCCAAATGTATTTATTATGAAATTTCCTTTGATTATGATATGAGGCTAGATTATGTTACCAATTTTATTTCTATGGGAAATTATTATGGTTATTATTGATTTCCTTATGGGGAACTTACAGTCATGTGAATAAAATGAATGTGATGGGTGGCCCCAAAATTATATACCTATATAATGCATTGGGTAATGTTTTAGTCTAATTATACATCATTTATGGGATTAGGGGGTGAACCTAATCCATTATGGGACTCTGTAAATCAAGTTATGTTGTATCTAAAGTTAGTATTGTATTATGTTTATGTCATGTTTTATTTTTCTTCCATATTTCCTATGATGCCATGATCTTATGATACAATTTTATTTATGTTATTTTTTCATGTGATTACTCATGTTCCTTATCTTTTATGATATCATTTTATACTTTTGACTCACATGTTATGCTTCTTTATCATGTTTATTTCTGTACTATGCTTTTTAGCTCATACCATTTGTCAATGTATTCCCCAAGATATCCCATGAATTTTTAGGATCTCAAAATGATTTAGAAAATTATTTTGGAGAAAAATATAAAGATTTTTTTTATTCTCACATCGATGTATTATGAACCTAGCCTTCAAAATACACTACGACTCAATATCTTTGGGTTTTAATTAATATATTTTTATATAAAAAATCATGTAATGATATGTGTAAAAGGCTTGGGTTTCTATATGTTATTTCCTATATCATATTTTCTTAGTAGGCGTATACCTCTAATATCCTTAAATTTTCATTTAAATAGTCTTTACGTTATCTTTAGAGGATATACATGTGTCTACCTTTTCAAAAACATTCTAATCCATTTAAAAAGATTTTGAAAAATTACTTTAATTTATAAAACATTGCATTGACTCCTCTTGATCTATTTCTTATCCACTCAAGAATGGTGATGTTTTATACCAAAGTGTGATATCCTTAATTCATTCTGGAACCCCAAAGGATATTCATGAAATTATTCATTATGAAACCATTATGAAACACATTCCTTTACATGGGTTTTTTTCATGACTATGATTCTTCTACATTCTATGTTTCATGCACGATTATGAGAATTTTATGATATGACAGGTGGGACCAGAATTATATATACCTCCAATACATTGGGTAATTTGATATATCTCGTGATATTATATGTATTATGTGTAAACATGATACTATATTTGTTCACAATTATTATGTTATGATTTATGCATGTATGTTAAGAATTAACATGATTTTAGCTTTGTTTATAGCCATGTGTGGTATTTGACCACTATGTTATGATGTTTCATTATTAGGGATATTCCACATTCTATACATTTATAAAAATGTTACCTCATGATTATGATGATGATCATATGCCTATGATATGATAACGTTGGTCATTGTTACCCATGTATTATTGATTCATCTCTCTTATCACTCCCATGCTATTCCTCCCCTAACTAGGATTTTATATCACCACTTTATTTAATTTATATCATTGAGTGATTACATGTACTAAGGATAATGTGAGATATTTTAGGATGATACAGAAGAATTATTTAAATAACCTTAATGTTTTATTATGTACAAGTGATTTATGAGCCTAATTTTCACAAGATACAAATCCTTTAGATCCTTGAACGTATTACTATTATGTTTTTAACATAAAAATTATGTAATAGTTTTATAATAAAATTTTGGGTTACTATAATTGGTATCAGCGGTAAGGTTTGGTTAATTTGGGAATTTGGATTAGAAAATGTTAATGAAAGCCATATGAATAATTCTAAGTATGGGTAAACATATTTTGTAAAGTATAAGAGTTCTTGGTTTTAAACCAATGAAATATCTATCTAGATTCTAAAAATGGATGTGTCTCTAGCATATTTTTACTTAAGGGTAATTACTCCAAAAATGGTGGATTGGTAATTGACTCGATCATCACCTAGTGCACAATAATGAGGCCTTTATGCACACCTGGTTTGACACTCATGGAGGATATGCTTTGGTTAATCAAAAAATATATACAAACCATTAAAAATGATATATATTTAAAGTAATTATTCCTCTCAAAGTTATAAAGGTATTAAAATAAATAACCCTTAAAGAATTATTTGAGTAAAAGTATAAAAATATGGATCCCACAGGTTATGAATTTAGGATTAATTTTTATATAATAATTAATTATTATTTATTTATTTTTTTACATATTTTTTCTTCAAACCTTTTATATTTTTGAAAATGGTGGGAACTAAGAGAAACCATAAAAAAACCTATGTGAGGGAAAATTAAATGACTTCCCAAACAACATCCCAAATTCTATGGGAGGTAGAGTTCAAAACTTCATGTTTCTATTTACCCATATGTCTCAAGAAATAAACAATAAACTGAATAATGTAGAACATACACCTTCAACCAAGATGGAAAAACTGGTCATTTAGTCCTTTATGTGGAAATTACCACCAATGTTTAGTGCATCATCTGATCCACTTGTCATGGAATAGTGGGTTAATTCATTGGAAAAGATATTTTCTATGCTCCACTATTCTAAGAAGGATAAATTAACCTATGTTGTCTGTCATTTATATGGATATGGTGATCAAGGGTGGGCCTTAATAAATATTACCATTCCAAAGGATGAAATGGAATAAATATAGTGGGAAGACATTAAGAAGTTATTTATTAATAATTATTTCCTTATAACTCATTGAAAAATGATGGATAGAGAATTCTTATTGCTTAAGAAAAGTCATGTTGAATCTATCACGACTTACAAGGTAACTTTCACAAGTCTTATATGATATTCCTCATGTTTTGTTAATAATGATTATAATAAAATAAATATATTATTTACTTATTTAAAACCTCACCTTCTAAAGTCTCTAGCTATCCAAGACTTTGGGAGTTACAAATAAGTAGTTTTATGTGCTCTCAAATTAGAGATAGATTTTAGAGAACAATATCATTGTTATAGAAATAAGGAATGAAAGGTAGAGTTTCCTAATGGAGGATTAAATGAAAAAGGATGAAAGAATATCCAACCACCCACATATCAAAAATGTGGAAAGATCCATCATGGTAATTTCATTAAAAGGAAAAAGATAAGATTCAAGTGTGGGATAGAATTCCACCAAGCTCATGAATGTTGAAGATATGTGAATAATTTGGCCTATGTTATGGAGTAAAGGAAGAAACTACCAATATACCACCTATGGTTCAACGCTTCAACTATGGGGAGCATGGTCAATATGTAATCCATTTCACTGGACCACTATAAATCAAGGGTAATCAACCACAACAGCTAATAAATCAAAAGGATAATGTTAAATCTTATTACATAACTACCATTAAGGTGGAACATGAAAATGAAGTCGTATAAGGTACACTTCATATTCACTCAACAACGGAAAAAGTTTTATTAGATTCTATTTCTCTAAATTCCTTTATATCCTATAATTTTTAGAACTATTGAATCACAAACATAATACCTTTAAGTATAGATACGTGTAAAAAACCTTAGCGGTGCAATCCATGAAACCAAATTATTTGATTCTTCTCTTATTAGGATCATTGGGAATATTCTTCTAGAAAATCTTGTGATCTTTCCCTTCGTTTAATTTGACACTATAATGAGAAGGTATTATCTCTCATTATATAGATCTCATATCAAGTACTTGGAAAATTAATTCTCTCAAAACAATACCATGATTCTGTAAAAATGAAAGGAATATCACAAATATCTTTTGGAAAACACTTTAATGGTGTGGGTGTTGATACCCATTCAAGAAGAATACCTTTCCAAAATGGTTGAGTTTAAGGAAAGTACCAAACTTAAGAAAACTCCCATTATAATGGAAAATAATGATATATTTTTTAAAAAGTTTCTCAAACTTCTCCTAGATTGTAAGGTACAATTATGAACATATATTATACTTTAAGCCACTCCTATCTCTAAATTCCCCTATAAGATAGCTCCAATTGAACTGGAAGAGTTATATAAATAGCTGAAAGAGCACTTGGATAAAGGGTTAATACTCCCAAGTGTAATTCCTTGGCGTTATTCAACTCTCTTTGTTAAGAAAAATTATGGATCAATATAAATGTGTATCGATTATCGAGATCTAAACAAGATCACCAAAAAGAACAAATATCCCCTTCCAATGATTAATGACTTGTTCTATTAAATTTAACGAGCTTGGTTCTTATCAAAGGTGGATCTTTATTCTAAATATCATCAACTAAAGGTTATTAAGGAATATATTTAAAAGGCATCTTTTCATACAAGGTGTAGATATTATGTGTTCATAGTGATACCCATTAGACTTCATAATTCCCATGTAATATTTATGATTGGATGAATAGATTCTTTAGAGACTACCTTAAAAAAATTAATAGTCTTTATCAATGATATTCTCCTTCAATCTAAGATAAAGGAGGAATATAAATATAACTAAGTATTGTTCTTGAAACATTAATAAAGGAGAAAATGTATTCTAATTTTAGAAAGTATGACTTTTTGTCTTATAAAGTCACATTATTTGGGAACATGATCATAAGAGACGGAATTTGTGTGGACCCTTTAAAGACAAAGGAAAGTGAAGAATGACCCTGAACCTCAAGTGTCGTGGAAATAAATAGTTTTCTTGGCTTAGATGGGTACTAATAATGTTGTTTGAAAAAATTATCATGATTTTATAGCCCACTAACTAAGTAAATAAAAAAATAGGTAATTCGTTTTAGGATATAGGAATGTGAGGAAATATTTAAAGAGATTAATATGAGTCTAATCACTACACATGTACTCAAACTACTATTATTTGGAGAATATTTTGTGATATATAGTGATGCATCAAATAAATTATGGTGTTGTGTACTAAAAAATGATTTCTTATGCCTCAAAATAGTTGAAGATCCATGAGTAGAACTGCCCATCACATGATCCTGAGTTAGTAGTTGTGATTTTCACTATAAAGATTTGGAGTCATTACCTCTATGGTGATTATTGTGACATATATATGTATATATATCAAATGAGTATAAAGTATATATTCACACAAAAATATCTCAACATGAATCAATGAAGATAGTTAGAGATGATCAATGACTAGGATTACTCCACTCGCTACCATCCTAGAAAGGCAAACAAGGTATTTGATGATCTTTGCAGAAAACAACTTGATACTATGTCATGATCTCCTCCCCCCCCCAAGGATTACCATCCTTGGTTAGTAATAATTAAAGGTAGATAATTACCCCCACTTCCCACCTCCAGTAGGCCCCGGGGTGGTGAATAGCACCAAGGGTAAAAGGATCTCACAATATGTGAGGCATTACCCCTTACCAGAAAATAAGATTGTGAGATATGAGTAATGAACCGTAAACAACTCAATGAAATATATAAAATACATCCAAACCATCCCACAATGAATGTTTAAATCTTATTTGATACATATACAAGTCTCTAAAAGAAATACTGGAATAAATAAAAGTTAAGGCGGCGACACATCAACTACCCCAAAAATCCAAACCAAAAATATCTATCAAGGTCCACAAAGTCCCCATGGAAACCTGAAATTAGTTTTTATATATGTATGGTGAGTAAACAAGTATACTCATTAGGAAAACCAAAGTCTCTCATACACAAGTGAAAAGACCATACTAATGCACCCATGTAAAAGAAGTAAAACCAAAGATCACCTGAATAGATATACTAACTGTACAAACCTCACCCAGGCATGCTCACCAAATAATGAAAGTCATGTTTTGTAATAAAATAAGAACATATATATTTGGGTACCCCACACCACTTACCACAGGTTAACTTCTCATACCCTAATGGAAAACATCCTGACACTTCCACACTCTCCCACAAGCCCCATCTTACAACCCGCCTGCACACACCTGAGTCTCAAAGATATTCCTGTAACCTAAGAAAATGAAGCTCACCACATCCTGCCCACAAACACCTGGGCCTCAACCATACCACATCCTGACCGCAGATACATGGGCCACAACCATACCACATCCCACCCATAGACACCTAGTCCAAAACCATACCGCATCCCAAATACACCTAGGAAATCACACCACCTCCCATCCCATAGAAACCTAGGGAAGCACACTACATCTCCTCCATAGACACCTGGAAAAGAACACCTCACTCGCAGACACCTGGGCCTCACAACCGCACCACAACATGACCAATGAGTCTTGGGCTAAAAATTCCTAGAGGAGGGGCATGGAAGAGGAATTAACCATCCATTCATCCTCAAACTAGGATATTGGGAAAGACACCCTCCCCCGTTATGAAGGGGGTGTTTATCACATAGTTCTCAACTAGTGTGGGTGCATATAGAGAAAATAAGAAAGATACATGTATACATATATAGTATCAAACAATCAAACCCAACCTATGAGTTATAAAAGAAACCACCAACTCACAAGCCACCACCTTTTTTCCACCACTAAATGCACAACACCACACAATAAGTCACAAAACCCATTTCATGTTCTAAACCAGTCTTCTTGTACATATATATTAAAAAGTGAAATAACAAAAACCATCATCAATTTCTTCAGTAAACATATCCATTTGAAATCATTAACATGCAATATTAAATTTATTTTTTCAAATAAAACATATAAAAGTTCCAAAATTTATATTTAAAATAGGTACTCAATCAAAAGGTGGAAAATTGCCTATTATAAAAATATATAATTTTATGCTTAAAATTGGATTTATTCATATCATATGTATATAAAAACTATTGTATGTATTTAAAAACAATTTATTAAATATATAACATATAAATTTAATTAATATCCTTCACTAATAGTGATTAATTTAATTTATTAAGATAAAATACCATTTTAGATATATTTTTTTTTATAAAAACACATCCTTTAAGTTCAATTAGATGTTATTTTAATTTATAATTAATTAGAAATCAATTAATTAATTTTATAAACATGTGTACAAAATATTTTAAAATTTTAGATAATCTCATTCATTCATACTATTCCAATGGTATTGTGATAACTATCACAATTAAATAATAATTTTTTGTCATTTTTTTAAGCTCGGTGTTCGGTGTGAAGTAAGCTATCAAAGAGATTGAATTTAGAAAAGAGACATACCATAAAATATTGGGGTGTTATAGAATTTGGTGACTATATTTAGTTTTTTTAATTCACATGGGTATTTATTTCAATGATTACTTATCTAGGAGTCCAAGTCTTGAGTGAGGGGGAATTTATAGTGCCAGAATTTTTATTACTTTTCCTGTGTATTTCAAAGAATAAATCTCTACCAATTTTTCATATTGAGTGTTATCAATTTTTTTAGAGGTATTTAAGATTTATTTTTAAAAATAAAAATATTCATGGTTTTTAGATTCGTTTTAATAAGTTTGGAATTATTTAAACATGTTAAGCCTTTAGATTTCATTTTTTTATTTTCTTTGAAATTTGGATAAGTGTTTTGTTTCCTTGAAATATCATAAAAGAAATAAGCCATGTGTTTATCAAATTAATACTATAACGAACCAAAGTTTATAATTTATTTTTTTCCAAAATTAATATGTATTATATTATTTTATATATAGTATTATATGTATAAAACACATAGAGAAACCAATAACACTTTATTTCATTAATATAGATCCTTACATTAGTCAACAACAAAACCCATAAAAATGAAAAATATCTAAGTGGGTAAAAAATTAAATAAAAAAGTATAATGGGAAAACTTGGATCATTCCAATCTATTAGAATATCACCCCCACAAACAATACTGTAGAAAAGAAGATGAATATTAGTAAACCAATCTACATATTATAAAAGGATACTATAGAACCTTGGGAGGAATGGTATTAAATAATGTATAAAGGAATGAAATGGTATTTATAGTAGGTAATATGAAATTTGGAATTGTAATGTGATCACTGGAATAGTTATTTGAATATTAGATAACTAATGTGGCCATTAGGAATAGAAACCTGACCATTGGGAATAGTAATTTACTGTTGGAATATTTAGTTCACCTAAAAATAATAAAATGTACTGAAAATAATATTTATCATATGTAATTTAAGAAAATATAAATATTATAATTCAATAAAATAAATATAAAGATTAAAAACTCAAAGAAAAATTAAGCACATTTTTAATAAATTGTATTTTAATGTATTTCTTAAAAATCATAATTTTCATATTAAAAACTAAAATTACCAATATTATAAAATTATTTTTATAAATTAATTTCATATTTAGAATCATCACCTAAAAATTATCAAAGGTTTATTTTTTTGGTAATTTACCGAAATGCTTCAATTTTCACATGAATAGTAAAAATACAATTTGTCAAATACCACATGTTTTATGAATTAAAAATGATGCAATAATGAGTTAATAAATAATAAATTTGTTAATTTAGTATAAAATAAATTTGATAATATAAATTATTCATTTAAAATCAATAAACATAGTTTCCAAACCTAAAATGTTTTTCCAAATACTAAAGTCCAAAGTATTTCATTAAAATAGCATTTTTTCACTTTTATTTTTAATAAACAATTGAATTCAGTTTATAAAGGGGATTTAAGTACAAAAACCATTTTATTTTATTTACATGCGATTCTTAATGACCAAAAATCACTATTTCAAGGTTTACCATGGATATAGTATTTTACTCAATATTTTATCCTTAAAATAACCTTCTCTTAAAGTATAAATAACCCTTCACCCCTCTATTGGAAAACCACTTCACTTAAACATACCAAAACCAATTTTCTACCCAAAAACTCTCTCTTAATACCCTTATACCTAAGGGACGTTTTATAGTTAACCAACTCCAATCATCTTGGTATTTTAGTGTCGTATAAAAGAATCAACACTGAGAAAATAGTATGTCTTCATAAACTCATCTCCCAATTTCCACTTATATTCCTCCTTTTCCTAATTCCTTTAAAACCAAAATCCTATAAGATTAATTTTTAATTATTTTAGAATTATATTAATAATATTAAACGTATGAAACTATCATATTTATAATGTATTTATATACCATAATTCTCTTCCTCCTCTTTTAACGATGTCTCATCAATAGTCAGTTAGTCTCCCACAAGACAGTTGGAAACACAATAATCATCACAATAATTATGTATGATTATAAGAAATTATTTATAATATGTAAATTAATAATTATATTTATTTCTACACTTTTGGATTTAATATTAATAATTCATAATTAGCAATAAATCATGATCATTAAATTGAAGAAAGATGATATATTAAAAAGAAAATATGATATCATATCATTTAAATATTAACTAAGTAAATTAAGAAATATAATACAATGTTTATAATTTATAAATAGTGATAAAAATTAACACAATTAAATTCTAGGTCTATGTTTTAATATACTGAATTTATTATCTAGGAGGAGAAAAATCGACAAAATAAAGCGGGATTTAAGGTAAGAGGATTTTCGAAACCGAATCTTTCATTTGGGTTATGTAACACCCCAGGAATTTAAAATATATTTGTCATTAAATAAATTTTATTTCACTGATATAATTAATTACACAAAACATTGAGTTTAAACGAACCATGATTTAATATTAAAATATTATTATTTAAATGTGATCGATATAACCTAGCCATTAAATTGGTATGTATGAATAAAATTAACTGCATTATGAAATATATATAAAGGTAAAAATAAAAATATTTCTTTATAAATTCCTAATAAATAAGCACACGACCTTAATAAAGATACTTTATTCTATAAAAATGTTTCCTATAAAAATAATATTTAAATTTTTTGGAGAAAATATTATAATTATGTTTTGGAACTCTTTGAAATTTATTTTTTTAAATGAAAATAATTATTTAAATTAATATATATATAAATTTAGAGTGAAATTTTGTGATATTTTTGAAAATATTGATTATTCAATGAAAAGTAAAAAAATACCATTTTTTGGAAAAATGTCATTTCTTTTTAATAAATTAAGTTATTTAAAAGCCTAATTATTATTCAATATTATTTACAAGTATCATATTTATTAGTTATTTACATTATATACAATTAATTAATTTTAAATCATACTTATTATTGATTTTAATATAAGTTTATTTTTAGGATTTAAAACACTTTTATTTGAAAACTATTTACATAATGTTTCTCCATTTTAAATAATTTAAATAACCCCAAAAGAGGAATGATTTTAATGAAAATCATATATTTTATATCTATAAATATGAATTTAAATTCACTTAATTATGATTATTTGTCATATAGTTAATATGAGATCATATTTTCCTTAAAAAATGTATTTATTGAAAACCCATTTTTTACAAATCAACAGGTTTAATTTTAAATTAAATTCTAACACTTATTTGAGTTGAATTTAAAAAAATGGTTTATAAATTTAGAATAATAATAGTTTATATTATATAATAATTTTAATTTAATTTTTGATCATAATGAATAGTTAAAACATTAAAAATTATTTTTCATGATTTAAGAAAAAATGGGATTGATGAAGGGGGTTAAATTAAAAATATTATAGATAAAATTGACCAAAACATGTATAGTTACTATTTTATGGTCATAGTTCCCCATTATCTCTTCTAATGGTCTAAAATGGATCATTTTTTAGCCTTATGTATTGTAAAAATTGTGGTTGTAATTGTTTCTTTTCATAAAATAACTACCTAAATCACCTAATTAATTACCTCCTTTAATTCTGGAATTCTTTTTTGATCATAAATATAACCTAGAAAGTCTTTTGGTGAAAACCTAAAGAAGTTGTTCGAAGAAGAGGTATTGTTTTTAACCGAGATTTTTATTTTATTTATTCTTCCACCTCCTTAAAATATTTTTTAAACCATGATGATATAATAAATTTATTATATTTCATATATTGATATTTTTTATGTTAATGTAATTACCTATAATTTTATCCTCCTCCCTTAAATTGGAAATGAAACTATGGATTGTGTGTATGACAGACTATCACCTTGGGAACTGACGTTACCTGTTTTGCATCACCGCTTATCACAGATCGATATAATTATGTTTTTAATGTTTATATATTCTATTTATGATATAAATATACTTATTTAATAAAATATCTCATATCTATTATTACTTTTCATTTCATAGGGAACACGATAACCTCGCTCGTGTGCACAGTGGACTACCACCTCACAAAAAGATATAATTTATTCTCCAAATATGATTTAATTAGAAGGTAGTAAGGATTAAGTTTATATTTATATATTATATTAATGAAATATTAATCTTCTTGGAAATAAATATATTATATAATTTCTTGTCTTCCCATCCCTTTAATAAATTATAACATCATTCATGTGCATAGAGGATTACCGCCACGTGAAGCGATGTGATTAATTTTTATTACCACATCTCATGGATGGAATTTTTAAGTGTATTTAATGAAATAATATTATATTTATGATATTATGGTAATTTTGGAAATATAAAATAACACTTACCTTCTTTCCATCATGATCATTGAAAAATGGAAATGTTACACATGTCTATGTATGACTTATTATCTCCATGATTGTAACGTAGTTCACTTTTCATAACAATAAATCATGGTTAAATTTATAATTATAATATATGTATAAAAAGGTAATTATTTCATGCTTATTATTTTGTAGATTATATAATAATGATATCTTTGACCATGGTCAACACACTGATGATTTTTGGAAATAATGAATTTAGCCTCCTCAAAACACATGATGTGGACACAACTGACTTTTTAATTAATGATGTTATTAAAATAAATAAGGTAAATAGTTTATGTATTATCAGATAAATCTAGAAAATTAAATTAATAATAAAATAATTTATATATTTTTATTATACATTAGATAAAATATATACACAACAATCTTGGACTCAATGTAAGGGTTTCTATCTCAAAACTTTCTTCTTTAAGAAACATGCCCTTTTATACACCTAATTTATATTATATGGTGTATATAATGACCATTTTAATATTATATAATAAATAATTCATAATTCATAATATTTTAAGTTATAATACACTTACTTAATTCATGTGGTCCATGATTCAAAATTTACCAAAGTGTAAAGTGTTTATGATTCAACTACATTTTAATTTGGATTCGTTATGATTGAATTTGCATTGAAGGAAATTATTTGATCATTTTCTAACAAACCCATTTAATTTTATTCTCCAATATTTATTTATGAAATTTTCAAGTAATAATACCATTTTACTAAATTAGTTACTTAAAATTATTGATATTTTTTAATAAAATACAACTTTATTTCTCTTTTCAATGGAAAATCTTTTTTCCTTAAAAAAATGTACTTAAAAAATATTTTAGAAGAATGATTTTAATATTATCTAATGATTTATAAAATAAAATTTTTCTCTTGTTTTAATTTATAAAAAAAAATTTAAAAGGAGTCTTATCATTATTTCCCAAATGTGGCACTTTCTGAATTTTTTTACAAAATGTGAAAGGAATACTTTTTCAACTTATATAATATGTATGAAATTATCTGACAACATTTTATTTGATTATTACTGTATAAGTTTATAAATATATTTTCAAATAAAATTATTCCCACAATATTTTATGAATTTTATTTTTTCAAAATTTATTTTCCAAGTGGAGAGGTCATTTTCCTCAAAAATGGTTTTTAAAGTATTTCTATTCATCGAAAATAACAACCTTTAATGTTATGGAATGATTCTAATGTGTGTTTGTGTGTGTCTTATATATAAACCATTCTCACTCTCCCTTCCTTTTATTGAGTAATACAAGTCTTATGATCATTTCTCAAATTCCTTCATTATGAAATTTCCTTTGATTATGATATAATTCAAGATTATCAAACTCATTTTCTTTACATGGGTAACTATTATATTTATAATTTATTTCCTTATGTGAAACACATATTCATGTACATGAAATGAATGTGATGGGTGGTCCCAAAATAATATATCAATCCAATACACTGGGCAATATTTTAGTCTCATGAGACATCATGTATGGGATAAGGGAGTGAAGTTAATCCATTGTGAAACTCTATCCACCATGTGATATTACCTAAGAAGTTACCCTTGAATTATGTTAATTATATTTTTTATGTTACTTCCACATATTATATAATTTCATGATCTTATGAGACCATGAACTTTATTTAATGTTTCCATGTGAATACTCATGTTTCTTATCTTTTATGATATCATGTTATACATTTGACTCACATGTTATGGTTCCTTGTCATGCTTATTTCTTTACATGGGTTTTTAAGTCACCATATTTGTCTATATAATCCCCAAGTTATCCCATAAAGGTTTATGGTCTTGAATGAATTTGGGACTTCATTATGGAGAATAAAATAAAAAAGTTTTTTATAGTCTCACTTTGATGTATTATGAATCTAGACTTCCAAAGAAACTTGGCCTTAGGATATTTAGGTTGTAATTAATAGGAATTTATGTTAAAAACCATGTTATGATTTGTGTAAAATCATTGGGTTTCTCTGGTTGGTATCAGAGAAAGGGAAGGAATATGACCCTTGGGAGCTCTCATATGTGATTGTTGGACGAAGTATGGCTATCTGTCCAAGGGCTTCATGGGGAAAGGGATGCCACTGAGGATGATGGTGTGTCCCACCCAAGAGTTATTTCCACCCATGTAGTTCATTGATAGGTATCAATTATATTCCATTGGAAATAATTCTACACCACTATAGTTGTTATTGGAGAAAATGGTTAGTTAACCTTTTGAAACTAGGATTAGAAAACCTTAGTGATAACCTTTGGGACAATTATAAAGATAAGACTATGTATAGAAAACTATCTTACAATCTTGGTAAAGTATAGAATGATTGGTATTAGAGAAATTACATGCCTGTATAGATATCAGAATTTTACATGGCTTTAGAACAGATGTACCTAGGGGTAATAACTCTAAAAAATTCATGTCAAGCTTGACTCGTGCATTACTCAGTACACAAAAATGGGCCTTACTGTGCACCTGATTTTTCACTCATTAGAGATATGTTTTCGAAATTCATAAACTCTTTTCAAACCATCTAGAATGAATTGAATATATGAAAATAATGTATTACCTAGGTTAAACATAAAGTGTCTTGGGTTGATAATTATAAGGTTTATCATAAGTTTAAAGGGATAAATTTCCTATTTGTGGTTTTAAGTTATTCTGATATTTTATGCTAAGGTAATAATATTCAATTAATATAATTTGATTTTTTGAAAAAATATTTATATAGAAAACCTTAGTGGTTAAAATTTATTTTATTATTAATTTTATTTTGAGGATATTCATCATATTTTTTGGAACATTATAGTAATTATATAAATATGGTTTTATAAAAAAGAAAAATGATATTTCAAGAGACAACCCATCACATTCATCTTGGCCCTGGGGATTGAACCCACAACAGAATAATGATAAGGGTGAATTTCCAACCATTATCCCACCTGATTTACTATTTTGTTTGAATTTTTTTATTTAATGATATAAAGGAAGAATTTTATGTTGATTTTGAAAAACATATGTAAAGATAAAATATTTTTGAATGTTTGGGATTTTTAGATGATTTGGTAAATGTTTCATTGGGTTATTGTATATATAAACCTTAGGTCTAACATTTTATTTAATATGAATAATTATTTTGGAATAAGAAATTGTATTTTTTAATGTTTAGGTTATTTGAGATGTAGGGTTTTTTAGTTGTGAAATGTTTTAAGTTAAACTTTGGATTTGGAGATTAATATGAAGGTGTAATCATTTTGGGAATTATATTATATTTTTATAACCATTTTTTGTTTTTTAATGTTGATATATAAGTGGAATATCTTGATATCATTTTTGGAATCATGTGACCCGTTAAAAGTTAATTTTAGTGCTTCAGGCATTAAAAATTCATCTTGAATACTCATCATTTAGGGAAATAAATAATATAGCGGTGAAAAATGATTAAGATCGGAAATTATACTTCTAAAGTAAGTATATTTCATTATATACTTATTCTAGATTGTAAAATGATCCCTTAACTTTAGAAAAAATGATATTGAAATAAAAATGTTATTCATTTTTTGATAAATTAATAGTATATTCTCTCTTATAAATGGGTATAAAATTATCTCCTAAATAAATATTCCTTTTAAATCTATGTTTTCACTTCCAAATAATTTACTCCTATAAAGAAATATATTTATGTGATGACCTTTTTACTTCCCTTTCCATATGTTAAGAGGAAATTTTATTAACCCCTTTTATGATATGGGTTTTCCACAAAATAATTTTCAAATGTCCAACCCTTGATTACTGAGCAGGAGTTAAAATTGAGAGGAATAAATTTATTTAAGGGGTTAAAATGTCACACCATGAGAATTAATAATATATTTATCTTTAAAAAAATTATGTCTTTAATAGCTTGTGTTATATGCAATATTGTGCTTAAACGAACAATGATATAATATTAAAATATTATTATTTAAACATAATTGATATAACCTAGTCATTAAATTAGAGGGTATGAATAGTATTTACTAAATTATCTAATTGATATAAAGTTCATAATAAATATAAATTTTTTACATAATTCTAAATAAATAATCACTCAACCTTAATAATGATATTATATTCTATAAAAAACATTTCTTCAAAAATGTTTTCTATTTCCTTTATCATAAAATATTATTATTAATATTTGAAAGTTTTAGAAATTTTATTTTGTAAAATTAATATTTTTTAATAATCATATTAATATTAACTTAGGGGGATTATTTTTTTATTTTTTGAAACATAATGATTTTTCAGTGAATAGTAAACAATACTAATTTTTGGTAAAACTATCATTTATTTTTTTTAAATTAAGAAACATAAAAGAATATTTATTTGTTAATATAACATAAATGTAACATAAGTATTATTTAGTTATATGTTTTCCAATTAATTAAATTTAATTTATTTTAATACTTGATTTTAATATATGTTTATTTTTAGGTTTTAAACTTTTTTTGAAAAATGTTTTAAAGTGCATAATGTTTATCCTTTTTAAATAATTAAAATAACACCTAATAAGTAATAATTTAAATGAAATTTATATATTATATATCAATAAATAATGATTTAGATTCACTTAATTATTATTACATTTCATATAGTTAATATGAGATCATGTTTTCCTTGAAATACGCATTTCTTGAAAAACTATTTTTCTAACACATATGCAGGTTTAATTTTAAATTAAATTCTACAAATTATATAAGTTAAAGTTTTAAAAATGGATTCAATATTTAAAATTATCATAATTTATATTATTTAATAAGTTTAACATAATTTTTTACCATGATGAATAGTAAAAACAATAAAATTATTTATCAAGATTAAGGTAAAAACGGGTTTACAAGGGTGGTTAAACTAAAATTATAAGGATTAAAAAAGAAAAAAAATGTATAATTTTTATTTTATGGTCTTATTTAGACCTTATATATTCTAATTTTCTAAAATGGGACTTTTTTTCTTATTTTCTATGAATAATGTTGGTGTAATTCTCTCTTTTCAAAAATTCTAAGTTTGTCCCCTCACCCACTTATAAATGGACACACCCTCTAATCTTCTTTACACAATTAAAAAACTAATTGGTTTATATAATACCTACCAAATAAACTACCTTAATTCCCTTACCTCATACTAGAAACTTGTTTTAACTATAAATCCAACCTATGGAGGATTCTGGTGAAAACCTGAAGAAGTTGTCCAAACCAGAGGACGTGTCCTTAACTAATATTTTTATTTTATTTCTTCTCCCACATCCTTAAAATATTATTAAACAATTATTATATAATAACCTCATTATATTTTATATATTAATATTTTTATTTTCTAAGTTGATGACCTACAACCATCACTTCCTCCCTCAAATGGGAAACAAAACTATTGATCGTGCGTATGATAGACTACCACCATATGAACTTACGTAACCCGTTTTCCATCACCACTTAAAATGGATGGATATAATGATGTATTTAATGCTTATATATTATATTTATTATGTAAATATACTTATTAATTATAATATTTCATATACCTTCTTACTTTTCATTATGTAGGTAATACGATAATGTCACTTGTGTATACAACAGACTACCACCTCATGAAGCGATGTGATTCGTTTTTCACATACTCTTTAAATAGAAGGTAATAAGGATTAATTTTATGTTTATATATGATATTCATGAAATATGAATCATTATTTAAAAAATATATATCATATAATTTCTTACCTTACCATTCATTGAATAAATGATAACGTCATTTGTGTGTACGAAAGACTATCGCCTCACGAAGCGATGTGGTTTGTTTTTATCACCTCATCACATGGATAAAGATGTAAGTTTATTTAAAGAAATAATATTATATTTCTAATATTATTATAATTATTTACATATAAAATAAAATGTACCTTATTTTCATCACGGTTGTTTAAAAATAAAACATTACACATGCGTACGCATGACCTACCATCTCCATAATTGTATCGTAGTTCATTTTTCATAACCATAATTCATGGTTGTTTCTAGAAGTATAATTTATCTATAAAAAATGATAATTATTTCATGATTATTATTCTTGGAATTATGGAACACTTACCTCTTTGACCATGGTCAACACACTGATGTTGTTTTGAAATAATGAATTGAGTATCCTCAAAGCACCCAATAGGCACATAACTGATTATAATTAATCACATCATTAAAATAAATGAATTAAACGGTTTATATATGATTGGTTAAACCTATAAAATTTTACAAATATAAAAAATAATTTATATAATTTTAATATATATGATATAAAATACATACATGACAAGCCTAGACTCAAGGTAAGGGTTTTTATCTAAGACTTTCATTCTTTGAGACGCATGTCCTTTTATACACCTAATTTATTTTATATTGTGTATATACAGACCATTTAAATATTATATCATAAATAATTATTACATCATGGTATTTTGATTTAAAATTCACTTACTATATTCTTGGGGGTTATGATTCAAAATTTACCAAAGCGAAAAGGGTTTATGATTCAAAATCATTTTAATCAGGATTGTTTATGTTTAAACTTACATTAAAGGAAATTATTTGATAATTCTCTAATAAAACACTTTAATTTTATTAAAATATTTTTATTTATTAAATTTTCAAGTAATTATATCATTTTATTATTTTAAGTAATTGAAATTATTGAGAAAAGTTTTTTTTTAATCTGACTTCAATTCTCTCTTCGGTCAAAAATCCTTTGTACTTCCAAATCAATGTTTTCTAAAAAAATTAAATTATTTTTTTTAATTTTATATAATTATTTATTAAATAAATTTTGATACATTTTTTACTTTTTAAAAATTAAAAGAATCTTCCTATCTTTTTATGAACAAATCCATTTTTAACTTTTTTACAAAATGTGAAATGGATGATTTTTTACCTTATACAGCATGTATGAAATTACCCACCATAATTTTCTTTGAAGATTAATTTATAATTTTCTAAATATAATTTCATATAAAATGATTCCATTAACTTTTTTTGAATTTTATTTTTTTTTTCAAAATATATTTTTAATGCAGAAATTTTATTTTCCTAAAAAATGTTTTGTAAGTATTTATATTCATAAAAAGACAATAACCTTTAATGTTATGGAATGCTTATAAAACTATATATATTTTTATTACATATATACCTTTCTCACTATAACTTCCTTTGATATAGTAATACAATC